>CATOCB010000284.1:1800000-2393759 GCA_951411735.1 Somateria mollissima | reverse complement strand
TAACCCTAACCCTAACCCTAACCCTAACCCTAACCCTAACCCTAACCCTAACCCTAACCCTAACCCTAACCCTAACCCTAACCCTAACCCTAACCCTAACCCTAACCCTAACCCTAACCCTAACCCTAACCCTAACCCTAACCCTAACCCTAACCCTAACCCTAACCCTAACCCTAACCCTAACCCTAACCCTAACCCTAACCCTAACCCTAACCCTAACCCTAACCCTAACCCTAACCCTAACCCTAACCCTAACCCTAACCCTAACCCTAACCCTAACCCTAACCCTAACCCTAACCCTAACCCTAACCCTAACCCTAACCCTAACCCTAACCCTAACCCTAACCCTAACCCTAACCCTAACCCTAACCCTAACCCTAACCCTAACCCTAACCCTAACCCTAACCCTAACCCTAACCCTAACCCTAACCCTAACCCTAACCCTAACCCTAACCCTAACCCTAACCCTAACCCTAACCCTAACCCTAACCCTAACCCTAACCCTAACCCTAACCCTAACCCTAACCCTAACCCTAACCCTAACCCTAACCCTAACCCTAACCCTAACCCTAACCCTAACCCTAACCCTAACCCTAACCCTAACCCTAACCCTAACCCTAACCCTAACCCTAACCCTAACCCTAACCCTAACCCTAACCCTAACCCTAACCCTAACCCTAACCCTAACCCTAACCCTAACCCTAACCCTAACCCTAACCCTAACCCTAACCCTAACCCTAACCCTAACCCTAACCCTAACCCTAACCCTAACCCTAACCCTAACCCTAACCCTAACCCTAACCCTAACCCTAACCCTAACCCTAACCCTAACCCTAACCCTAACCCTAACCCTAACCCTAACCCTAACCCTAACCCTAACCCTAACCCTAACCCTAACCCTAACCCTAACCCTAACCCTAACCCTAACCCTAACCCTAACCCTAACCCTAACCCTAACCCTAACCCTAACCCTAACCCTAACCCTAACCCTAACCCTAACCCTAACCCTAACCCTAACCCTAACCCTAACCCTAACCCTAACCCTAACCCTAACCCTAACCCTAACCCTAACCCTAACCCTAACCCTAACCCTAACCCTAACCCTAACCCTAACCCTAACCCTAACCCTAACCCTAACCCTAACCCTAACCCTAACCCTAACCCTAACCCTAACCCTAACCCTAACCCTAACCCTAACCCTAACCCTAACCCTAACCCTAACCCTAACCCTAACCCTAACCCTAACCCTAACCCTAACCCTAACCCTAACCCTAACCCTAACCCTAACCCTAACCCTAACCCTAACCCTAACCCTAACCCTAACCCTAACCCTAACCCTAACCCTAACCCTAACCCTAACCCTAACCCTAACCCTAACCCTAACCCTAACCCTAACCCTAACCCTAACCCTAACCCTAACCCTAACCCTAACCCTAACCCTAACCCTAACCCTAACCCTAACCCTAACCCTAACCCTAACCCTAACCCTAACCCTAACCCTAACCCTAACCCTAACCCTAACCCTAACCCTAACCCTAACCCTAACCCTAACCCTAACCCTAACCCTAACCCTAACCCTAACCCTAACCCTAACCCTAACCCTAACCCTAACCCTAACCCTAACCCTAACCCTAACCCTAACCCTAACCCTAACCCTAACCCTAACCCTAACCCTAACCCTAACCCTAACCCTAACCCTAACCCTAACCCTAACCCTAACCCTAACCCTAACCCTAACCCTAACCCTAACCCTAACCCTAACCCTAACCCTAACCCTAACCCTAACCCTAACCCTAACCCTAACCCTAACCCTAACCCTAACCCTAACCCTAACCCTAACCCTAACCCTAACCCTAACCCTAACCCTAACCCTAACCCTAACCCTAACCCTAACCCTAACCCTAACCCTAACCCTAACCCTAACCCTAACCCTAACCCTAACCCTAACCCTAACCCTAACCCTAACCCTAACCCTAACCCTAACCCTAACCCTAACCCTAACCCTAACCCTAACCCTAACCCTAACCCTAACCCTAACCCTAACCCTAACCCTAACCCTAACCCTAACCCTAACCCTAACCCTAACCCTAACCCTAACCCTAACCCTAACCCTAACCCTAACCCTAACCCTAACCCTAACCCTAACCCTAACCCTAACCCTAACCCTAACCCTAACCCTAACCCTAACCCTAACCCTAACCCTAACCCTAACCCTAACCCTAACCCTAACCCTAACCCTAACCCTAACCCTAACCCTAACCCTAACCCTAACCCTAACCCTAACCCTAACCCTAACCCTAACCCTAACCCTAACCCTAACCCTAACCCTAACCCTAACCCTAACCCTAACCCTAACCCTAACCCTAACCCTAACCCTAACCCTAACCCTAACCCTAACCCTAACCCTAACCCTAACCCTAACCCTAACCCTAACCCTAACCCTAACCCTAACCCTAACCCTAACCCTAACCCTAACCCTAACCCTAACCCTAACCCTAACCCTAACCCTAACCCTAACCCTAACCCTAACCCTAACCCTAACCCTAACCCTAACCCTAACCCTAACCCTAACCCTAACCCTAACCCTAACCCTAACCCTAACCCTAACCCTAACCCTAACCCTAACCCTAACCCTAACCCTAACCCTAACCCTAACCCTAACCCTAACCCTAACCCTAACCCTAACCCTAACCCTAACCCTAACCCTAACCCTAACCCTAACCCTAACCCTAACCCTAACCCTAACCCTAACCCTAACCCTAACCCTAACCCTAACCCTAACCCTAACCCTAACCCTAACCCTAACCCTAACCCTAACCCTAACCCTAACCCTAACCCTAACCCTAACCCTAACCCTAACCCTAACCCTAACCCTAACCCTAACCCTAACCCTAACCCTAACCCTAACCCTAACCCTAACCCTAACCCTAACCCTAACCCTAACCCTAACCCTAACCCTAACCCTAACCCTAACCCTAACCCTAACCCTAACCCTAACCCTAACCCTAACCCTAACCCTAACCCTAACCCTAACCCTAACCCTAACCCTAACCCTAACCCTAACCCTAACCCTAACCCTAACCCTAACCCTAACCCTAACCCTAACCCTAACCCTAACCCTAACCCTAACCCTAACCCTAACCCTAACCCTAACCCTAACCCTAACCCTAACCCTAACCCTAACCCTAACCCTAACCCTAACCCTAACCCTAACCCTAACCCTAACCCTAACCCTAACCCTAACCCTAACCCTAACCCTAACCCTAACCCTAACCCTAACCCTAACCCTAACCCTAACCCTAACCCTAACCCTAACCCTAACCCTAACCCTAACCCTAACCCTAACCCTAACCCTAACCCTAACCCTAACCCTAACCCTAACCCTAACCCTAACCCTAACCCTAACCCTAACCCTAACCCTAACCCTAACCCTAACCCTAACCCTAACCCTAACCCTAACCCTAACCCTAACCCTAACCCTAACCCTAACCCTAACCCTAACCCTAACCCTAACCCTAACCCTAACCCTAACCCTAACCCTAACCCTAACCCTAACCCTAACCCTAACCCTAACCCTAACCCTAACCCTAACCCTAACCCTAACCCTAACCCTAACCCTAACCCTAACCCTAACCCTAACCCTAACCCTAACCCTAACCCTAACCCTAACCCTAACCCTAACCCTAACCCTAACCCTAACCCTAACCCTAACCCTAACCCTAACCCTAACCCTAACCCTAACCCTAACCCTAACCCTAACCCTAACCCTAACCCTAACCCTAACCCTAACCCTAACCCTAACCCTAACCCTAACCCTAACCCTAACCCTAACCCTAACCCTAACCCTAACCCTAACCCTAACCCTAACCCTAACCCTAACCCTAACCCTAACCCTAACCCTAACCCTAACCCTAACCCTAACCCTAACCCTAACCCTAACCCTAACCCTAACCCTAACCCTAACCCTAACCCTAACCCTAACCCTAACCCTAACCCTAACCCTAACCCTAACCCTAACCCTAACCCTAACCCTAACCCTAACCCTAACCCTAACCCTAACCCTAACCCTAACCCTAACCCTAACCCTAACCCTAACCCTAACCCTAACCCTAACCCTAACCCTAACCCTAACCCTAACCCTAACCCTAACCCTAACCCTAACCCTAACCCTAACCCTAACCCTAACCCTAACCCTAACCCTAACCCTAACCCTAACCCTAACCCTAACCCTAACCCTAACCCTAACCCTAACCCTAACCCTAACCCTAACCCTAACCCTAACCCTAACCCTAACCCTAACCCTAACCCTAACCCTAACCCTAACCCTAACCCTAACCCTAACCCTAACCCTAACCCTAACCCTAACCCTAACCCTAACCCTAACCCTAACCCTAACCCTAACCCTAACCCTAACCCTAACCCTAACCCTAACCCTAACCCTAACCCTAACCCTAACCCTAACCCTAACCCTAACCCTAACCCTAACCCTAACCCTAACCCTAACCCTAACCCTAACCCTAACCCTAACCCTAACCCTAACCCTAACCCTAACCCTAACCCTAACCCTAACCCTAACCCTAACCCTAACCCTAACCCTAACCCTAACCCTAACCCTAACCCTAACCCTAACCCTAACCCTAACCCTAACCCTAACCCTAACCCTAACCCTAACCCTAACCCTAACCCTAACCCTAACCCTAACCCTAACCCTAACCCTAACCCTAACCCTAACCCTAACCCTAACCCTAACCCTAACCCTAACCCTAACCCTAACCCTAACCCTAACCCTAACCCTAACCCTAACCCTAACCCTAACCCTAACCCTAACCCTAACCCTAACCCTAACCCTAACCCTAACCCTAACCCTAACCCTAACCCTAACCCTAACCCTAACCCTAACCCTAACCCTAACCCTAACCCTAACCCTAACCCTAACCCTAACCCTAACCCTAACCCTAACCCTAACCCTAACCCTAACCCTAACCCTAACCCTAACCCTAACCCTAACCCTAACCCTAACCCTAACCCTAACCCTAACCCTAACCCTAACCCTAACCCTAACCCTAACCCTAACCCTAACCCTAACCCTAACCCTAACCCTAACCCTAACCCTAACCCTAACCCTAACCCTAACCCTAACCCTAACCCTAACCCTAACCCTAACCCTAACCCTAACCCTAACCCTAACCCTAACCCTAACCCTAACCCTAACCCTAACCCTAACCCTAACCCTAACCCTAACCCTAACCCTAACCCTAACCCTAACCCTAACCCTAACCCTAACCCTAACCCTAACCCTAACCCTAACCCTAACCCTAACCCTAACCCTAACCCTAACCCTAACCCTAACCCTAACCCTAACCCTAACCCTAACCCTAACCCTAACCCTAACCCTAACCCTAACCCTAACCCTAACCCTAACCCTAACCCTAACCCTAACCCTAACCCTAACCCTAACCCTAACCCTAACCCTAACCCTAACCCTAACCCTAACCCTAACCCTAACCCTAACCCTAACCCTAACCCTAACCCTAACCCTAACCCTAACCCTAACCCTAACCCTAACCCTAACCCTAACCCTAACCCTAACCCTAACCCTAACCCTAACCCTAACCCTAACCCTAACCCTAACCCTAACCCTAACCCTAACCCTAACCCTAACCCTAACCCTAACCCTAACCCTAACCCTAACCCTAACCCTAACCCTAACCCTAACCCTAACCCTAACCCTAACCCTAACCCTAACCCTAACCCTAACCCTAACCCTAACCCTAACCCTAACCCTAACCCTAACCCTAACCCTAACCCTAACCCTAACCCTAACCCTAACCCTAACCCTAACCCTAACCCTAACCCTAACCCTAACCCTAACCCTAACCCTAACCCTAACCCTAACCCTAACCCTAACCCTAACCCTAACCCTAACCCTAACCCTAACCCTAACCCTAACCCTAACCCTAACCCTAACCCTAACCCTAACCCTAACCCTAACCCTAACCCTAACCCTAACCCTAACCCTAACCCTAACCCTAACCCTAACCCTAACCCTAACCCTAACCCTAACCCTAACCCTAACCCTAACCCTAACCCTAACCCTAACCCTAACCCTAACCCTAACCCTAACCCTAACCCTAACCCTAACCCTAACCCTAACCCTAACCCTAACCCTAACCCTAACCCTAACCCTAACCCTAACCCTAACCCTAACCCTAACCCTAACCCTAACCCTAACCCTAACCCTAACCCTAACCCTAACCCTAACCCTAACCCTAACCCTAACCCTAACCCTAACCCTAACCCTAACCCTAACCCTAACCCTAACCCTAACCCTAACCCTAACCCTAACCCTAACCCTAACCCTAACCCTAACCCTAACCCTAACCCTAACCCTAACCCTAACCCTAACCCTAACCCTAACCCTAACCCTAACCCTAACCCTAACCCTAACCCTAACCCTAACCCTAACCCTAACCCTAACCCTAACCCTAACCCTAACCCTAACCCTAACCCTAACCCTAACCCTAACCCTAACCCTAACCCTAACCCTAACCCTAACCCTAACCCTAACCCTAACCCTAACCCTAACCCTAACCCTAACCCTAACCCTAACCCTAACCCTAACCCTAACCCTAACCCTAACCCTAACCCTAACCCTAACCCTAACCCTAACCCTAACCCTAACCCTAACCCTAACCCTAACCCTAACCCTAACCCTAACCCTAACCCTAACCCTAACCCTAACCCTAACCCTAACCCTAACCCTAACCCTAACCCTAACCCTAACCCTAACCCTAACCCTAACCCTAACCCTAACCCTAACCCTAACCCTAACCCTAACCCTAACCCTAACCCTAACCCTAACCCTAACCCTAACCCTAACCCTAACCCTAACCCTAACCCTAACCCTAACCCTAACCCTAACCCTAACCCTAACCCTAACCCTAACCCTAACCCTAACCCTAACCCTAACCCTAACCCTAACCCTAACCCTAACCCTAACCCTAACCCTAACCCTAACCCTAACCCTAACCCTAACCCTAACCCTAACCCTAACCCTAACCCTAACCCTAACCCTAACCCTAACCCTAACCCTAACCCTAACCCTAACCCTAACCCTAACCCTAACCCTAACCCTAACCCTAACCCTAACCCTAACCCTAACCCTAACCCTAACCCTAACCCTAACCCTAACCCTAACCCTAACCCTAACCCTAACCCTAACCCTAACCCTAACCCTAACCCTAACCCTAACCCTAACCCTAACCCTAACCCTAACCCTAACCCTAACCCTAACCCTAACCCTAACCCTAACCCTAACCCTAACCCTAACCCTAACCCTAACCCTAACCCTAACCCTAACCCTAACCCTAACCCTAACCCTAACCCTAACCCTAACCCTAACCCTAACCCTAACCCTAACCCTAACCCTAACCCTAACCCTAACCCTAACCCTAACCCTAACCCTAACCCTAACCCTAACCCTAACCCTAACCCTAACCCTAACCCTAACCCTAACCCTAACCCTAACCCTAACCCTAACCCTAACCCTAACCCTAACCCTAACCCTAACCCTAACCCTAACCCTAACCCTAACCCTAACCCTAACCCTAACCCTAACCCTAACCCTAACCCTAACCCTAACCCTAACCCTAACCCTAACCCTAACCCTAACCCTAACCCTAACCCTAACCCTAACCCTAACCCTAACCCTAACCCTAACCCTAACCCTAACCCTAACCCTAACCCTAACCCTAACCCTAACCCTAACCCTAACCCTAACCCTAACCCTAACCCTAACCCTAACCCTAACCCTAACCCTAACCCTAACCCTAACCCTAACCCTAACCCTAACCCTAACCCTAACCCTAACCCTAACCCTAACCCTAACCCTAACCCTAACCCTAACCCTAACCCTAACCCTAACCCTAACCCTAACCCTAACCCTAACCCTAACCCTAACCCTAACCCTAACCCTAACCCTAACCCTAACCCTAACCCTAACCCTAACCCTAACCCTAACCCTAACCCTAACCCTAACCCTAACCCTAACCCTAACCCTAACCCTAACCCTAACCCTAACCCTAACCCTAACCCTAACCCTAACCCTAACCCTAACCCTAACCCTAACCCTAACCCTAACCCTAACCCTAACCCTAACCCTAACCCTAACCCTAACCCTAACCCTAACCCTAACCCTAACCCTAACCCTAACCCTAACCCTAACCCTAACCCTAACCCTAACCCTAACCCTAACCCTAACCCTAACCCTAACCCTAACCCTAACCCTAACCCTAACCCTAACCCTAACCCTAACCCTAACCCTAACCCTAACCCTAACCCTAACCCTAACCCTAACCCTAACCCTAACCCTAACCCTAACCCTAACCCTAACCCTAACCCTAACCCTAACCCTAACCCTAACCCTAACCCTAACCCTAACCCTAACCCTAACCCTAACCCTAACCCTAACCCTAACCCTAACCCTAACCCTAACCCTAACCCTAACCCTAACCCTAACCCTAACCCTAACCCTAACCCTAACCCTAACCCTAACCCTAACCCTAACCCTAACCCTAACCCTAACCCTAACCCTAACCCTAACCCTAACCCTAACCCTAACCCTAACCCTAACCCTAACCCTAACCCTAACCCTAACCCTAACCCTAACCCTAACCCTAACCCTAACCCTAACCCTAACCCTAACCCTAACCCTAACCCTAACCCTAACCCTAACCCTAACCCTAACCCTAACCCTAACCCTAACCCTAACCCTAACCCTAACCCTAACCCTAACCCTAACCCTAACCCTAACCCTAACCCTAACCCTAACCCTAACCCTAACCCTAACCCTAACCCTAACCCTAACCCTAACCCTAACCCTAACCCTAACCCTAACCCTAACCCTAACCCTAACCCTAACCCTAACCCTAACCCTAACCCTAACCCTAACCCTAACCCTAACCCTAACCCTAACCCTAACCCTAACCCTAACCCTAACCCTAACCCTAACCCTAACCCTAACCCTAACCCTAACCCTAACCCTAACCCTAACCCTAACCCTAACCCTAACCCTAACCCTAACCCTAACCCTAACCCTAACCCTAACCCTAACCCTAACCCTAACCCTAACCCTAACCCTAACCCTAACCCTAACCCTAACCCTAACCCTAACCCTAACCCTAACCCTAACCCTAACCCTAACCCTAACCCTAACCCTAACCCTAACCCTAACCCTAACCCTAACCCTAACCCTAACCCTAACCCTAACCCTAACCCTAACCCTAACCCTAACCCTAACCCTAACCCTAACCCTAACCCTAACCCTAACCCTAACCCTAACCCTAACCCTAACCCTAACCCTAACCCTAACCCTAACCCTAACCCTAACCCTAACCCTAACCCTAATGACCCTAACCCTAACCCTAACCCTAACCCTAACCCTAACCCTAATGACCCTAACCCTAACCCTAACCCTAACCCTAACCCTAACCCTAACCCTAACCCTAACCCTAACCCTAACCCTAACCCTAACCCCTAACCCTAACCCTAACCCTAACCCTAACCCTAACCCTAACCCTAACCCCTAACCCTAACCCTAACCTTAACCCTAACCCTAACCCTAACCCTAACCCTCATCAAAGCGTCATCACAGCATCATCACAGCGTCATCACAGCATCATAACTGCGTCTTCACAGCGTCATCACTGCCTAACCCTAACCCTAACCCTAACCCTAACCATAAACCTAACCCTAACCCTAACCCTCAACAAAGCGTCATCACAGCGTCATCACTGCATCAACCCTGCATCATCAAATCATCATCACAGCATAATCACAGCATCATCAGAGCATGATTAGAAAGTCATCACACCATCATCACTGCATAATCACAGCATCATCACAGCATCATCACAGCATCATCACAGAGTAATCACAGCATCATCACTGCATTATCACTGCATCATCAGAGCATCATCACACCATCACCACTGCATCATCACTGCATCATCACATCATCATCGCAGCGTCATCACTACATCAACACAGCGTCATCACTGCATCATCACAGTATCATCACTGCATCATCGCAGCATCATCACAACATCACCACAGAGTCATCACAGCATCATCACAGCATCATCCCTGCACCATCACTACATCATCACAACATCATCACACCACCATCGCAGCATCATCAGTGCATCATCACTGCATCATCAGATAATCATCACAGCGTCATCACTGTATCATCACAGCATCATCACTGCGTCATCACAGCATCATCAGAGCGTCTTCACAGCATCATCACACCATCATCACTGCATCATCACAGAGTCATCGCAACATAATCATAGCATCGTCACAGCATCACAACATCATCATTGCAACGTCATCACTGCGTCAACACAGCGTCATCACAGCATCATCACTGCATCATCACAGTATCATCACTGCATCATCACAAAATCACCACAGTGTCATCACAGCATCATCACTGCATAATCACTGCATCATCACAGCATTATATCAGCATCATCACAGCATCATCAAGGCATGATCACTGCATCATCACAGCATCCTCACTGCATCATCACACCATCATCACTGCATCATCTCAGTATTATCACAGCATCATCACAGCGTCATCAAAGCATCATCACAGCATCATCACTGAATAATCACTGCATCATCACAGCATCATCACAGCATCATCACTGCATCATCTCTGCATAATCACTGCATCATCAGAGCATCATCACAGCATCATCACTGCATCATCACAGCATCATCACTGCATCATCACAGAGTCATTGCAACATAATCATAGCATCATCACACCATCACAACATCATCATCGCACCGTCAACAAAGCATCAACAAAGCGTCATCAGTGCATCATTACTGCATCATCACAGTATCATCACTGCATTATCACAGCATCATCACAAAATCATCACAGTGTCATCACAGCATCATCACTGTATAATCACTGCATCATCACAGCATTATCACTGCATCATCGCTGCATCATCACAGCATCATCACTACATCATCACGGCGTCATCACAGCATCATCACATCATAATCACAGCATCATCACTGCATCATCACAGCGTCATCAAAGCATCATTGCAGCATCTTCACATCGTCAACGCAACATCATCACAGTGTCATAACAGCATCATCACTGCATAATCACTGCATCATCACAGCATCATCACTGCATCATCACAGCATCATCACAGTGTCATCACAGCGTCATCACAGCATCATCACTGCATAATCACACCATCATCACTGCATCATCACAACATCATCACTGCATCATCACAGCATCATCACTGCATCATCACAGAGTCATCGCAACATAATCATAGCATCATCACAGCATCACAACATCATCATCGCAGCGTCATCACTGCATCACCACAGTGTCATCACAGCATCATCACTGCATAATCACTGCATCATCCCAACATGATCACTGAATCAACACAGCATCCTCACTGCATCATCACAGCATACTCACTGCATCATCACACCATCATCACTGCATCATCACAGTATTACCGCAGCATCATCGCAGCGTCATCAAAGCATCACCACAGCATCATCAATGAATAATCACTGCATCATCACAGCATCATCACTGCATCATCTCTGCATCTTCACTGCATCATCACATCAACTACACAATATCATCACAGCGTCATCACTGCATCATCACAGCATCATCAGAGCGTCTTCACAGCATCATCACAGCATCATCACTGCATCATCACTGCATCATCACAACATCATCAGTGTCATCACAGCATCATCACTACATCATCACTGCATCATCAGAGCATCATCACACCATCACCACTTCATCATCTCAGCATCACAACATCATCACAGCGTCATCACTACATCAACACAACGTCATCACAGCATCATCACAGTATCATCACTGCATCATCGCAGTATCATCACAACATCATCACAGTGTCATCACAGCATCATCACTGCATCATCACAGAAGCATTACAGCATCATAACAGAGTCATCACAGCATCATCACAGCATCATCCCTGCACCATCACTACATCATCACAACATCATCACACCACCATCACAGCATCATCAATGCATCATCACTACATCATCAGATAATAATTACAGCGTCATCACTGCATCATCACATCATCATCACTGCGTCATCACAGCATCATCAGAGCGTCTTCACAGCATCACCACACCATCATCATTGCATCATCACTGAATCGTCAAAGCATCATCACAGTGTCATCACTGCATCATCATTGCATCATCAGAGAATCATCACACCATCACCACTGCATCATCACAGCATCATCACTCCATCATCTCTGCATCATCACTGCATCAACACAGCGTCATCACTGCATCATCACAGTATCATCACTGCATCATCGCAGTATCATCACAACATCATCACAGTGTCATAACAGCATCATCACTGCATAATCACTGCATCATCACAGCATCATCACTGCATCATCACAGCATCATCACAGTGTCATCACAGCGTCATCACAGCATCATCACTGCATAATCACACCATCATCACTGCATCATCACAACATCATCACTGCATCATCACAGCATCATCACTGCATCATCACAGAGTCATCGCAACATAATCATAGCATCATCACAGCATCACAACATCATCATCGCAGCGTCATCACTGCATAATCACTGCATCATCCCAGCATGATCACTGCATCATCACAGCATCCTCACAGCATACTCACTGCATCATCACACCATCATCACTGCATCATCACAGTATTACCACAGCATCATCGCAGCGTCATCAAAGCATCATCACAGCATCATCAATGAATAATCACTGCATCATCACAGCATCATCACTGCATCATCTCTGCATCATCACAACATCATCACAGTGTCATCACAGCATCATCACTGCATCATCACTGCATCATCAGAGCATCATCACACCATCACCACTGCATCATCACAGCATCACAACATCATCACAGCGTCATCACTACATCAACACAACGTCATCACAGCATCATCACAGTATCATCACTGCATCATCGCAGTATCATCACAACATCATCACAGTGTCATCACAGCATCATCACTGCATCATCACAGAATCATTACAGCATCATAACAGAGTCATCACAGCATCATCACAGCATCATCCCTGCACCATCACTACATCATCACAACATCATCACACCACCATCACAGCATCATCAATGCATCTTCACTACATCATCAGATAATCATTACAGCGTCATCACTGCATCATCACATCATCATCACTGCGTCATCACAGCATCATCAGAGCGTCTTCACAGCATCACCACACCATCATCATTGCATCATCACTGAATCGTCAAAGCATCATCACAGTGTCATCACTGCATCATCACTGCATCATCAGAGAATCATCACACCATCACCACTGCATCATCTCAGCATCATCACTGCATCATCTCTGCATCATCACTGCATCAACACAGCGTCATCACTGCATCATCACAGTATCATCACTGCATCATCGCAGTATCATCACAACATCATCACAGTGTCATAACAGCATCATCACTGCATAATCACTGCATCATCACAGCATCATCACTGCATCATCACAGCATCATCACAGTGTCATCACAGCGTCATCACAGCATCATCACTGCATAATCACACCATCATCACTGCATCATCACAACATCATCACTGCATCATCACAGCATCATCACTGCATCATCACAGAGTCATCGCAACATAATCATAGCATCATCACAGCATCACAACATCATCATCGCAGCGTCATCACTGCATCACCACAGTGTCATCCCAGCATGATCACTGCATCATCACAGCATCCTCACAGCATACTCACTGCATCATCACACCATCATCACTGCATCATCACAGTATTACCACAGCATCATCGCAGCGTCATCAAAGCATCATCACAGCATCATCAATGAATAATCACTGCATCATCACAGCATCATCACTGCATCATCTCTGCATCATCACTGCATCATCACATCAACTACACAATATCATCACAGCGTCATCACTGCATCATCACAGCATCATCACTGCATCATCAGAGCGTCTTCACAGCATCATCACAGCATCATCACTGCATCATCACTGCATCATCACAACATCATCACAGTGTCATCACAGCATCATCACTGCATCATCACTGCATCATCAGAGCATCATCACACCATCACCACTGCATCATCACAGCATCACAACATCATCACAGCGTCATCACTACATCAACACAACGTCATCACAGCATCATCACAGTATCATCACTGCATCATCGCAGTATCATCACAACATCATCACAGTGTCATCACAGCATCATCACTGCATCATCACAGAAGCATTACAGCATCATAACAGAGTCATCACAGCATCATCACAGCATCATCCCTGCACCATCACTACATCATCACAATATCATCACACCACCATCACAGCATCATCAATGCATCATCACTACATCATCAGATAATCATTACAGCGTCATCACTGCATCATCACATCATCATCACTGCGTCATCACAGCATCACCACAGACTCATCACAACATCATCACAGCATCATCCCTGCATCATCAAAGCATCATCACAGCATCATCACAGCATCATCACAGCATGATTAGAGCGTCATCAGAGCACCATCACTGCATAATCACTGCATCATCACACCATCATCACAGCATCATCACAGTATCATCACTGCATCATCGCAGAATCATCACTGCATCATCACAGCATCATTAGACCGTCATCACACCATCATCACTGCATAATCACTGCATCATCAAAGCATCATCACAGCATCATCACAGCATCATTACTGCTTATTACTGCATCATCTCAGCGTCATCAGAGCATCATCATTGCATCATCATAGCATCATCACTGCATCATCACAGAATCATCACTGCATCATCACAGCATCATCAGAGTGTCATCAGAGCATCATCAGAACATCTTAACTGCTTCATCACTGCCTCATCACAGCATCATCGCATGGTCAACACTGCATCATCACAGCATCATCACTGCATAGTCACAGCATCATCAGTGCATTATCACAGTGTCATCACAGCATCATCAGAGCATCATCACACCATCACCACTGCATCGTCACTGCATCATCACAGCATCATTACAGCATCACCACAGAGTCATCACAGCATCATCACAGCATCATCCCTGCACCATCACTACATCATCACAACATCATCACACCACCATCGCAGCATCATCAGTGCATCATCACTGCATCATCAGATAATCATCACAGCGTCATCACCGTATCATCACATCATCATCACTGCGTCATCACACCATCACCACTGCATCATCACAGCATCACAACATCATCATCGCAGCGTCATCACTACATCAACACAGCGTCATCACTGCATCATCACAGTATCATCACTGCATCAACGCAGTATCATCACAACATCATCACAGTGTCATCACTGCATCATCGCAGTATCATCACAACATCATCACAGTGTCATCACAGCATCATCACTGCATCATCACAGAATCATTACAGTATCGTAACAGAGTCATCACAGCATCATCACAGCATCATCCCTGCACCATCACTACATCATCACACCACCATCACAGCATCATCAGTGCATCATCAGATAATCATTACAGCGTCATCACTGCATCATCACATCATCATCACTGCGTCATCACAGCATCATCAGAGCGTCTTCACAACATCATCACACCATCATCACTGCATCATCACTGCATCGTCACAGCATCATCACAGTGTCATCACAGCATTATCACTGCATCATCACTGCATAGTCACAGCATCATCACAGTGTCATCACAGCATCATCAGAGCATGATTAGAGCGTCATCAGAGCACCATCACTGCATAATCACTGCATTATCACACCATCATCACAGCATAATCACTGCATCATTACTGCATCAACACAGCATCATCACTGCATCATCACAGCATCATTAAACCTTCATCACACCATCATCACTGCATAATCACTGCATCATCAAAGCATCATCACAGAATCATTACTGCTTATTACTGTATCATCACACCATAATCACAGCATCATCATTGCATCATCATAGCATCATCACTGCATCATCACAGCATCATCACTGCATCATCACAGCATCATCAGAGTGTCATCAGAGCATCATCACAGCATCTTAACTGCTTCATCACTGCCTCATCACAGCACCATCGCATGGTCAACACTGCATCATCACAGCATCATCACTGCATAGTCACAGCATCATCAGTGCATCATCACAGTGTCATCACAGCATCATCACAGCATCATCACTGCATAATCACTGCATCATCAGAGCATTATCACACCATCACCACTGTATCATCACAGCATCATCACTGCATCATCACAGAGTCATCGCAACATAATCATAGCATCGTCACAGCATCACAACATCATCATCGCAGAGTCATCACTGCATCAACACAGCGTCATCACAGCATCATCACTGCATCATCACAGTATCATCACTGCATCATCACAAAATCACCACAGTGTCATCACAGCATCATCACTGCATAATCACTGCATCATCACACAATTATATCAGCATAATCACAGCATCATCAAGGCATGATCACTGCATCATCACTGCATCATCACAGCATCCTCACTGCATTATCACACCATCATCACTGCATCATCTCAGTATTATCACAGCATCATCACAGCGTCATCAAAGCATCATCACAGCATCATCACTGAATAATCACTGCATCATCACAGCATCATCACAGCATCATAACTGCATCATCTCTGCATCATCACCTCATCATCACTGCATCATCACATCAACCAAACAATATCATCACAGCGTCATCACTGCATCATCACAGCATCATCACTGCATCATCACAGCATCATCAGAGCCTCTTCACAGCATCATCACACCATCATCACTGCATCATCACTGCATCGTCACAGCATCATCACAGTGTCATCACAGCATCATCAGTGCATCATCACTGCATCATCAGAGCATCATCACACCATCATCACTGCATCATCACGGCATCATCACTGCATCATCACAGAGTCATCGCAACATAATCATAGCATCATCACACCATCACAACATCATCATCGCAGCGTCATCACTGCATCAACACAGCGTCATCACAGCATCATCACTGCATCATCACAGTATCATCACTGCATCATCACAGCATCATCACAAAATCATCACAGTGTCATCACAGCATCATCACTGTATAATCACTGCATCATCACAGCATTATCACTGCATCATCGCTGCATCATCACAGCATCATCACTACATTATCACGGCGTCATCACAGCATCATCACATCATAATCACAGCATCATCACTGCATCATCACAGCGTCATCACTGCATAGTCACAACATCATCACAGCGTCATCACAGCATCATCACTGCATCATCAAAGCGTCATCAAAGCATCATTGCAGCATCTTCACATCGTCTACGCAACATCATCACAGTGTCATAACAGCATCATCACTGCATCATCACTGCATCATCACAGCATCATCACAGTGTCATCACAGCGTCATCACAGCATCATCACTGCGTCATCAAAGTGTCATCACAGCATCACTGCATCATCACAGCGTCATCACAGTGTCAACGCAGCGTCATCACTGCATCATCACTGCGTCATCACAGCATCATCGCATGGTCAACACTGCATCATCACAGCATCATCACAGCGTCATCACATAATCTACACAACATCATCACAGTGTCATCACAGCATCATCACAGCATCATCACTGTATCATGACAGCATCATCACAGCGTCATCACAGCATCATCACTGCGTCTTCACAGCGTCATCACAGCATCATCCCTGCATCATCAAAGCATCATCACATCATCATCACAGCATCATCACTACATCATCACAGTGTCATCACAGCATCATCACAGTATCATCACTGCATCATCACAGCATCATCACTGCATCATCACAGCATCATTAGACCGTCATCACATCATCATCACTGCATAATCACTGCATCATCAAAGCATCATCACAGCATCATCACAGCATCATTACTGCTTATTACTGCATCATCTCAGCGTCATCAGAACATCATCATTCCATCATCATAGCATCATCACTGCATCATCACAGCATCATCACAGCATCATCAGAGTGTCATGAGAGCATCATCACAGCATCTTAACTGCTTCATCACTGCCTCATCACAACATCATCGCATGGTCAACACTGCATCATCACAGCATCATCACTGCATAGTCACAGCATCATCAGTGCATCATCACAGTGTCATCACAGCATCATCAGAGCATCATCACACCATCACCACTGCATCGTCACTGCATCATCACAGCATCATTACAGCATCACCACAGAGTCATCACAGCATCATCACAGCATCATCCCTGCACCATCACTACATCATCACACCACCATCGCAGCATCATCAGTGCATCATCACTGCATCATCAGATAATCATCACAGCGTCATCACCGTATCATCACATCATCATCACTGCGTCATCACAGCATCATCAGAGCGTCTTCACAGCATCATCACACCATCATCACTGCATCATCACTGCATCGTCACAGCATCATCACAGCATCATCACTGCATAATCACTGCATCATCACAGCATCATCACACCATCATCACTGCGTCATCACAGCATCATCACTGCATCATCACAGAGTCATCGCAACATAATCATAGCATCATCAGAGCATCACAACATCATCATCGCAGCGTCATCACTGCATCACCACAGTGTCATCACAGCATCATCACTGCATAATCACTGCATCATCACAGCATTATATCAGCATCATCACAGCATGATCACTGCATCATCAAAGCATCATCACAGCATCCTCACTGCATCATCACAGCATCATCACTGCATCATCTCTGCGTCATCACTGCATCATCACAACATCATGACTGCGTAATCACTGCATAATCACATCTTCATCACAGCATCATCACAGCATCATTACTGCTTACTGACTGCATCATCACTGCATCATCGGAGCATCACCACTACATCATCATTGCATCATAACTGCATCATCACATCATCATCACTGCATCATCACAGCATCATCAGAGTGTCATCACAGCATCATCACAGCGTCATCACTGCATCATCACAGCGTCATCACAGTGTCATCGCAGCGTCATCACTGCGTCATCACTGCGTCATCACAGCATCATCGCATGGTCAAAACTGCATCATCACAGCGTCATCACAGCATCATCACATCATCTACACAACATCATCACAGTGTCATCACAGCATCATCACTGCATAATCACTGTATCATCACAGCATCATCACAGCGTCATCACAGCATCATAACTGTGTCTTCACAGCGTCATCACTGCATCATCCCTGCATCATCAAAGCATCATCACATCATCATAACAGCATCATCACAGCATCATCAGAGCATGATTAGAGCGTGATCAGAGCATCATCACTGAATAATCACTGCATCATCACACCATCATCACAGCATAATCACTGCATCATCACTGCATCAACACAGCATCATCACTGCATCATCACAGCATCATTAGACCGTCATCACACCATCATCACTGCATAATCACTGCATCACCAAAGAATCATCACTGCATCATCACAGCATCATCAGAGTGTCATCAGAACATCATCACAGCATCTTAACTGCTTCATCAGTGCCTCATCACAGCATCATCGCATGGTCAACACTGCATCATCACAGCATCATCACTGCATAGTCACAGTATCATCAGTGCATCATCACAGTGTCATCACAGCATAATCACAGCATCATCACTGCCTCATCACAGCATCATCACAGCATCATCACTGCATAATCAGAGCATCATCACATCATCACCACTGCATCATCACTGCATCATCACATCATCATCGCAGCATCATCACTACATCAACACAGCGTCATCACTGCATCATCACAGTATCATCACTGCATCATCGCAGCATGATCACATCACCACAGAGTCATCACAGCATCATCACAGCATCATCCCTGCACCATCACTACATCATCACAACATCATCACACCACCATCGCAGCATCATCAGTGCATCATCACTGCATCATCAGATAATCATCAGGGCATCATCACTGTATCATCACAGCATCATCACTGCGTCATCACAGCATCATCAGAGCGTCTTCACAGCATCATCACACCATCATCACTGCATCATCACAGAGTCATAGCAACATAATCATAGCATCGTCACAGCATCACAACATCATCATCGCAGCGTCATCACTGCATCAACACAGCGTCATCACAGCATCAACACTGCATCATCACTGTATCATCACTGCATCATCACAAAATCACCACAGTGTCATCACAGCATCATCACTGCATAATCACTGCATCATCACAGCATTATATCAGAATCATCACAGCATCATCAAGGCATGATCACTGCATCATCACAGCATCCTCACTGCATCATCTCAGTATTATCACAGCATCATCACAGCGTCATCAAAGCATCATCACAGCATCATCACTGAATAATCACTGCATCATCACAGCATCATCACAGCATCATCACTGCATCATCACCTCATCATCACTGCATCATCACATCAACTACACAATATCATCACAGCGTCATCACTGCATAATCACTGCATCATCACTGCATTATCACAGCATCATCAGAGCGTCTTCACAGCATCATCACAGCATCATCACTGCATCATCACAACATCATCACAGTGTCATAACAGCATCATCACTGCATCATCACTACATCATAAGAGCATCATCATCACACCACCACCACTGCATCATCACAGCATCACAACATCATCATCGCAGCGTCATCACTACATCAACACAGCGTCATCACTGCATCATCACAGTATCATCACTGCATCATCGCAGTATCATCACATCATCACAGTGTCATCACAGCGTCATCACTGCATCATCACACCATCATCACTGCATCATCACTGCATCGTCAAACCATCATCACAGTGTCATCACAGCATCATCACTGCATAATCAATGCATCATCAGAGCATCATCACACCATCATCACTGCATCATCACAGCATCATCACTACATCATCACAGAGTAATCGCAACATAATCATAGCATCATCACACCATCACAACATCATCATCACACCGTCAACAAAGCATCAACAAAGCGTCATCAGTGCATCATTACTGCATCATCACAGCATCATCACAAAATCATCACAGTGTCATCACAGCATCATCAATGTATAATCACTGCATCATCACAGCATTATCACTGCATTATCGCTGCATCATCACAGCATCATCACTACATCATCACGGCGTCATCACAGCATCATCACAGCATAATCACAGCATCATCACTGCATCATCACAGCGTCATCAAAGCATCATTGCAGCATCTTCACATCGTCTACGCAACATCATCACAGTGTGATAACAGCATCATCACTGCATAATCACTGCATCATCACAGCATCATCACTGCATCATCACAGCATCATCACAGTGTCATCACAGCGTCATCACAGCATCGTCACTGCATAATCACACCATCATCACTGCATCATCACAACATCATCACTGCATCATCACAGCATCATCACTGCATCATCACAGAGTCATCGCAACATATCATAGCATCATCACAGCATCACAACATCATCATCGCAGCGTCATCACTGCATCACCACAGTGTCATCACAGCATCATCACTGCATAATCACTGCATCATCCCAGCATGATCACTGCATCATCACAGCATCCTCACTGCATCATCACAGCATCATCACTGCATCATCACACCATCATCACTGCATCATCACAGTATTACCACAGCTTCATCGCAGCGTCATCAAACCATCATCACAGCATCATCAATGAACAATCACTGCATCATCACAGCATCATCACTGCATCATCTCTGCATCATCACTGCATCATCACATCAACTACACAATATCATCACAGCGTCATCACTGCATCATCACAGCATCATCACTGCATCATCACAGCATCATCAGAGCGTCTTCACAGCATCATCACAGCATCATCACTGCATCATCACTGCATCATCACAACATCATCACAGTGTCATCACAGCATCATCACTGCATCATCACTGCATCATCAGAGCATCATCACACCATCACCACTGCATCATCACTGCATCACAACATCATCACAGCGTCATCACTACATCAACACAACGTCATCACAGCATCATCACAGTATCATCACTGCATCATCGCAGTATCATCACAACATCATCACAGTGTCATCACAGCATCATCACTGCATCATCACAGAAGCATTACAGCATCATCAGAGTGTCATCAGAGCATCATCACAGCATCTTAACTGCATCATCACTGCCTCATCACAGCATCATCGCATGGTCAACAGTGCATCATCACAGCATCATCACTGCATAGTCACAGCATCATCAGTGCATCATCACAGTGTCATCACAGCATAATCACAGCATCATCACTGCCTCATCACAGCATCATCACAGCATCATCACTGCATAATCACTGCATCATCAGAGCATCATCACATCATCACCACTGCATCATCACTGCATCATCACATCATCATCGCAGCATCATCACTACATCAACACAGCGTCATCACTGCATCATCACAGTATCATCACTGCATCATCGCAGCATGATCACATCACCACAGAGTCATCACAGCATCATCACAGCATCATCCCTGCACCATCACTACATCATCACAACATCATCACACCACCATCGCAGCATCATCAGTGCATCATCACTGCATCATCAGATAATCATCACAGCGTCATCACTGTATCATCACAGCATCATCACTGCGTCATCACAGCATCATCACAGTATCATCACTGCATCATCACAAAATCACCACAGTGTCATCACAGCATCATCACTGCATAATCACTGCATCATCACACCATTATATCAGCATAATCACAGCATCATCAAGGCATGATCACTGCATCATCACTGCATCATCACAGCATCATCACTGCATCATCACACCATCATCACTGCATCATCTCAGTATTATCACAGCATCATCACAGCGTCATCAAAGCATCATCACAGCATCATCACTGAATAATCACTGCATCATCACAGCATTATCACAGCATCATAACTGCATCATCTCTGCATCATCACCTCATCATCACTGCATCATCACATCAACCAAACAATATCATCACAGCGTCATCACTGCATCATCACAGCATCATCACTGCATCATCACAGCATCATCAGAGCCTCTTCACATCATCATCACACCATCATCACTGCATCATCACTGCATCGTCACAGCATCATCACAGTGTCATCACAGCATCATCAGTGCATCATCACTGCATCATCAGAGCATCATCACACCATCATCACTGCATCATCACGGCATCATCACTGCATCATCACAGAGTCATCGCAACATAATCATAGCATCATCACACCATCACAACATCATCATCGCAGCGTCATCACTGCATCAACACAGCGTCATCACAGCATCATCACTGCATCATCACAGTATCATCACTGCATCATCACAGCATCATCACAAAATCATCACAGTGTCATCACAGCATCATCACTGTATAATCACTGCATCATCACAGCATTATCACTGCATCATCGCTGCATCATCACAGCATCATCACTACATCATCACGGCGTCATCACAGCATCATCACATCATAATCACAGCATCATCACTGCATCATCACAGCGTCATCACTGCATAGTCACAACATCATCACAGCGTCATCACAGCATCATCACTGCATCATCAAAGCGTCATCAAAGCATCATTGCAGCATCTTCACATCGTCTACGCAACATCATCACAGTGTCATAACAGCATCATCACTGCATCATCACTGCATCATCACAGCATCATCACAGTGTCATCACAGCGTCATCACAGCATCATCACTGCGTCATCAAAGTGTCATCACAGCATCACTGCATCATCACAGCGTCATCACAGTGTCAACGCAGCGTCATCACTGCATCATCACTGCGTCATCACAGCATCATCGCATGGTCAACACTGCATCATCACAGCATCATCACAGCGTCATCACATCATCTACACAACATCATCACAGTGTCATCACGGCATCATCACAGCATCATCACTGTATCATCACAGCATCATCACAGCGTCATCACAGCATCATAACTGCGTCTTCACAGCGTCATCACTGCATCATCCCTGCATCATCAAAGCATCATCACATCATCATCACAGCATCATCACTACATCATCACAGTGTCATCACAGCATCATCACAGTATCATCACTGCATCATCATAGCATCATCACTGCATCATCACAGCATCATTAGACCGTCATCACACCATCATCACTGCATAATCACTGCATCATCAAAGCATCATCACAGCATCATCACAGCATCATTACTGCTTATTACTGCATCATCTCAGCGTCATCAGAACATCATCATTGCATCATCATAGCATCATCACTGCATCATCACAGCATCATCACTGCATCATCACAGCATCATCAGAGTGTCATCAGAGCATCATCACAGCATCTTAACTGCTTCATCACTGCCTCATCACAGCATCATCGCATGGTCAACACTGCATCATCACAGCATCATCACTGCATAGTCACAGCATCATCAGTGCATCATCACAGTGTCATCACAGCATCATCAGAGCATCATCACTGCATCATCACAGCATCATTACAGCATCACCACAGAGTCATCACAGCATCATCACAGCATCATCCCTGCACCATCACTACATCATCACAACATCATCACACCACCATCGCAGCATCATCAGTGCATCATCACTGCATCATCAGATAATCATCACAGCGTCATCACCGTATCATCACATCATCATCACTGCGTCATCACAGCATCATCACACCATCATCACTGCATCATCACTGCATCGTCACAGCATCATCACAGCATCATCACTGCATAATCACTGCATCATCAGAGCATCATCACACCATCATCACTGCATCATCACAGCATCATCACTGCATCATCACAGAGTCATCGCAACATAATCATAGCATCATCAGAGCATCACAACATCATCATCGCAGCGTCATCACTGCATCACCAGTGTCATCACAGCATCATCACTGCATAATCACTGCATCATCACAGCATTATATCAGCATCATCACAGCATCATCACAGCATGATCACTGCATCATCAAAGCATCATCACAGCATCCTCACTGCATCATCACACCATCATCACTGCATCATCACAGCATCATCACTGCATCATCTCTGCGTCATCACTGCATCATCACAACATCATGACTGCGTAATCACTGCATATTCACACTTTCATCACAGCATCATCACAGCATCATTACTGCTTACTGACTGCATCATCACTGCATCATCGGAGCATCACCACTACATCATCATTGCATCATAACTGCATCATCACATCATCATCACTGCATCATCACAGCATCATCAGAGCGTCATCACAGCATCATCACAGCGTCATCACTGCATCATCACAGCGTCATCACAGTGTCATCGCAGCGTCATCACTGCATCATCACTGCGTCATCACAGCATCATCGCATGGTCAAAACTGCATCATCACAGCGTCATCACAGCATCATCACATCATCTACACAACATCATCACAGTGTCATCACAGCATCATCACTGCATAATCACTGTATCATCACAGCATCATCACAGCGTCATCACAGCATCATAACTGCGTCTTCACAGCGTCATCACTGCATCATCCCTGCATCATCAAAGCATCATCACATCATCATAACAGCATCATCACAGCATCATCAGAGCATGATTAGAGCGTCATCAGAGCATCATCACTGAATAATCACTGCATCATCACACCATCATCACAGCATAATCACTGCATCATCACTGCATCAACACAGCATCATCACTGCATCATCACAGCATCACTAGACCGTCATCACACCATCATCACTGCATAATCACTGCATCATCAAAGCATCATCACAGCATCATTACTGCTTATTACTGCATCATCACAGCATCATCAGAGCATCATCATTGCATCATCATAGCATCATCACTGCATCATCACAGCATCATCACTGCATCATCACAGCATCACCAGAGTGTCATCAGAGCATCATCACAGCATCTTAACTGCTTCATCACTGCCTCATCACAGCATCATCGCATGGTCAACAGTGCATCATCACAGCATCATCACTGCATAGTCACAGCATCATCAGTGCATCATCACAGTGTCATCACAGCATAATCACAGCATCATCACTGCCTCATCACAGCATCATCACAGCATCATCACTGCATAATCACTGCATCATCAGAGCATCATCACATCATCACCACTGCATCATCACTGCATCATCACATCATCATCGCAGCATCATCACTACATCAACACAGCGTCATCACTGCATCATCACAGTATCATCACTGCATCATCGCAGCATGATCACATCACCACAGAGTCATCACAGCATCATCACAGCATCATCCCTGCACCATCACTACATCATCACAACATCATCACACCACCATCGCAGCATCATCAGTGCATCATCACTGCATCATCAGATAATCATCACAGCGTCATCACTGTATCATCACAGCATCATCACTGCGTCATCACAGCATCATCAGAGCGTCTTCACAGCATCATCACAGCATCATCACTGCATCATCACAGAGTCATCGCAACATAATCATAGCATCGTCACAGCATCACAACATCATCATCGCAGCGTCATCACTGCATCAACACAGCGTCATCACAGCATCATCACTGCATCATCACAGTATCATCACTGCATCATCACAAAATCACCACAGTGTCATCACAGCATCATCACTGCATAATCACTGCATCATCACAGCATTATATCAGCATCATCACAGCATCATCAAGGCATGATCACTGCATCATCACAGCATCCTTACTGCATCATCACACCATCATCACTGCATCATCTCAGTATTATCACAGAATCATCACAGCGTCATCAAAGAATCATCACAGCATCATCAGTGAATAATCACTGCATCATCACAGCATCATCACAGCATCATCACTGCATCATCACCTCATCATCACTGCATCATCACATCAACTACACAATATCATCACAGCGTCATCACTGCATAATCACTGCATCATCACTGCATTATCACAGCATCATCATAGCGTCTTCACAGCATCATCACAGCTTCATCACTGCATCATCACAACATCATCACAGTGTCATAACAGCATCATCACTGCGTCATAAGAGCATCATCATCACACCATCACCACTGCATCATCACAGCATCACAACATCATCATCGCAGCGTCATCACTACATCAACACAGCGTCATCACTGCATCATCACAGTATCATCACTGCATCATCGCAGTATCATCACATCATCACAGTGTCATCACAGCGTCATCACTGCATCATCACACCATCATCACTGCATCATCACTGCATCGTCACACCATCATCACAGTGTCATCACAGCATCATCACTGCATAATCAATGCATCATCAGAGCATCATCACACCATCATCACTGCATCATCACAACATCATCACTGCATCATCACAGAGTCATCGCAACATAATCATAGCATCATCACACCATCACAACATCATCATCGCACCGTCAACAAAGCATCAACAAAGCGTCATCAGTGCATCTTTATTGCATCATCACAGCATCATCACAAAATCATCACAGAGTCATCACAGCATCATCACTGTATAATCACTGCATCATCACAGCATTATCACTGCATCATCGCTGCATCATCACAGCATCATCACTACATCATCACGGCGTCATCACAGCATCATCACATCATAATCACAGCATCATCACTGCATCATCACAGCATCATCACAGTGTCATCGCAGCGTCATCACAGCATCATCACTGCATAATCACACCATCATCACTGCATCATCACAACATCATCACTGCATCATCACAGCATCATCACTGCATCATCACAGAGTCATCGCAACATAATCATAGCATCATCACAGCATCACAACATCATCATCGCAGCGTCATCACTGCATCACCACAGTGTCATCACAGCATCATCACTGCATAATCACTGCATCATCCCAGCATGATCACTGCATCATCACAGCATCCTCACTGCATCATCACAGCATACTCACTGCATCATCACTGCATCATCACAGTATTACCACAGCATCATCGCAGCGTCATCAAAGCATCATCACAGCATCATCAATGAATAATCACTGCATCATCACAGCATCATCACTGCATCATCTCTGCATCATCACTGCATCATCACATCAACTACACAATATCATCACAGCGTCATCACTGCATCATCACAGCATCATCACTGCATCATCACAGCATCATCAGAGCGTCTTCACAGCATCATCACAGCATCATCACTGCATCATCACTGCATCATCACAACATCATCACAGTGTCATCACAGCATCATCACAGCGTCATCACAGTGTCATCGCAGCGTCATCACTGCATCATCACTGCGTCATCACACCATCATCGCATGGTCAAAACTGCATCATCACAGCATCATCACAGCGTCATCACAGCATCATAACTGCGTCTTCACAGCGTCATCACTGCATCATACCTGCATCATCAAAGCATCATCACATCATCATCACAGCATCATCACAGCATCATCACAGCATGATTAGAGCGTCATCAGAGCATCATCACTGCATAATCACTGCATCATCACACCATCATCACAGCATAATCACTGCATCATCACTGCATCAACACAGCATCATCACTGCATCATCACAGCATCATCACTGCATCATCACAGCATCACCAGAGTGTCATCAGAGCATCATCACAGCATCTTAACTGCTTCATCACTGCCTCATCACAGCATCATCGCATGGTCAACACTGCATCATCACAGCATCATCACTGCATAGTCACAGCATCATCAGTGCATCATCACAGTGTCATCACAGCATCATCACAGCATCATCACAGCATCATTACAGCATCATCACTGCATAATCACTGCATCATCAGAGCATCATCACACCATCACCACTGAATCATCACAGCATCACAACATCATCATCGCAGCGTCATCACTACATCAACACAGCGTCATCACTGCATCATCACAGTATCATCACTGCATCATCGCAGCATCATCACAACATCACCACAGAGTCATCACAGCATCATCACAGCATCATCCCTGCACCATCACTACATCATCACAACATCATCACACCACCATCGCAGCATCATCAGTGCATCATCACTGCATCATCAGATAATCATCACAGCGTCATCACTGTATCATCACATCATCATCACTGCGTCATCACAGCATCATCAGAGCGTCTTCACAGCATCATCACACCATCATCACTGCATCATCACTGCATAGTCACAGCATCATCACAGTGTCATCACAGCATCATCACTGCATAATCACTGTATCATCAAAGCATCATCACAGCGTCATCACAGCATCATAACTGCGTTTTCACAGCGTCATCACTGCATCATCCCTGCATCATCATAGCATCATCACTGCATCATCACAGCATCATCACTGCATCATCACAGCATCATCAGTGTCATCAGAGCATCATCACAGCATCTTAACTGCTTCATCACTGCCTCATCACAGCATCATCGCATGGTCAACACTACATCATCACAGCATCATCACTGCATAGTCACAGCATCATCAGTGCATCATCACAGTGTCATCACAGCATCATCACAGCATCATCACACCATCACCACTGCATCGTCACTGCATCATCACAGCATCATTACAGCATCACCACAGAGTCATCACAGCATCATCACAGCATCATCCCTGCACCATCACTACATCATCACAACATCATCACACCACCATCGCAGCATCATCAGTGCATCATCACTGCATCATCAGATAATCATCACAGCATCATCACCGTATCATCACATCATCATCACTGCGTCATCACAGCATCATCAGAGCGTCTTCACAGCATCATCACACCATCATCACTGCATCATCACTGCATCGTCACAGCATTATCACAGCATCATCACTGCATAATCACTGCATCATCAGAGCATCATCACACCATCATCACTGCATCATCACAGCATCATCACTGCATCATCACAGAGCCATCGCAACATAATCATAGCATCGTCACAGCATCACCACATCATCATCGCAGCGTCATCACTGCATCACCACAGTGTCATCACAGCATCATCACTGCATAATCACAGCATCCTCACTGCATCATCACACCATCATCACTGCATCATCACAGCATCATCACTGCATCATCTCTGCGTCATCACTGCATCATCACAACATCATGACTGCGTAATCACTGCATAATCACATCTTCATCACAGCATCATCACAGCATCATTACTGCTTACTTACTGCATCATCACTGCATCATCGGAGCATCACCACTACATCATCATTGCATCATAACTGCATCATCACATCATCATCACTGCATCATCACAGCATCATCAGAGCGTCATCACAGCATCATCACAGCGTCATCACTGCATCATCACAGCGTCATCACAGTGTCATCGCAGCGTCATCACTGCATCATCACAGCATCATCGCATGGTCAAAACTGCATCATCACAGCATCATCACAGCGTCATCGCAGCATCATCACATCATCTACACAACATCACCACAGTGTCATCACAGCATCATCACTGCATAATCACTGTATCATCAAAGTATCATCACAGCGTCATCACAGCATCATAACTGCGTCTTCACAGCGTCATCACTGCATCATCCCTGCATCATCAAAGCATCATCACATCATCATCACAGCATCATCACAGCATCATCAGAGCAGGATTAGAGCGTCATCAGAGCATCATCACTGCATCATCTCTGCATCATCACTGCATCATCACATCAACTACACAATATCATCACAGCGTCATCACTGCATCATCACAGCATCATCACTGCATCATCACAGCATCATCAGAGCGTCTTCACAGCATCATCACAGCATCATCACTGCATCATCACTGCATCATCACAACATCATCACAGTGTCATCACAGCATCATCACAGCGTCATCACAGTGTCATCGCAGCGTCATCACTGCATCATCACTGCGTCATCACAGCATCATCGCATGGTCAAAACTGCATCATCACAGCATCATCACAGCGTCATCACAGCATCATAACTGCGTCTTCACAGCGTCATCACTGCATCATCCCTGCATCATCAAAGCATCATCACATCATCATCACAGCATCATCACAGCATGATTAGAGCGTCATCAGAGCATCATCACTGCATAATCACTGCATCATCACACCATCATCACAGCATAATCACTGCATCATCACTGCATCAACACAGCATCATCACTGCATCATCACAGCATCATCACTGCATCATCACAGCATCATCAGAGTGTCATCAGAGCATCATCACAGCATCTTAACTGCTTCATCACTGCCTCATCACAGCATCATCGCATGGTCAACACTGCATCATCACAGCATCATCACTGCATAGTCACAGCATCATCAGTGCATCATCACAGTGTCATCACAGCATCATCGCAGCATCATCACAACATCACCACAGAGTCATCACAGCATCATCACAGCATCATCCCTGCACCATCACTACATCATCACAACATCATCACACCACCATCGCAGCATCATCAGTGCATCATCACTGCATCATCAGATAATCATCACAGCGTCATCACTGTATCATCACAGCATCATCACTGCGTCATCACAGCATCATCAGAGCGTCTTCACAGCATCATCACACCATCATCACTGCATCATCACAGAGTCATCGCAACATAATCATAGCATCGTCACAGCATCACAACATCATCATCGCAACGTCATCACTGCATCAACACAGCGTCATCACAGCATCATCACTGCATCATCACAGTATCATCACTGCATCATCACAAAATCACCACAGTGTCATCACAGCATCATCACTGCATAATCACTGCATCATCACAGCATTATATCAGCATCATCACAGCATCATCAAGGCATGATCACTGCATCATCACAGCATCCTCACTGCATCATCACACCATCATCACTGCATCATCTCAGTATTATCACAGCATCATCACAGCGTCATCACTGCATCATCTCTGCATAATCACTGCATCATCAGAGCATCATCACAGCATCATCACTGCATCATCACAGCATCATCACTGCATCATCACAGAGTCATCGCAACATAATCATAGCATCATCACACCATCACAACATCATCATCGCACCGTCAACAAAGCATCAACAAAGCGTCATCAGTGCATCATTACTGCATCATCACAGTATCATCACTGCATCATCACAGCATCATCACAAAATCATCACAGTGTCATCACAGCATCATCACTGTATAATCACTGCATCATCACAGCATCATCACTACATCATCACGGCGTCATCACAGGATCATCACATCATAATCACAGCATCATCACTGCATCATCCCAGCATGATCACTGCATCATCACAGCATCCTCACTGCATCATCACAGCATACTCACTGCATCATCACACCATCATCACTGCATCATCACAGTATTACCGCAGCATCATCGCAGCGTCATCAAAGCATCATCACAGCATCATCAATGAATAATCACTGCATCATCACAGCATCATCACTGCATCATCTCTGCATCATCACTGCATCATCACATCAACTACACAATATCATCACAGCGTCATCACTGCATCATCAGAGCATCATCACTGCATCATCACAGCATCATCAGAGCGTCTTCACAGCATCATCACAGCATCATCACTGCATCATCACTGCATCATCACAACATCATCACAGTGTCATCACAGCATCATCACTCCATCATCACTGCATCATCAGAGCATCATCACACCATCACCACTGCATCATCACAGCATCACGACATCATCACAGCATCATCACTACATCAACACAACGTCATCACAGCATCATCAGAGCGTCTTCACAGCATCATCACAGTATCATCACTGCATCATCGCAGTATCATCACAACATCATCACAGTGTCATCACAGCATCATCACTGCATCATCACAGAATCATTACAGCATCATAACAGAGTCATCACAGCATCATCACAGCATCATCCCTGCACCATCACTACATCATCACAACATCATCACACCACCATCACAGCATCATCAATGCATCATCACTACATCATCAGATAATCATTACAGCGTCATCACTGCATCATCACATCATCATCACTGCGTCATCACAGCATCATCAGAGCGTCTTCACAGCATCACCACACCATCATCATTGCATCATCACTGAATCGTCACAGCATCATCACAGTGTCATCACTGCATCATCACTGCATCATCAGAGAATCATCACACCATCACCACTGCATCATCACAGCATCATCACTGCATCATCTCTGCATCATCACTGCATCAACACAGCGTCATCACTGCATCATCACAGTATCATCACTGCATCATCGCAGTATCATCACAACATCATCACAGTGTCATCACTGCATCATCGCAGTATCATCACAAAATCATCACAGTGTCATCACAGCATCATCAGTGCATCATCACTGCATCATCAGAGCATCATCACACCATCATCACTGCATCATCACTGCATCATCACAGAGTCATCGTAACATAATCATAGCATCATCACAGCATCACAACATCATCATCGCACCGTCAACAAAGCATCAACAAAGCGTCATCAGTGCATCATTACTGCATCATCACAGTATCATCACTGCATCATAACAGCATCATCACAAAATCATCACAGTGTCATCACAGCATCATCACTGTATAATCACTGCATCAACACAGCATTATCACTGCATCATCGCTGCATCATCACAGCATTATCACTACATCATCACGGCGTCATCACAGCATAGTCACAGCGTCATCACAGCATCATCACTGCATCATCACAGCGTCATCACTGCATAGTCACAGCGTCATCACAGCATCATCACTGCATCATCAAAGCGTCATCAAAGCATCATTGCAGCATCTTCACATCGTCTACGCAACATCATCACAGTGTCATAACAGCATCATCACTGCATCATCAGAGCATCATCACACCATCATCACTGCATCATCACAGCATCATCACTGCATCATCACAGAGTCATCGTAACATAATCATAGCATCATGACACCATCACAACATCATCATCGCACCGTCAACAAAGCATCAACAAAGCGTCATCAGTGCATCATCACTGCATCATCACAGTATCATCACTGCATCATAACAGCATCATCACAAAATCATCACAGTGTCATCACAGCATCATCACTGTATAATCACTGCATCATCACAGCATTATCACTGCATCATCGCTGCATCATCAAAGCATTATCACTAAATCATCACGGCTTCATCACAGCATAGTCACAGCGTCATCACAGCATCATCACTGCATCATCACAGTGTCATCACTGCATAGTCACAGAGTCATCGCAACATAATCATAGCATCATCACAGCATCACAACATCATCATCGCAGCGTCATCACTGCATAATCACTGCATCATCCCAGCATGATCACTGCATCATCACAGCATCCTCACAGCATACTCACTGCATCATCACACCATCATCACTGCATCATCACAGTATTACCACAGCATCATCGCAGCGTCATCAAAGCATCATCACAGCATCATCAATGAATAATCACTGCATCATCACAGCATCATCACTGCATCATCTCTGCATCATCACTGCATCATCACATCAACTACACAATATCATCACAGCGTCATCACTGCATCATCACAGCATCATCACTGCATCATCAGAGCGTCTTCACAGCATCATCACAGCATCATCACTGCATCATCACTGCATCATCACAACATCATCAGAGTGTCATCACAGCATCATCACAGCATCATCACTGCATCATCAGAGCATCATCACACCATCACCACTGCATCATCACAGCATCACAACATCATCATCGCAGCGTCATCACTACATCAACACAACGTCATCACAGCATCATCACAGTATCATCACTGCATCATCGCAGTATCATCACAACATCATCACAGTGTCATCACAGCATCATCACTGCATCATCACAGAAGCATTACAGCATCATAACAGAGTCATCACAGCATCATCACAGCATCATCCCTGCACCATCACTACATCATCCCAATATCATCACACCACCATCACAGCATCATCAATGCATCATCACTACATCATCAGATAATCATTACAGCGTCATCACTGCATCATCACATCATCACTGCGTCATCACAGCATCATAAGAGCGTCTTCACAGCATCACCACACCATCATCATTGCATCATCACTGAATCGTCACAGCATCATCACACTGTCATCACAGCATCATCACTGCATCATCACTGCATCATCGCAGCATCATCACAGCATCACCACAGAGTCATCACAACATCATCACAGCATCATCCCTGCATCATCAAAGCATCATCACAGCATCATCACAGCATCATCACAGCATGATTAGAGCGTCATCAGAGCACCATCACTGCATAATCACTGCATCATCACACCATCATCACAGTGTCATCACAGTATCATCACTGCATCATCGCAGCATCATCACTGCGTCATCACACCATCATTAGACCGTCATCATACCATCATCACTGCATAATCACGTCATCATCAAAGCATCATCACAGCATCATCACAGCATCATTACTGCTTATTACTGCATCATCTCAGCGTCATCAGAGCATCATCATTGCATCATCATAGCATCATCACTGCATCATCACAGCATCATCACTGCATCATCACAGCATCATCAGAGTGTCATCAGAGCATCATCACAGCATCTTAACTGCTTCATCACTGCCTCATCACAGCATCATCGCATGGTCAACACTGCATCATCAGAGCATCATCACTGCATAGTCACAGCATCATCAGTGCATTATCACAGTGTCATCACAGCATCATCAGAGCATCATCACACCATCACCACTGCATCGTCACTGCATCATCACAGCATCATTACAGCATCACCACAGAGTCATCACAGCATCATCACAGCATCATCCCTGCACCATCACTACATCATCACAACATCATCACACCACCATCGCAGCATCATCAGTGCATCATCACTGCATCATCAGATAATCATCACAGCGTCATCACCGTATCATCACATCATCATCACTGCGTCATCACACCATCACCACTGCATCATCACAGCATCACAACATCATCATCGCAGCGTCATCACTACATCAACACAGCGTCATCACTGCATCATCACAGTGTCATCACTGCATCATCGCAGTATCATCACAACATCATCACAGTGTCATCACAGCATCATCACTGCATCATCACAGAATCATTACAGTATCGTAACAGAGTCATCACAGCATCATCACAGCATCATCCCTGCACCATCACTACATCATCACACCACCATCACAGCATCATCAGTGCATCATCAGATAATATTTACAGCGTCATCACTGCATCATCACGTCATCATCACTGCGTCATCACAGCATCATCAGAGCGTCTTCACAGCATCATCACACCATCATCACTGCATCATCACTGCATCGTCACAGCATCATCACAGTGTCATCACAGCATCATCACTGCATCATCACTGCATAGTCACAGCATCATCACAGTGTCATCACAGCATCATCAGAGCATGATTAGAGCGTCATCAGAGCACCATCACTGCATAATCACTGCATCATCACACCATCATCACAGTGTCATCACAGTATCATCACTGCATCATCGCAGCATCATCACTGCGTCATCACAGCATCATTAGACCGTCATCACACCATCATCACTGCATAATCACTGCATCATCAAAGCATCATCACAGCATCATCACAGCATCATTACTGCTTATTACTGCATCATCTCAGCGTCATCAGAGCATCATCATTGCATCATCATAGCATCATCACTGCATCATCACAGCATCATCACTGCATCATCACAGCATCATCAGAGTGTCATCAGAGCATCATCACAGCATCTTAACTGCTTCATCACTGCCTCATCACAGCATCATCGCATGGTCAACACTGCATCATCACAGCATCATCACTGCATCATCACTGCATCGTCACAGCATCATCACAGTGTCATCACAGCATCATCACTGCATCATCACTGCATAGTCACAGCATCATCACAGTGTCATCACAGCATCATCAGAGCATGATTAGAGCGTCATCAGAGCACGATCACTGCATAATCACTGCATCATCACACCATCATCACAGCATAATCACTGCATCATCACTGCATCAACACAGCATCATCACTGCGTCATCACAGCATCATTAGACCGTCATCACACCATCATCACTGCATAATCACTGCATCATCAAAGCATCATCACAGCATCATCACAGCATCATTACTGCTTATTACTGCATCATCTCAGCGTCATCAGAGCATCATCATTGCATCATCATAGCATCATCACTGCATCATCACAGCATCATCACTGCATCATCACAGCATCATCAGAGTGTCATCAGAGCATCGTCACAGCATCTTAACTGCTTCATCACTGCCTCATCACAGCACCATCGCATGGTCAACACTGCATCATCACAGCATCATCACTGCATAGTCACAGCATCATCAGTGCATCATCACAGTGTCATCACAGCATAATCACAGCATCATCACTGCATAATCACTGCATCATCAGAGCATTATCACACCATCACCACTGTATCATCACAGCATCATCACTGCATCATCACAGAGTCATCGCAACATAATCATAGCATCGTCACAGCATCACAACATCATCATCGCAGAGTCATCACTGCATCAACACAGCGTCATCACAGCATCATCACTGCATCATCACAGTATCATCACTGCATCATCACAAAATCACCACAGTGTCATCACAGCATCATCACTGCATAATCACTGCATCATCACACCATTATATCAGCATAATCACAGCATCATCAAGGCATGATCACTGCATCATCACTGCATCATCACAGCATCCTCACTGCATCATCACACCGTCATCACTGCATCATCTCAGTATTATCACAGCATCATCACAGCGTCATCAAAGCATCATCACAGCATCATCACCTCATCATCACTGCATCATCACATCAACCAAACAATATCATCACACCATCATCACTGCATCATCACAACATCATCACTGCATCATCACAGAGTCATCGCAACATAATCATAGCATCATCACACCATCACAACATCATCATCGCACCGTCAACAAAGCATCAACAAAGCGTCATCAGTGCATCGTTACTGCATCATCACAGCATCATCACAAAATCATCACAGAGTCATCACAGCATCATCACTGTATAATCACTGCATCATCACAGCATTATCACTGCATCATCGCTGCATCATCACAGCATCATCACTACATCATCACGGCGTCATCACAGCATCATCACATCATAATCACAGCATCATCACTGCATCATCACAGCGTCATCAAAGCATCATTGCAGCATCTTCACATCTTCTACGCAACATCATCACAGTGTGATAACAGCATCATCACTGCATCATCACTGCATCATCACAGCATCATCACTGCATAATCACAGCATCATCACAGTGTCATCACAGCGTCATCACAGCATCATCACTGCATAATCACACCATCATCACTGCATCATCACAACATCATCACTGCATCATCACAGCATCATCATTGCATCATCACAGAGTCATCGCAACATAATCATAGCATCATCACAGCATCACAACATCATCATCGCAGCGTCATCACTGCATCACCACAGTGTCATCACAGCATCATCACTGCATAATCACTGCATCATCCCAGCATGATCACTGCATCATCACAGCATCCTCACTGCATCATCACAGCATACTCACTGCATCATCACTGCATCATCACAGTATTACCACAGCATCATCGCAGCGTCATCAAAGCATCATCACAGCATCATCAATGAATAATCACTGCATCATCACAGCATCATCACTGCATCATCTCTGCATCATCACTGCATCATCACATCAACTACACAATATCATCACAGCGTCATCACTGCATCATCACAGCATCATCACTGCATCATCACAGCATCATCAGAGCGTCTTCACAGCATCATCACAGCATCATCACTGCATCATCACTGCATCATCACAACATCATCACAGTGTCATCACAGTGTCATCGCAGCGTCATCAATGCATCATCACTGCGTCATCACAGCATCATCGCATGGTCAACACTGCATCATCACAGCATCATCACTGCATAGTCACAGCATAATCAGTGCATCATCACAGTGTCATCACAGCATCATCACAGCATCATCACAGCATCATCACAGCATCATCACTGCATACTCACTGCATCATCAGAGCATCATCACACCATCACCACTGCATCATCACAGCATCACAACATCATCATCGCAGCGTCATCACTGCATCATCACAGTATCATCACTGCATCATCGCAGCATCATCACAACATCACCACAGAGTCATCACAGCATCATCACAGCATCATCCCTGCACCATCACTACATCATCACAACATCATCACACCACCATCGCAGCATCATCAGTGCATCATCACTGCATCATCAGATAATCATCACAGCGTCATCACTGTATCATCACATCATCATCACTGCGTCATCACAGCATCATCAGAGCGTCTTCACAGCATCATCACACCATCATCACTGCATCATCACTGCATAGTCACAGCATCATCACAGTGTCATCACAGCATCATCACTGCATAATCACTGTATCATCAAAGCATCATCACAGCGTCATCACAGCATCATAACTGCGTCTTCACAGCGTCATCACTGCATCATCCCTGCATCATCATAGCATCATCACTGCATCATCACAGCATCATCACTGCATCATCACAGCATCATCAGTGTCATCAGAGCATCATCACAGCATCTTAACTGCTTCATCACTGCCTCATCACAGCATCATCGCATGGTCAACACTACATCATCACAGCATCATCACTGCATAGTCACAGCATCATCAGTGCATCATCACAGTGTCATCACAGCATCATCAGAGCATCATCACACCATCACCACTGCATCGTCACTGCATCATCACAGCATCATTACAGCATCACCACAGAGTCATCACAGCATCATCACAGCATCATCCCTGCACCATCACTACATCATCACAACATCATCACACCACCATCGCAGCATCATCAGTGCATCATCACTGCATCATCAGATAATCATCACAGCGTCATCACCGTATCATCACATCATTATCACTGCGTCATCACAGCATCATCAGAGCGTCTTCACAGCATCATCACACCATCATCACTGCATCATCACTGCATCGTCACAGCATTATCACAGCATCATCACTGCATAATCACTGCATCATCAGAGCATCATCACACCATCATCACTGCATCATCACAGCATCATCACTGCATCATCACAGAGTCATCGCAACATAATCATAGCATCGTCACAGCATCACCACATCATCATCGCAGCGTCATCACTGCATCACCACAGTGTCATCACAGCATCATCACAGCATCATTACTGCTTACTTACTGCATCATCACTGCATCATCGGAGCATCACCACTACATCATAATTGAATCATAACTGCATCATCACATCATCATCACTGCATCATCACAGCATCATCAGAGCGTCATCACAGCATCATCACAGCGTCATCACGGCATCATCACAGCGTCATCACAGTGTCATCGCAGCGTCATCACTGCATCATCACAGCATCATCGCATGGTCAAAACTGCATCATCACAGCATCATCACAGCGTCATCACAGCATCATCACATCATCTACACAACATCACCACAGTGTCATCACAGCATCATCACTGCATAATCACTGTATCATCAAAGTATCATCACAGCGTCATCACAGCATCATAACTGCGTCTTCACAGCGTCATCACTGCATCATCCCTGCATCATCAAAGCATCATCACATCATCATCACAGCATCATCACAGCATAATCAGAGCATGATTAGAGCGTCATCAGAGCATCATCACTGCATAATCACTGCATCATCACACCATCATCACAGCATCATTACTGCTTATTACTGCATCATCACAACATCATCATTGCATCATCACAGTATCATCATTGCATCATAACAGCATCATCACTGCATCATCACAGCATCATCAGAGTGTCATCAGAGTATCATCGCAGCATCTTAACTGCTTCATCACTGCCTCATCACAGCATCATCGCATGGTCAACACTGCATCATCACAGCATCATCACTGCATAGTCACAGCATCATCAGTGCATCATCACAGTGTCATCACAGCATCATCGCAGCATCATCACAACATCACCACAGAGTCATCACAGCATCATCACAGCATCATCCCTGCACCATCACTACATCATCACAACATCATCACACCACCATCGCAGCATCATCAGTGCATCATCACTGCATCATCAGATAATCATCACAGCGTCATCACTGTATCATCACAGCATCATCACTGCGTCATCACAGCATCATCAGAGCGTCTTCACAGCATCATCACACCATCATCACTGCAGCATCACAGAGTCATCGCAACATAATCATAGCATCGTCACAGCATCACAACATCATCATCGCAACGTCATCACTGCGTCAACACAGCGTCATCACAGCATCATCACTGCATCATCACAGTATCATCACTGCATCATCACAAAATCACCACAGTGTCATCACAGCATCATCACTGCATAATCACTGCATCATCACAGCATTATATCAGCATCATCACAGCATCATCAAGGCATGATCACTGCATCATCACAGCATCCTCACTGCATCATCACACCATCATCACTGCATCATCTCAGTATTATCACAGCATCATCACAGCGTCATCACTGCATCATCTCTGCATAATCACTGCATCATCAGAGCATCATCACAGCATCATCACTGCATCATCACAGAGTCATCGCAACATAATCATAGCATCATCACACCATCACAACATCATCATCGCACCGTCAACAAAGCATCAACAAAGCGTCATCAGTGCATCATTACTGCATCATCACAGTATCATCACAGCATCATGACAAAATCATCACAGTGTCATCACAGCATCATCACTGTATAATCACTGCATCATCACAGCATCATCACTACATCATCACGGCGTCATCACAGCATCATCACATCATAATCACAGCCTCATCACTGCATCATCACAGCGTCATCAAAGCATCATTGCAGTATCTTCACATCATCTACGCAACATCATCACAGTGTCATAACAGCATCATCACTGCATAATCACTGCATCATCACAGCATCATAACAGTGTCATCACAGCGTCATCACAGCATCATCACTGCATAATCACACCATCATCACTGCATCATCACAGCATCATCACTGCATCATCACAGAGTCATCTCAACATAATCATAGCATCATCACAGCATCACAACATCATCATCGCAGCGTCATCACTGCATCACCACAGTGTCATCACAGCATCATCACTGCATAATCACTGCATCATCCCAGCATGATCACTGCATCATCACAGCATTCTCACTGCATCATCACAGCATACTCACTGCATCATCACACCATCATCACTGCATCATCACAGTATTACCGCAGCATCATCGCAGCGTCATCAAAGCATCATCACAGCATCATCAATGAATAATCACTGCATCATCACAGCATCATCACTGCATCATCTCTGCATCATCACTGCATCATCACATCAACTACACAATATCATCACAGCGTCATCACTGCATCATCAGAGCATCATCACTGCATCATCACAGCATCATCAGAGCGTCTTCACAGCATCATCACAGCATCATCACTGCATCATCACTGCATCATCACAACATCATCACAGTGTCATCACAGCATCATCACTGCATCATCACTGCATCATCAGAGCATAATCACACCATCACCACTGCATCATCACAGCATCACAACATCATCACAGCGTCATCACTACATCAACACAACGTCATCACAGCATCATCACAGTATCATCACTGCATCATCGCAGTATCATCACAACATCATCACAGTGTCATCACAGCATCATCACTGCATCATCACAGAATCATTACAGCATCATAACAGAGTCATCACAGCATCATCCCTGCACCATCACTACATCATCACAACATCATCACACCACCATCACAGCATCATCAATGCATCATCACTACATCATCAGATAATCATTACAGCGTCATCACTGCATCATCACATCATCATCACTGCGTCATCACAGCATCATCAGAGCGTCTTCACAGCATCACCACACCATCATCATTGCATCATCACTGAATCGTCAAAGCATCATCACAGTGTCATCACTGAATCATCACTGCATCATCAGAGAATCATCACACCATCACCACTGCATCATCTCTGCATCATCACTGCATCAACACAGCGTCATCACTGCATCATCACAGTATCATCACTGCATCATCACAGTATCATCACAACATCATCACAGTGTCATCACTGCATCATCGCAATATCATCACAAAATCATCACAGCGTCATCACTGCATCATCACAGCATCATCACTGCATCATCAGAGCATCATCACACCATCATCACTGTATAATCACTGCATCATCACAGCATTATCACTGCATCATCGCTGCATCATCACAGCATTATCACTACATCATCACGGCGTCATCACAGCATAGTCACAGCGTCATCACAGCATCATCACTGCATCATCACAGCATTATCACTACATCATCACGGCGTCATCACAGCATAGTCACAGCGTCATCACAGCATCATCACTGCATCATCAAAGCGTCATCAAAGCATCATTGCAGCATCTTCACATCGTCTACGCAACATCATCACAGTGTCATAACAGCATCATCACTGCATCATCAGAGCATCATCACACCATCATCACTGCATCATCACAGCATCATCACTGCATCATCACAGAGTCATCGTAACATAATCATAGCATCATCACACCATCACAACATCATCATCGCACCGTCAACAAAGCATCAACAAAGCGTCATCAGTGCATCATCACTGCATCATCACAGTATCATCACTGCATCATAACAGCATCATCACAAAATCATCACAGTGTCATCACAGCATCATCACTGTATAATCACTGCATCATCACAGCATTATCACTGCATCATCGCTGCATCATCAAAGCATTATCACTAAATCATCACGGCGTCATCACAGCATAGTCACAGCGTCATCACAGCATCATCACTGCATCATCACAGTGTCATCACTGCATAGTCACAGAGTCATCGCAACATAATCATAGCATCATCACAGCATCACAACATCATCATCGCAGCGTCATCACTGCATAATCACTGCATCATCCCAGCATGATCACTGCATCATCACAGCATCCTCACAGCATACTCACTGCATCATCACACCATAATCACTGCATCATCACAGTATTACCACAGCATCATCGCAGCATCATCAAAGCATCATCACAGCATCATCAATGAATAATCACTGCATCATCACAGCATCATCACTGCATCATCTCAGCATCATCACTGCATCATCACATCAACTACACAATATCATCACAGCGTCATCACTGCATCATCACAGCATCATCACTGCATCATCAGAGCGTCTTCACAGCATCATCACAGCATCATCACTGCATCATCACAACATCATCACAGTGTCATCACAGCATCATCACTGCATCATCACTGCATCATCAGAGCATCATCACACCATCACCACTGCATCATCACAGCATCACAACATCATCGCAGCGTCATCACTACATCAACACAACGTCATCACAGCATCATCACAGTATCATCACTGCATCATCGCAGTATCATCACAACATCATCACAGTGTCATCACAGCATCATCACTGCATCATCACAGAATCATTACAGCATCATAACAGAGTCATCACAGCATCATCACAGCATCATCCCTGCACCATCACTACATCATCACAATATCATCACACCACCATCACAGCATCATCAATGCATCATCACTACATCATCAGATAATCATTACAGCGTCATCACTGCATCATCACATCATCATCACTGCGTCATCACAGCATCATAAGAGCGTCTTCACAGCATCACCACACCATCATCATTGCATCATCACTGAATCGTCACAGCATCATCACACTGTCATCACAGCATCATCACTGCATCATCACTGCATCATCGCAGCATCATCACAGCATCACCACAGAGTCATCACAACATCATCACAGCATCATCCCTGCATCATCAAAGCATCATCACAGCATCATCACAGCATCATCACAGCATGATTAGAGCGTCATCAGAGCACCATCACTGCATAATCACTGCATCATCACACCATCATCACAGTGTCATCACAGTATCATCACTGCATCATCGCAGCATCATCACTGCGTCATCACAGCATCATTAGACCGTCATCATACCATCATCACTGCATAATCACTGCATCATCAAAGCATCATCACAGCATCATCACAGCATCATTACTGCTTATTACTGCATCATCTCAGCGTCATCAGAACATCATCATTGCATCATCATAGCATCATCACTGCATCATCACAGCATCATCACTGCATCATCACAGCATCATCAGAGTGTCATCAGAGCATCATCACAGCATCATCACTGCATAGTCACAGCATCATCAGTGCATTATCACAGTGTCATCACAGCATCATCAGAGCATCATCACACCATCACCACTGCATCGTCACTGCATCATCACAGCATCATTACAGCATCACCACAGAGTCATCACAGCATCATCACAGCATCATCCCTGCACCATCACTACATCATCACAACATCATCACACCACCATCGCAGCATCATCAGTGCATCATCACTGCATCATCAGATAATCATCACAGCGTCATCACCGTATCATCACATCATCATCACTGCGTCATCACACCATCACCACTGCATCATCACAGCATCACAACATCATCATCGCAGCGTCATCACTACATCAACACAGCGTCATCACTGCATCATCACAGTGTCATCACTGCATCATCGCAGTATCATCACAACATCATCACAGTGTCATCACTGCATCATCACTGCATCATCACAGAATCATTACAGTATCGTAACAGAGTCATCACAGCATCAATACAGCATCATCCCTGCACCATCACTACATCATCACACCACCATCACAGCATCATCAGTGCATCATCAGATAATCATTACAGCGTCATCACTGCATCATCACGTCATCATCACTGCGTCATCACAGCATCATCAGAGCGTCTTCACAGCATCATCAAACCATCATCACTGCATCATCACTGCATCGTCACAGCATCATCACAGTGTCATCACAGCATCATCACTGCATCATCACTGCATAGTCACAGCATCATCACAGTGTCATCACAGCATCATCAGAGCATGATTAGAGCGTCATCAGAGCACCATCACTGCATAATCACTGCATCATCACACCATCATCACTGCATAATCACTGCATCATCACTGCATCAACACAGCATCATCACTGCATCATCACAGCATCATTAAACCGTCATCACACCATCATCACTGCATAATCACTGCATCATCAAAGCATCATCACAGAATCATTACTGCTTATTACTGCATCATCACAGCATCATCAGAGCATCATCAGAGCATCATCATAGCATCATCACTGCATCATCACAGCATCATCACTGCATCATCAGAGTGTCATCAGAGTGTCATCAGAGCATCGTCACAGCATCTTAACTGCTTCATCACTGCCTCATCACAGCACCATCGCATGGTCAACACTGCATCATCACAGCATCATCACTGCATAGTCACAGCATCATCAGTGCATCATCACAGTGTCATCACAGCATCATCACAGCATCATCACTGCATAATCACTGCATCATCAGAGCATTATCACACCATCACCACTGTATCATCACAGCATCATCACTGCATCATCACAGAGTCATCACTGCATCAACACAGCGTCATCACAGCATCATCACTGCATCATCACAGTATCATCACTGCATCATCACAAAATCACCACAGTGTCATCACAGCATCAGCACTGCGTAATCACTGCATCATCACACCATTATATCAGCATAATCACAGCATCATCAAGGCATGATCACTGCATCATCACTGCATCATCACACCATCCTCACTGCATCATCACACCATCATCACTGCATCATCTCAGTATTATCACAGCATCATCACAGCGTCATCAAAGCATCATCACAGCATCATCACTGAATAATCACTGCATCATCACAGCATCATCACAGCATCATAACTGCATCATCTCTGCATCATCACCTCATCATCACTGCATCATCACATCAACCAAACAATATCATCACAGCGTCATCACTGCATCATCACAGCATCATCACTGCATCATCACAGCATCATCAGAGCCTCTTCACATCATCATCACACCATCGTCACTGCATCATCACTGCATCGTCACAGCATCATCACAGTGTCATCACAGCATCATCAGTGCATCATCACTGCATCATCAGAGCATCATCACACCATCATCACTGCATAATCACAGCATCATCACTGCATCATCACAGAGTCATCGCAACATAATCATAGCATCATCACACCATCACAACATCATCATCGCAGCGTCATCACTGCATCAACACAGCGTCATCACAGCATCATCACTGCATCATCACAGTATCATCACTGCATCATCACAGCATCATCACAAAATCATCACAGTGTCATCACAGCATCATCAATGTATAATCACTGCATCATCCAAGCATTATCACTACATCATCACGGCGTCATCACAGCATCATCACATCATAATCACAGCATCATCACTGCATCATCACAGCGTCATCACTGCATAGTCACAGCATCATCACAGCGTCATCACAGCATCATCACTGCATCATCAAAGCGTCATCAAAGCATCATTGCAGCATCTTCACATCGTCTACGCAACATCATCACAGTGTCATAACAGCATCATCACTGCATCATCACTGCATCATCACAGCATCATCACAGTGTCATCACAGCGTCATCACAGCATCATCACTGCGTCATCAAAGTGTCATCACAGCATCACTGCATCATCACAGCGTCATCACAGTGTCAACGCAGCGTCATTACTGCGTCATCACTGCGTCATCACAGCATCATCGCATGGTCAACACTGCATCATCACAGCATCATCACAGCGTCATCACATCATCTACACAACATCATCACAGTGTCATCACAGCATCATCACAGCATCATCACTGTATCATCACAGCATCATCACAGCGTCATCACAGCATCATAACTGCGTCTTCACAGCGTCATCACTGCATCATCCCTGCATCATCAAAGCATCATCACATCATCATCACAGCATCATCACTACATCATCACAGTGTCATCACAGCATCATCACAGTATCATCACTGCATCATCACAGCATCATCACTGCATCATCACAGCATCATTAGACCGTCATCACACCATCATCACTGCATAATCACTGCATCATCAAAGCATCATCACAGCATCATTACTGCTTATTACTGCATCATCCCAGTGTCATCAGAACATCATCATTGCATCATCATAGCATCATCACTGCATCATCACAGCATCATCACTGCATCATCACAGCATCATCAGAGTGTCATCAGAGCATCATCACAGCATCTTAACTGCTTCATCACTGCCTCATCACAGCATCATCGCATGGTCAACACTGCATCATCACAGCATCATCAGTGCATCATCACAGCGTCATCAGTGCATCATCACAGTGTCATCACAGCATCATCAGAGCATCATCACTGCATCATCACAACATCATCACACCACCATTGCAGCATCATCAGTGCATCATCACTGCATCATCAGATAATCATCACAGCGTCATCACCGTATCATCACATCATCATCACTGCGTCATCACAGCATCATCAGAGCGTCTTCACAGCATCATCACACCATCATCACTGCATCATCACTGCATCGTCACAGCATCATCACAGCATCATCACTGCATAATCACTGCATCATCAGAGCATCATCACACCATCATTACTGCGTCATCACAGCATCATCACTGCATCATCACAGAGTCATCGCAACATAATCATAGCATCATCAGAGCATCACAACATCATCATCGCAGCGTCATCACTGCATCACCACAGTGTCATCACAGCATCATCACAGCATGATCACTGCATCATCAACGCATCATCACAGCATCCTCACTGCATCATCACACCATCATCACTGCATCATCACAGCATCATCACTGCATCATCTCTGCGTCATCACTGCATCATCACAACATCATGACTGCGTAATCACTGCATAATCACACCTTCATCAGAGCATCATCACAGCATCATTACTGCTTACTGACTGCATCATCACTGCATCATCGGAGCATCACCATTACATCATCATTGCATCATAACTGCATCATCACATCATCATCACTGCATCATCACAGCATCATCAGAGCGTCATCACAGCATCATCACTGCATCATCACAGCGTCATCACAGTGTCATCGCAGCGTCATCACTGCATCATCACTGCGTCATCACAGCATCATCGCATGGTCAACACTGCATCATCACAGCGTCATCACAGCATCATCACATCATCTACACAACATCATCACAGTGTCATCACAGCATCATCACTGCATAATCACTGTATCATCACAGCATCATCACAGCGTCATCACAGCATCATAACTGCGTCTTCACAGCGTCATCACTGCATCATCCCTGCATCATCAAAGCATCATCACATCATCATCACAGCATCATCACAGCATCATCAGAGCATGATTAGAGCGTCATCAGAGCATCATCACTGAATAATCACTGCATCATCACACCATCATCACAGCATAATCACTGCATCATCACTGCATCAACACAGCATCATCACTGCATCATCACAGCATCACTAGACCGTCATCACACCATCATCACTGCATAATCACTGCATCATCAAAGCATCATCACAGCATCATTACTGCTTATTATTGCATCATCACAGCATCATCAGAGCATCATCATTGCATCATCATAGCATCATCACTGCATCATCACAGCATCATCACTGCATCATCACTGCATCATCAGAGTGTCATCAGAGCATCATCACAGCATCTTAACTGCTTCATCACTGCCTCATCACAGCATCATCGCATGGTCAACACTGCATCATCACAGCATCATCACTGCATAGTCACAGCATCATCAGTGCATCATCACAGTGTCCTCACAGCATAATCACAGCATCATCACTGCATAGTCACAGCATCATCAGTGCATCATCACAGTGTCATCACAGCATCATCACAGCATCATCACTGCATAATCACTGCATCATCAGAGCATTATCACACCATCACCACTGTATCATCACAGCATCATCACTGCATCATCACAGAGTCATCGCAACATAATCATAGCATCGTCACAGCATCACAACATCATCATCGCAGAGTCATCACTGCATCAACACAGCGTCATCACAGCATCATCACTGCATCATCACAGTATCATCACTGCATCATCACAAAATCACCACAGTGTCATCACAGCATCATCACTGCATAATCACTGCATCATCACACCATTATATCAGCATAATCACAGCATCATCAAGGCATGATCACTGCATCATCACTGCATCATCACAGCATCCTCACTGCATCATCACACCATCATCACTGCATCATCTCAGTATTATCACAGCATCATCACAGCGTCATCAAAGCATCATCACAGCATCATCACTGAATAATCACTGCATCATCACAGCATCATCACAGCATCATAACTGCATCATCTCTGCATCATCACCTCATCATCACTGCATCATCACATCAACCAAACAATATCATCACAGCGTCATCACTGCATCATCACAGCATCATCACTGCATCATCACAGCATCATCAGAGCCTCTTCACATCATCATCACACCATCATCACTGCATCATCACTGCATCGTCACAGCATCATCACAGTGTCATCACAGCATCATCAGTGCATCATCACTGCATCATCAGAGCATCATCACACCATCATCACTGCATCATCACAGCATCATCACTGCATCATCACAGAGTCATCGCAACATAATCATAGCATAATCACACCATCACAACATCATCATCGCAGCGTCATCACTGCATCAACACAGCGTCATCACAGCATCATCACTGCATCATCACAGTATCATCACTGCATCATCACAGCATCATCACAAAATCATCACAGTGTCATCACAGCATCATCACTGTATAATCACTGCATCATCACAGCATTATCACTGCATCATCGCTGCATCATCACAGCATCATCACTACATCATCACGGCGTCATCACAGCATCATCACATCATAATCACAGCATCATCACTGCATCATCACAGCGTCATCACTGCATAGTCACAGCATCATCACAGCGTCATCACAGCATCATCACTGCATCATCAAAGCGTCATCAAAGCATCATTGCAGCATCTTCACATCGTCTACGCAACATCATCACAGTGTCATAACAGCATCATCACTGCATCATCACTGCATCATCACAGCATCATCACAGTGTCATCACAGCGTCATCACAGCATCATCACTGCGTCATCAAAGTGTCATCACAGCATCACTGCATCATCACAGCGTCATCACAGTGTCAACGCAGCGTCATCACTGCATCATCACTGCGTCATCACAGCATCATCGCATGGTCAACACTGCATCATCACAGCATCATCACAGCGTCATCACATCATCTACACAACATCATCACAGTGTCATCACAGCATCATCACAGCATCATCACTGTATCATCACAGCATCATCACAGCGTCATCACAGCATCATAACTGCGTCTTCACAGCGTCATCACTGCATCATCCCTGCATCATCAAAGCATCATCACATCATCATCACAGCATCATCACTACATCATCACAGTGTCATCACAGCATCATCACAGTATCATCACTGCATCATCACAGCATCATCACTGCATCATCACAGCATCATTAGACCGTCATCACACCATCATCACTGCATAATCACTGCATCATCAAAGCATCATCACAGCATCATTACTGCTTATTACTGCATCATCCCAGCGTCATCAGAACATCATCATTGCATCATCATAGCATCATCACTGCATCATCACAGCATCATCACTGCATCATCACAGCATCATCAGAGTGTCATCAGAGCATCATCACAGCATCTTAACTGCTTCATCACTGCCTCATCACAGCATCATCGCATGGTCAACATTGCATCATCACAGCATCATCAGTGCATCATCACAGCGTCATCAGTGCATCATCACAGTGTCATCACAGCATCATCAGAGCATCATCACTGCATCATCACAGCATCATTACAGCATCACCACAGAGTCATCACAGCATCATCCCTGCACCATCACTGCATCATCACAACATCATCACACCACCATCGCAGCATCATCAGTGCATCATCACTGCATCATCAGATAATCATCACAGCGTCATCACCGTATCATCACATCATCATCACTGCGTCATCACAGCATCATCAGAGCGTCTTCACAGCATCATCACACCATCATCACTGCATCATCACTGCATCGTCACAGCATCATCACAGCATCATCACTGCATAATCACTGCATCATCAGAGCATCATCACACCATCATTACTGCGTCATCACAGCATCATCACTGCATCATCACAGAGTCATCGCAACATAATCATAGCATCATCAGAGCATCACAACATCATCATCGCAAGGTCATCACTGCATCACCACAGTGTCATCACAGCATCATCACAGCATGATCACTGCATCATCAAAGCATCATCACAGCATCCTCACTGCATCATCACACCATCATCACTGCATCATCACAGCATCATCACTGCATCATCTCTGCGTCATCACTGCATCATCACAACATCATGACTGCGTAATCACTGCATAATCACACCTTCATCAGAGCATCATCACAGCATCATTACTGCTTACTGACTGCATCATCACTGCATCATCGGAGCATCACCATTATATCATCATTGCATCATAACTGCATCATCACATCATCATCACTGCATCATCACAGCATCATCAGAGCGTCATCACAGCATCATCACTGCATCATCACAGCGTCATCACAGTGTCATCGCAGCGTCATCACTGCATCATCACTGCGTCATCACAGCATCATCGCATGGTCAACACTGCATCATCACAGCGTCATCACAGCATCATCACATCATCTACACAACATCATCACAGTGTCATCACAGCATCATCACTGCATAATCACTGTATCATCACAGCATCATCACAGCGTCATCACAGCATCATAACTGCGTCTTCACAGCGTCATCACTGCATCATCCCTGCATCATCAAAGCATCATCACATCATCATCACAGCATCATCACAGCATCATCAGAGCATGATTAGAGCGTCATCAGAGCATCATCACTGAATAATCACTGCATCATCACACCATCATCACAGCATCATCACAGTATCATCACTGCATCAACACAGCATCATCACTGCATCATCACAGCATCACTAGACCGTCATCACACCATCATCACTGCATAATCACTGCATCATCAAAGCATCATCACTGCATCATTACTGCTTATTATTGCATCATCACAGCATCATCAGAGCATCATCATTGCATCATCATAGCATCATCACTGCATCATCACAGCATCATCACTGCATCATCACTGCATCATCAGAGTGTCATCAGAGCATCATCACAGCATCTTAACTGCTTCATCACTGCCTCATCACAGCATCATCGCATGGTCAACACTGCATCATCACAGCATCATCACTGCATAGTCACAGCATCATCAGTGCATCATCACAGTGTCATCACAGCATAATCACAGCATCATCACTGCATAGTCACAGCATCATCAGTGCATCATCACAGTGTCATCACAGCATCATCACAGCATCATCACTGCATAATCACTGCATCATCAGAGCATTATCACACCATCACCACTGTATCATCACAGCATCATCACTGCATCATCACAGAGTCATCGCAACATAATCATAGCATCGTCACAGCATCACAACATCATCATCGCAGAGTCATCACTGCATCAACACAGCGTCATCACAGCATCATCACTGCATCATCACAGTATCATCACTGCATCATCACAAAATCACCACAGTGTCATCACAGCATCATCACTGCATAATCACTGCATCATCACACCATTATATCAGCATAATCACAGCATCATCAAGGCATGATCACTGCATCATCACTGCATCATCACAGCATCCTCACTGCATCATCACACCATCATCACTGCATCATCTCAGTATTATCACAGCATCATCACAGCGTCATCAAAGCATCATCACAGCATCATCACTGAATAATCACTGCATCATCACAGCATCATCACAGCATCATAACTGCATCATCTCTGCATCATCACCTCATCATCACTGCATCATCACATCAACCAAACAATATCATCACAGCGTCATCACTGCATCATCACAGCATCATCACTGCATCATCACAGCATCATCAGAGCCTCTTCACATCATCATCACACCATCATCACTGCATCATCACTGCATCGTCACAGCATCATCACAGTGTCATCACAGCATCATCAGTGCATCATCACTGCATCATCAGAGCATCATCACACCATCATCACTGCATCATCACAGCATCATCACTGCATCATCACAGAGTCATCGCAACATAATCATAGCATAATCACACCATCACAACATCATCATCGCAGCGTCATCACTGCATCAACACAGCGTCATCACAGCATCATCACTGCATCATCACAGTATCATCACTGCATCATCACAGCATCATCACAAAATCATCACAGTGTCATCACAGCATCATCACTGTATAATCACTGCATCATCACAGCATTATCACTGCATCATCGCTGCATCATCACAGCATCATCACTACATCATCACGGCGTCATCACAGCATCATCACATAATAATCACAGCATCATCACTGCATCATCACAGCGTCATCACTGCATAGTCACAGCATCATCACAGCGTCATCACAGCATCATCACTGCATCATCAAAGCGTCATCAAAGCATCATTGCAGCATCTTCACATCGTCTACGCAACATCATCACAGTGTCATAACAGCATCATCACTGCATCATCACTGCATCATCACAGCATCATCACAGTGTCATCACAGCGTCATCACAGCATCATCACTGCGTCATCAAAGTGTCATCACAGCATCACTGCATCATCACAGCGTCATCACAGTGTCAACGCAGCGTCATCACTGCATCATCACTGCGTCATCACAGCATCATCGCATGGTCAACACTGCATCATCACAGCATCATCACAGCGTCATCACATCATCTACACAACATCATCACAGTGTCATCACAGCATCATCACTGCATAATCACTGTATCATCACAGAGTCATCGCAACATAATCATAGCATAATCACACCATCACAACATCATCATCGCAGCGTCATCACTGCATCAACACAGCGTCATCACAGCATCATCACTGCATCATCACAGTATCATCACTGCATCATCACAGCATCATCACAAAATCATCACGGTGTCATCACAGCATCATCACTGTATAATCACTGCATCATCACAGCATTATCACTGCATCATCGCTGCATCATCACAGCATCATCACTACATCATCACGGCGTCATCACAGCATCATCACATCATAATCACAGCATCATCACTGCATCATCACAGCGTCATCACTGCATAGTCACAGCATCATCACAGCGTCATCACAGCATCATCACTGCATCATCAAAGCGTCATCAAAGCATCATTGCAGCATCTTCACATCGTCTACGCAACATCATCACAGTGTCATAACAGCATCATCACTGCATCATCACTGCATCATCACAGCATCATCACAGTGTCATCACAGCGTCATCACAGCATCATCACTGCGTCATCAAAGTGTCATCACAGCATCACTGCATCATCACAGCGTCATCACAGTGTCAACGCAGCGTCATCACTGCATCATCACTGCGTCATCACAGCATCATCGCATGGTCAACACTGCATCATCACAGCATCATCACAGCGTCATCACATCATCTACACAACATCATCACAGTGTCATCACAGCATCATCACTGCATAATCACTGTATCATCACAGCATCATCACAGCGTCATCACAGCATCATAACTGCGTCTTCACAGCGTCATCACTGCATCATCCCTGCATCATCAAAGCATCATCACATCATCATCACAGCATCATCACAGCATCATCACAGCATGATTAGAGCGTCATCAGAGCATCATCACTGAATAATCACTGCATCATCACACCATCATCACAGCATAATCACTGCATCATCACTGCATCAACACAGCATCATCACTGCATCATCACAGCATCACTAGACCGTCATCACACCATCATCACTGCATAATCACTGCATCATCAAAGCATCATCACAGCATCATTACTGCTTATTACTGCATCATCACAGCATCATCAGAGCATCATCATTGCATCATCATAGCATCATCACTGCATCATCACAGCATCATCACTGCATCATCACTGCATCATCAGAGTGTCATCAGAGCATCATCACAGCATCTTAACTGCTTCATCACTGCCTCATCACAGCATCATCGCATGGTCAACACTGCATCATCACAGCATCATCACTGCATAGTCACAGCATCATCAGTGCATCATCACAGTGTCATCACAGCATAATCACAGCATCATCACTGCATAGTCACAGCATCATCAGTGCATCATCACAGTGTCATCACAGCATCATCACAGCATCATCACTGCATAATCACTGCATCATCAGAGCATTATCACACCATCACCACTGTATCATCACAGCATCATCACTGCATCATCACAGAGTCATCGCAACATAATCATAGCATCGTCACAGCATCACAACATCATCATCGCAGAGTCATCACTGCATCAACACAGCGTCATCACAGCATCATCACTGCATCATCACAGTATCATCACTGCATCATCACAAAATCACCACAGTGTCATCACAGCATCATCACTGCATAATCACTGCATCATCACAGCATCATCACTACATCATCACGGCGTCATCACAGCATCATCACATCATAATCACAGCATCATCACTGCATCATCACAGCGTCATCACTGCATAGTCACAGCATCATCACAGCGTCATCACAGCATCATCACTGCATCATCAAAGCGTCATCAAAGCATCATTGCAGCATCTTCACATCGTCTACGCAACATCATCACAGTGTCATAACAGCATCATCACTGCATCATCACTGCATCATCACAGCATCATCACAGTGTCATCACAGCGTCATCACAGCATCATCACTGCGTCATCAAAGTGTCATCACAGCATCACTGCATCATCACAGCGTCATCACAGTGTCAACGCAGCGTCATCACTGCATCATCACTGCGTCATCACAGCATCATCGCATGGTCAACACTGCATCATCACAGCATCATCACAGCGTCATCACATCATCTACACAACATCATCACAGTGTCATCACAGCATCATCACAGCATCATCACTGTATCATCACAGCATCATCACAGCGTCATCACAGCATCATAACTGCGTCTTCACAGCGTCATCACTGCATCATCCCTGCATCATCAAAGCATCATCACATCATCATCACAGCATCATCACTACATCATCACAGTGTCATCACAGCATCATCACAGTATCATCACTGCATCATCACAGCATCATCACTGCATCATCACAGCATCATTAGACCGTCATCACACCATCATCACTGCATAATCACTGCATCATCAAAGCATCATCACAGCATCATTACTGCTTATTACTGCATCATCCCAGCGTCATCAGAACATCATCATTGCATCATCATAGCATCATCACTGCATCATCACAGCATCATCACTGCATCATCACAGCATCATCAGAGTGTCATCAGAGCATCATCACAGCATCTTAACTGCTTCATCACTGCCTCATCACAGCATCATCGCATGGTCAACATTGCATCATCACAGCATCATCAGTGCATCATCACAGCGTCATCAGTGCATCATCACAGTGTCATCACAGCATCATCAGAGCATCATCACTGCATCATCACAGCATCATTACAGCATCACCACAGAGTCATCACAGCATCATCCCTGCACCATCACTGCATCATCACAACATCATCACACCACCATCGCAGCATCATCAGTGCATCATCACTGCATCATCAGATAATCATCACAGCGTCATCACCGTATCATCACATCATCATCACTGCGTCATCACAGCATCATCAGAGCGTCTTCACAGCATCATCACACCATCATCACTGCATCATCACTGCATCGTCACAGCATCATCACAGCATCATCACTGCATAATCACTGCATCATCAGAGCATCATCACACCATCATTACTGCGTCATCACAGCATCATCACTGCATCATCACAGAGTCATCGCAACATAATCATAGCATCATCAGAGCATCACAACATCATCATCGCAGCGTCATCACTGCATCACCACAGTGTCATCACAGCATCATCACAGCATGATCACTGCATCATCAAAGCATCATCACAGCATCCTCACTGCATCATCACACCATCATCACTGCATCATCACAGCATCATCACTGCATCATCTCTGCGTCATCACTGCATCATCACAACATCATGACTGCGTAATCACTGCATAATCACACCTTCATCAGAGCATCATCACAGCATCATTACTGCTTACTGACTGCATCATCACTGCATCATCGGAGCATCACCATTATATCATCATTGCATCATAACTGCATCATCACATCATCATCACTGCATCATCACAGCATCATCAGAGCGTCATCACAGCATCATCACTGCATCATCACAGCGTCATCACAGTGTCATCGCAGCGTCATCACTGCATCATCACTGCGTCATCACAGCATCATCGCATGGTCAACACTGCATCATCACAGCGTCATCACAGCATCATCACATCATCTACACAACATCATCACAGTGTCATCACAGCATCATCACTGCATAATCACTGTATCATCACAGCATCATCACAGCGTCATCACAGCATCATAACTGCGTCTTCACAGCGTCATCACTGCATCATCCCTGCATCATCAAAGCATCATCACATCATCATCACAGCATCATCACAGCATCATCAGAGCATGATTAGAGCGTCATCAGAGCATCATCACTGAATAATCACTGCATCATCACACCATCATCACAGCATCATCACAGTATCATCACTGCATCAACACAGCATCATCACTGCATCATCACAGCATCACTAGACCGTCATCACACCATCATCACTGCATAATCACTGCATCATCAAAGCATCATCACTGCATCATTACTGCTTATTATTGCATCATCACAGCATCATCAGAGCATCATCATTGCATCATCATAGCATCATCACTGCATCATCACAGCATCATCACTGCATCATCACTGCATCATCAGAGTGTCATCAGAGCATCATCACAGCATCTTAACTGCTTCATCACTGCCTCATCACAGCATCATCGCATGGTCAACACTGCATCATCACAGCATCATCACTGCATAGTCACAGCATCATCAGTGCATCATCACAGTGTCATCACAGCATAATCACAGCATCATCACTGCATAGTCACAGCATCATCAGTGCATCATCACAGTGTCATCACAGCATCATCACAGCATCATCACTGCATAATCACTGCATCATCAGAGCATTATCACACCATCACCACTGTATCATCACAGCATCATCACTGCATCATCACAGAGTCATCGCAACATAATCATAGCATCGTCACAGCATCACAACATCATCATCGCAGAGTCATCACTGCATCAACACAGCGTCATCACAGCATCATCACTGCATCATCACAGTATCATCACTGCATCATCACAAAATCACCACAGTGTCATCACAGCATCATCACTGCATAATCACTGCATCATCACACCATTATATCAGCATAATCACAGCATCATCAAGGCATGATCACTGCATCATCACTGCATCATCACAGCATCCTCACTGCATCATCACACCATCATCACTGCATCATCTCAGTATTATCACAGCATCATCACAGCGTCATCAAAGCATCATCACAGCATCATCACTGAATAATCACTGCATCATCACAGCATCATCACAGCATCATAACTGCATCATCTCTGCATCATCACCTCATCATCACTGCATCATCACATCAACCAAACAATATCATCACAGCGTCATCACTGCATCATCACAGCATCATCACTGCATCATCACAGCATCATCAGAGCCTCTTCACATCATCATCACACCATCATCACTGCATCATCACTGCATCGTCACAGCATCATCACAGTGTCATCACAGCATCATCAGTGCATCATCACTGCATCATCAGAGCATCATCACACCATCATCACTGCATCATCACAGCATCATCACTGCATCATCACAGAGTCATCGCAACATAATCATAGCATAATCACACCATCACAACATCATCATCGCAGCGTCATCACTGCATCAACACAGCGTCATCACAGCATCATCACTGCATCATCACAGTATCATCACTGCATCATCACAGCATCATCACAAAATCATCACAGTGTCATCACAGCATCATCACTGTATAATCACTGCATCATCACAGCATTATCACTGCATCATCGCTGCATCATCACAGCATCATCACTACATCATCACGGCGTCATCACAGCATCATCACATAATAATCACAGCATCATCACTGCATCATCACAGCGTCATCACTGCATAGTCACAGCATCATCACAGCGTCATCACAGCATCATCACTGCATCATCAAAGCGTCATCAAAGCATCATTGCAGCATCTTCACATCGTCTACGCAACATCATCACAGTGTCATAACAGCATCATCACTGCATCATCACTGCATCATCACAGCATCATCACAGTGTCATCACAGCGTCATCACAGCATCATCACTGCGTCATCAAAGTGTCATCACAGCATCACTGCATCATCACAGCGTCATCACAGTGTCAACGCAGCGTCATCACTGCATCATCACTGCGTCATCACAGCATCATCGCATGGTCAACACTGCATCATCACAGCATCATCACAGCGTCATCACATCATCTACACAACATCATCACAGTGTCATCACAGCATCATCACTGCATAATCACTGTATCATCACAGAGTCATCGCAACATAATCATAGCATAATCACACCATCACAACATCATCATCGCAGCGTCATCACTGCATCAACACAGCGTCATCACAGCATCATCACTGCATCATCACAGTATCATCACTGCATCATCACAGCATCATCACAAAATCATCACGGTGTCATCACAGCATCATCACTGTATAATCACTGCATCATCACAGCATTATCACTGCATCATCGCTGCATCATCACAGCATCATCACTACATCATCACGGCGTCATCACAGCATCATCACATCATAATCACAGCATCATCACTGCATCATCACAGCGTCATCACTGCATAGTCACAGCATCATCACAGCGTCATCACAGCATCATCACTGCATCATCAAAGCGTCATCAAAGCATCATTGCAGCATCTTCACATCGTCTACGCAACATCATCACAGTGTCATAACAGCATCATCACTGCATCATCACTGCATCATCACAGCATCATCACAGTGTCATCACAGCGTCATCACAGCATCATCACTGCGTCATCAAAGTGTCATCACAGCATCACTGCATCATCACAGCGTCATCACAGTGTCAACGCAGCGTCATCACTGCATCATCACTGCGTCATCACAGCATCATCGCATGGTCAACACTGCATCATCACAGCATCATCACAGCGTCATCACATCATCTACACAACATCATCACAGTGTCATCACAGCATCATCACTGCATAATCACTGTATCATCACAGCATCATCACAGCGTCATCACAGCATCATAACTGCGTCTTCACAGCGTCATCACTGCATCATCCCTGCATCATCAAAGCATCATCACATCATCATCACAGCATCATCACAGCATCATCAGAGCATGATTAGAGCGTCATCAGAGCATCATCACTGAATAATCACTGCATCATCACACCATCATCACAGCATAATCACTGCATCATCACTGCATCAACACAGCATCATCACTGCATCATCACAGCATCACTAGACCGTCATCACACCATCATCACTGCATAATCACTGCATCATCAAAGCATCATCACAGCATCATTACTGCTTATTACTGCATCATCACAGCATCATCAGAGCATCATCATTGCATCATCATAGCATCATCACTGCATCATCACAGCATCATCACTGCATCATCACTGCATCATCAGAGTGTCATCAGAGCATCATCACAGCATCTTAACTGCTTCATCACTGCCTCATCACAGCATCATCGCATGGTCAACACTGCATCATCACAGCATCATCACTGCATAGTCACAGCATCATCAGTGCATCATCACAGTGTCATCACAGCATAATCACAGCATCATCACTGCATAGTCACAGCATCATCAGTGCATCATCACAGTGTCATCACAGCATCATCACAGCATCATCACTGCATAATCACTGCATCATCAGAGCATTATCACACCATCACCACTGTATCATCACAGCATCATCACTGCATCATCACAGAGTCATCGCAACATAATCATAGCATCGTCACAGCATCACAACATCATCATCGCAGAGTCATCACTGCATCAACACAGCGTCATCACAGCATCATCACTGCATCATCACAGTATCATCACTGCATCATCACAAAATCACCACAGTGTCATCACAGCATCATCACTGCATAATCACTGCATCATCACAGCATCATCACTACATCATCACGGCGTCATCACAGCATCATCACATCATAATCACAGCATCATCACTGCATCATCACAGCGTCATCACTGCATAGTCACAGCATCATCACAGCGTCATCACAGCATCATCACTGCATCATCAAAGCGTCATCAAAGCATCATTGCAGCATCTTCACATCGTCTACGCAACATCATCACAGTGTCATAACAGCATCATCACTGCATCATCACTGCATCATCACAGCATCATCACAGTGTCATCACAGCGTCATCACAGCATCATCACTGCGTCATCAAAGTGTCATCACAGCATCACTGCATCATCACAGCGTCATCACAGTGTCAACGCAGCGTCATCACTGCATCATCACTGCGTCATCACAGCATCATCGCATGGTCAACACTGCATCATCACAGCATCATCACAGCGTCATCACATCATCTACACAACATCATCACAGTGTCATCACAGCATCATCACAGCATCATCACTGTATCATCACAGCATCATCACAGCGTCATCACAGCATCATAACTGCGTCTTCACAGCGTCATCACTGCATCATCCCTGCATCATCAAAGCATCATCACATCATCATCACAGCATCATCACTACATCATCACAGTGTCATCACAGCATCATCACAGTATCATCACTGCATCATCACAGCATCATCACTGCATCATCACAGCATCATTAGACCGTCATCACACCATCATCACTGCATAATCACTGCATCATCAAAGCATCATCACAGCATCATTACTGCTTATTACTGCATCATCCCAGCGTCATCAGAACATCATCATTGCATCATCATAGCATCATCACTGCATCATCACAGCATCATCACTGCATCATCACAGCATCATCAGAGTGTCATCAGAGCATCATCACAGCATCTTAACTGCTTCATCACTGCCTCATCACAGCATCATCGCATGGTCAACATTGCATCATCACAGCATCATCAGTGCATCATCACAGCGTCATCAGTGCATCATCACAGTGTCATCACAGCATCATCAGAGCATCATCACTGCATCATCACAGCATCATTACAGCATCACCACAGAGTCATCACAGCATCATCCCTGCACCATCACTGCATCATCACAACATCATCACACCACCATCGCAGCATCATCAGTGCATCATCACTGCATCATCAGATAATCATCACAGCGTCATCACCGTATCATCACATCATCATCACTGCGTCATCACAGCATCATCAGAGCGTCTTCACAGCATCATCACACCATCATCACTGCATCATCACTGCATCGTCACAGCATCATCACAGCATCATCACTGCATAATCACTGCATCATCAGAGCATCATCACACCATCATTACTGCGTCATCACAGCATCATCACTGCATCATCACAGAGTCATCGCAACATAATCATAGCATCATCAGAGCATCACAACATCATCATCGCAGCGTCATCACTGCATCACCACAGTGTCATCACAGCATCATCACAGCATGATCACTGCATCATCAAAGCATCATCACAGCATCCTCACTGCATCATCACACCATCATCACTGCATCATCACAGCATCATCACTGCATCATCTCTGCGTCATCACTGCATCATCACAACATCATGACTGCGTAATCACTGCATAATCACACCTTCATCAGAGCATCATCACAGCATCATTACTGCTTACTGACTGCATCATCACTGCATCATCGGAGCATCACCATTATATCATCATTGCATCATAACTGCATCATCACATCATCATCACTGCATCATCACAGCATCATCAGAGCGTCATCACAGCATCATCACTGCATCATCACAGCGTCATCACAGTGTCATCGCAGCGTCATCACTGCATCATCACTGCGTCATCACAGCATCATCGCATGGTCAACACTGCATCATCACAGCGTCATCACAGCATCATCACATCATCTACACAACATCATCACAGTGTCATCACAGCATCATCACTGCATAATCACTGTATCATCACAGCATCATCACAGCGTCATCACAGCATCATAACTGCGTCTTCACAGCGTCATCACTGCATCATCCCTGCATCATCAAAGCATCATCACATCATCATCACAGCATCATCACAGCATCATCAGAGCATGATTAGAGCGTCATCAGAGCATCATCACTGAATAATCACTGCATCATCACACCATCATCACAGCATCATCACAGTATCATCACTGCATCAACACAGCATCATCACTGCATCATCACAGCATCACTAGACCGTCATCACACCATCATCACTGCATAATCACTGCATCATCAAAGCATCATCACTGCATCATTACTGCTTATTATTGCATCATCACAGCATCATCAGAGCATCATCATTGCATCATCATAGCATCATCACTGCATCATCACAGCATCATCACTGCATCATCACTGCATCATCAGAGTGTCATCAGAGCATCATCACAGCATCTTAACTGCTTCATCACTGCCTCATCACAGCATCATCGCATGGTCAACACTGCATCATCACAGCATCATCACTGCATAGTCACAGCATCATCAGTGCATCATCACAGTGTCATCACAGCATAATCACAGCATCATCACTGCATAGTCACAGCATCATCAGTGCATCATCACAGTGTCATCACAGCATCATCACAGCATCATCACTGCATAATCACTGCATCATCAGAGCATTATCACACCATCACCACTGTATCATCACAGCATCATCACTGCATCATCACAGAGTCATCGCAACATAATCATAGCATCGTCACAGCATCACAACATCATCATCGCAGAGTCATCACTGCATCAACACAGCGTCATCACAGCATCATCACTGCATCATCACAGTATCATCACTGCATCATCACAAAATCACCACAGTGTCATCACAGCATCATCACTGCATAATCACTGCATCATCACACCATTATATCAGCATAATCACAGCATCATCAAGGCATGATCACTGCATCATCACTGCATCATCACAGCATCCTCACTGCATCATCACACCATCATCACTGCATCATCTCAGTATTATCACAGCATCATCACAGCGTCATCAAAGCATCATCACAGCATCATCACTGAATAATCACTGCATCATCACAGCATCATCACAGCATCATAACTGCATCATCTCTGCATCATCACCTCATCATCACTGCATCATCACATCAACCAAACAATATCATCACAGCGTCATCACTGCATCATCACAGCATCATCACTGCATCATCACAGCATCATCAGAGCCTCTTCACATCATCATCACACCATCATCACTGCATCATCACTGCATCGTCACAGCATCATCACAGTGTCATCACAGCATCATCAGTGCATCATCACTGCATCATCAGAGCATCATCACACCATCATCACTGCATCATCACAGCATCATCACTGCATCATCACAGAGTCATCGCAACATAATCATAGCATAATCACACCATCACAACATCATCATCGCAGCGTCATCACTGCATCAACACAGCGTCATCACAGCATCATCACTGCATCATCACAGTATCATCACTGCATCATCACAGCATCATCACAAAATCATCACAGTGTCATCACAGCATCATCACTGTATAATCACTGCATCATCACAGCATTATCACTGCATCATCGCTGCATCATCACAGCATCATCACTACATCATCACGGCGTCATCACAGCATCATCACATAATAATCACAGCATCATCACTGCATCATCACAGCGTCATCACTGCATAGTCACAGCATCATCACAGCGTCATCACAGCATCATCACTGCATCATCAAAGCGTCATCAAAGCATCATTGCAGCATCTTCACATCGTCTACGCAACATCATCACAGTGTCATAACAGCATCATCACTGCATCATCACTGCATCATCACAGCATCATCACAGTGTCATCACAGCGTCATCACAGCATCATCACTGCGTCATCAAAGTGTCATCACAGCATCACTGCATCATCACAGCGTCATCACAGTGTCAACGCAGCGTCATCACTGCATCATCACTGCGTCATCACAGCATCATCGCATGGTCAACACTGCATCATCACAGCATCATCACAGCGTCATCACATCATCTACACAACATCATCACAGTGTCATCACAGCATCATCACTGCATAATCACTGTATCATCACAGAGTCATCGCAACATAATCATAGCATAATCACACCATCACAACATCATCATCGCAGCGTCATCACTGCATCAACACAGCGTCATCACAGCATCATCACTGCATCATCACAGTATCATCACTGCATCATCACAGCATCATCACAAAATCATCACGGTGTCATCACAGCATCATCACTGTATAATCACTGCATCATCACAGCATTATCACTGCATCATCGCTGCATCATCACAGCATCATCACTACATCATCACGGCGTCATCACAGCATCATCACATCATAATCACAGCATCATCACTGCATCATCACAGCGTCATCACTGCATAGTCACAGCATCATCACAGCGTCATCACAGCATCATCACTGCATCATCAAAGCGTCATCAAAGCATCATTGCAGCATCTTCACATCGTCTACGCAACATCATCACAGTGTCATAACAGCATCATCACTGCATCATCACTGCATCATCACAGCATCATCACAGTGTCATCACAGCGTCATCACAGCATCATCACTGCGTCATCAAAGTGTCATCACAGCATCACTGCATCATCACAGCGTCATCACAGTGTCAACGCAGCGTCATCACTGCATCATCACTGCGTCATCACAGCATCATCGCATGGTCAACACTGCATCATCACAGCATCATCACAGCGTCATCACATCATCTACACAACATCATCACAGTGTCATCACAGCATCATCACTGCATAATCACTGTATCATCACAGCATCATCACAGCGTCATCACAGCATCATAACTGCGTCTTCACAGCGTCATCACTGCATCATCCCTGCATCATCAAAGCATCATCACATCATCATCACAGCATCATCACAGCATCATCAGAGCATGATTAGAGCGTCATCAGAGCATCATCACTGAATAATCACTGCATCATCACACCATCATCACAGCATAATCACTGCATCATCACTGCATCAACACAGCATCATCACTGCATCATCACAGCATCACTAGACCGTCATCACACCATCATCACTGCATAATCACTGCATCATCAAAGCATCATCACAGCATCATTACTGCTTATTACTGCATCATCACAGCATCATCAGAGCATCATCATTGCATCATCATAGCATCATCACTGCATCATCACAGCATCATCACTGCATCATCACTGCATCATCAGAGTGTCATCAGAGCATCATCACAGCATCTTAACTGCTTCATCACTGCCTCATCACAGCATCATCGCATGGTCAACACTGCATCATCACAGCATCATCACTGCATAGTCACAGCATCATCAGTGCATCATCACAGTGTCATCACAGCATAATCACAGCATCATCACTGCATAGTCACAGCATCATCAGTGCATCATCACAGTGTCATCACAGCATCATCACAGCATCATCACTGCATAATCACTGCATCATCAGAGCATTATCACACCATCACCACTGTATCATCACAGCATCATCACTGCATCATCACAGAGTCATCGCAACATAATCATAGCATCGTCACAGCATCACAACATCATCATCGCAGAGTCATCACTGCATCAACACAGCGTCATCACAGCATCATCACTGCATCATCACAGTATCATCACTGCATCATCACAAAATCACCACAGTGTCATCACAGCATCATCACTGCATAATCACTGCATCATCACACCATTATATCAGCATAATCACAGCATCATCAAGGCATGATCACTGCATCATCACTGCATCATCACAGCATCCTCACTGCATCATCACACCATCATCACTGCATCATCTCAGTATTATCACAGCATCATCACAGCGTCATCAAAGCATCATCACAGCATCATCACTGAATAATCACTGCATCATCACAGCATCATCACAGCATCATAACTGCATCATCTCTGCATCATCACCTCATCATCACTGCATCATCACATCAACCAAACAATATCATCACAGCGTCATCACTGCATCATCACAGCATCATCACTGCATCATCACAGCATCATCAGAGCCTCTTCACATCATCATCACACCATCATCACTGCATCATCACTGCATCGTCACAGCATCATCACAGTGTCATCACAGCATCATCAGTGCATCATCACTGCATCATCAGAGCATCATCACACCATCATCACTGCATCATCACAGCATCATCACTGCATCATCACAGAGTCATCAAAACATAATCATAGCATAATCACACCATCACAACATCATCATCGCAGCGTCATCACTGCATCAACACAGCGTCATCACAGCATCATCACTGCATCATCACAGTATCATCACTGCATCATCACAGCATCATCACAAAATCATCACAGTGTCATCACAGCATCATCACTGTATAATCACTGCATCATCACAGCATTATCACTGCATCATCGCTGCATCATCACAGCATCATCACTACATCATCACGGCGTCATCACAGCATCATCACATCATAATCACAGCATCATCACTGCATCATCACAGCGTCATCACTGCATAGTCACAGCATCATCACAGCGTCATCACAGCATCATCACTGCATCATCAAAGCGTCATCAAAGCATCATTGCAGCATCTTCACATCGTCTACGCAACATCATCACAGTGTCATAACAGCATCATCACTGCATCATCACTGCATCATCACAGCATCATCACAGTGTCATCACAGCGTCATCACAGCATCATCACTGCGTCATCAAAGTGTCATCACAGCATCACTGCATCATCACAGCGTCATCACAGTGTCAACGCAGCGTCATCACTGCATCATCACTGCGTCATCACAGCATCATCGCATGGTCAACACTGCATCATCACAGCATCATCACAGCGTCATCACATCATCTACACAACATCATCACAGTGTCATCACAGCATCATCACAGCATCATCACTGTATCATCACAGCATCATCACAGCGTCATCACAGCATCATAACTGCGTCTTCACAGCGTCATCACTGCATCATCCCTGCATCATCAAAGCATCATCACATCATCATCACAGCATCATCACTACATCATCACAGTGTCATCACAGCATCATCACAGTATCATCACTGCATCATCACAGCATCATCACTGCATCATCACAGCATCATTAGACCGTCATCACACCATCATCACTGCATAATCACTGCATCATCAAAGCATCATCACAGCATCATTACTGCTTATTACTGCATCATCCCAGCGTCATCAGAACATCATCATTGCATCATCATAGCATCATCACTGCATCATCACAGCATCATCACTGCATCATCACAGCATCATCAGAGTGTCATCAGAGCATCATCACAGCATCTTAACTGCTTCATCACTGCCTCATCACAGCATCATCGCATGGTCAACATTGCATCATCACAGCATCATCAGTGCATCATCACAGCGTCATCAGTGCATCATCACAGTGTCATCACAGCATCATCAGAGCATCATCACTGCATCATCACAGCATCATTACAGCATCACCACAGAGTCATCACAGCATCATCCCTGCACCATCACTGCATCATCACAACATCATCACACCACCATCGCAGCATCATCAGTGCATCATCACTGCATCATTAGATAATCATCACAGCGTCATCACCGTATCATCACATCATCATCACTGCGTCATCACAGCATCATCAGAGCGTCTTCACAGCATCATCACAACATCATCACTGCATCATCACTGCATCGTCACAGCATCATCACAGCATCATCACTGCATAATCACTGCATCATCAGAGCATCATCACACCATCATTACTGCGTCATCACAGCATCATCACTGCATCATCACAGAGTCATCGCAACATAATCATAGCATCATCAGAGCATCACAACATCATCATCGCAGCGTCATCACTGCATCACCACAGTGTCATCACAGCATCATCACAGCATGATCACTGCATCATCAAAGCATCATCACAGCATCCTCACTGCATCATCACACCATCATCACTGCATCATCACAGCATCATCACTGCATCATCTCTGCGTCATCACTGCATCATCACAACATCATGACTGCGTAATCACTGCATAATCACACCTTCATCAGAGCATCATCACAGCATCATTACTGCTTACTGACTGCATCATCACTGCATCATCGGAGCATCACCATTACATCATCATTGCATCATAACTGCATCATCACATCATCATCACTGCATCATCACAGCATCATCAGAGCGTCATCACAGCATTATCACTGCATCATCACAGCGTCATCACAGTGTCATCGCAGCGTCATCACTGCATCATCACTGCGTCATCACAGCATCATCGCATGGTCAAAACTGCATCATCACAGCGTCATCACAGCATCATCACATCATCTACACAACATCATCACAGTGTCATCACAGCATCATCACTGCATAATCACTGTATCATCACAGCATCATCACAGCGTCATCACAGCATCATAACTGCGTCTTCACAGCGTCATCACTGCATCATCCCTGCATCATCAAAGCATCATCACATCATCATAACAGCATCATCACAGCATCATCAGAGCATGATTAGAGCGTCATCAGAGCATCATCACTGAATAATCACTGCATCATCACACCATCATCACAGCATAATCACTCCATCATCACTGCATCAACACAGCATCATCACTGCATCATCACAGCATCACTAGACCGTCATCACACCATCATCACTGCATAATCACTGCATCATCAAAGCATCATCACAGCATCATTACTGCTTATTATTGCATCATCACAGCATCATCAGAGCATCATCATTGCATCATCATAGCATCATCACTGCATCATCACAGCATCATCACTGCATCATCACTGCATCATCAGAGTGTCATCAGAGCATCATCACAGCATCTTAACTGCTTCATCACTGCCTCATCACAGCATCATCGCATGGTCAACACTGCATCATCACAGCATCATCACTGCATAGTCACAGCATCATCAGTGCATCATCACAGTGTCATCACAGCATAATCACAGCATCATCACTGCCTCATCACAGCATCATCACAGCATCATCACTGCATAATCACTGCATCATCAGAGCATCATCACATCATCACCACTGCATCATCACTGCATCATCACATCATCATCGCAGCATCATCACTACATCAACACAGCGTCATCACTGCATCATCACAGTATCATCACTGCATCATCGCAGCATCATCACATCACCACAGAGTCATCACAGCATCATCACAGCATCATCCCTGCACCATCACTACATCATCACAACATCATCACACCACCATCGCAGCATCATCAGTGCATCATCACTGCATCATCACAGCATCATCACAAAATCATCACAGAGTCATCGCAACATAATCATAGCATCGTCACAGCATCACCACATCATCATCGCAGCGTCATCACTGCATCACCACAGTGTCATCACAGCATCATCACTGCATAATCACTGCATCATCACAGCATTATATCAGCATCATCACAGCATCATCACAGCATGATCACTGCATCATCAAAGCATCATCACAGCATCCTCACTGCATCATCACACCATCATCACTGCATCATCACAGCATCATCACTGCATCATCTCTGCGTCATCACTGCATCATCACAACATCATGACTGCGTAATCACTGCATAATCACATCTTCATCACAGCATCATCACAGCATCATTACTGCTTACTTACTGCATCATCACTGCATCATCGGAGCATCACCACTACATCATCATTGCATCATAACTGCATCATCACATCATCATCACTGCATCATCACAGCATCATCAGAGTGTCATCACAGCATCATCACTGCATAGTCACAGCATCATCAGTGCATCATCACAGTGTCATCACAGCATCATCACTGCCTCATCACAGAGTAATCACAGCATCATCACTGCATACTCACTGCATCATCAGAGCATCATCACACCATCACCACTGCATCATCACTGCATCATCACATCATCATCGCAGCGTCATCACTACATCAACACAGAGTCATCACAGCATCATCACAGCATCATCCCTGCACCATCACTACATCATCACAACATCATCACACCACCATCGCAGCATCATCAGTGCATCATCACTACATCATCAGATAATCATCACAGCGTCATCACTGTATCATCACATCATCATCACTGCGTCATCACAGCATCATCAGAGCGTCTTCACAGCATCATCACACCATCATCACTGCATCATCACAGAGTCATCGCAACATAATCATAGCATCGTCACAGCATCACAACATCATCATCGCAACGTCATCACTGCATCAACACAGCGTCATCACAGCATCATCACTGCATCATCACAGTATCATCACTGCATCATCACAAAATCACCACAGTGTCATCACAGCATCATCACTGCATAATCACTGCATCATCACAGCATTATATCAGCATCATCACAGCATCATCAAGGCATGATCACTGCATCATCACAGCATCCTCACTGCATCATCACACCATCATCACTGCATCATCTCAGTATTATCACAGCATCATCACAGCGTCATCAAAGCGTCATCACAGCATCATCACTGAATAATCACTGCATCATCACAGCATCATCACAGCATCATCACTGCATCATCTCTGCATAATCACTGCATCATCAGAGCATCATCACAGCATCATCACTGCATCATCACAGCATAATCACTGCATCATCAGAGCATCATCACAGCATACTCACTGCATCATCACACCATCATCACTGCATCATCACAGTATTACCGCAGCATCATCGCAGCGTCATCAAAGCATCATCACAGCATCATCAATGAATAATCACTGCATCATCACAGCATCATCACTGCATCATCTCTGCATCATCACTGCATCATCACATCAACTACACAATATCATCACAGCGTCATCACTGCATCATCAGTGCATCATCACTGCATCATCACAGCATCATCAGAGAGTCTTCACAGCATCATCACAGCATCATCACTGCATCATCACTGCATCATCACAACATCATCACAGTGTCATCACAGCATCATCACTGCATCATCACTGCATCATCAGAGCATCATCACACCATCACCACTGCATCATCACAGCATCACAACATCATAACAGCGTCATCACAACATCAACACAACGTCATCACAGCATCATCACAGTATCATCACTGCATCATCGCAGTATCATCACAACATCATCACAGTGTCATCACAGCATCATCACTGCATCATCACAGAATCATTACAGCATCATAACAGAGTCATCACAGCATCATCACAGCATCATCCCTGCACCATCACTACATCATCACAACATCATCACACCACCATCACAGCATCATCAATGCATCATCACTACATCATCAGATAATCATTACAGCGTCATCACTGCATCATCACATCATCATCACTGCGTCATCACAGCATCATAAGAGCGTCTTCACAGCATCACCACACCATCATCATTGCATCATCACTGAATCGTCACAGCATCATCACAGTGTCATCACAGCATCATCACTGCATCATCACTGCATCATCAGAGAATCATCACACCATCACCACTGCATCATCACAGCATCACAACATCATCATCGCAGCGTCATCACTACATCATCACAGTATCATCACTGCATCATCGCAGTATCATCACAACATCATCACAGTGTCATCACTGCATCATCGCAGTATCATCACAACATCATCACAGTGTCATCACACCATCATCAGTGCATCATCACTGCATCATCAGAGCATCATCACACCATCATCACTGCATCATCACAGCATCATCACTGCATCATCACAGAGTCATCGTAACATAATCATAGCATCATCATACCATCACAACATCATCATCGCACCGTCAACAAAGCATCAACAAAGCGTCATCAGTGCATCATTACTGCATCATCACAGCATTATCACTGCATCATCGCTGCATCATCACAGCATTATCACTACATCATCACGGCGTCATCACAGCATAGTCACAGCGTCATCACAGCATCATCACTGCATCATCACAGCGTCATCACTGCATAGTCACAGCGTCATCACAGCATCATCACTGCATCATCAAAGCGTCATCACAGTGTCATCACAGCATCATCACTGCATAATCACACCATCATCACTGCATCATCACAACATCATCACTACATCATCACAGCATCATCACTGCATCATCACAGAGTCATCAAAACATAATCATAGCATCATCACAGCATCACAACATCATCATCGCAGCGTCATCACTGCATAATCACTGCATCATCCCAGCATGATCACTGCATCATCACAGCATCCTCACAGCATACTCACTGCATCATCACACCATCATCACTGCATCATCACAGTATTACCACAGCATCATCGCAGCGTCATCAAAGCATCATCACAGCATCATCACTGCATCATCTCTGCATCATCACTGCATCATCACATCAACTACACAATATCATCACAGCGTCATCACTGCATCATCACAGCATCATCACTGCATCATCAGAGCGTCTTCCCAGCATCATCACAGAATCATCACTGCATCATCACTGCATCATCACAACATCATCAGTGTCATCACAGCATCATCACTGCATCATCACTGCATCATCAGAGCATCATCACACCATCACCACTGCATCATCACAGCATCACAACATCATCACAGCGTCATCACTACATCAACACAACGTCATCACAGCATCATCACAGTATCATCACTGCATCATCGCAGTATCATCACAACATCATCACAGTGTCATCACAGCATCATCACTGCATCATCACAGAAGCATTACAGCGTCATAACAGAGTCATCACAGCATCATCACAGCATCATCCCTGCACCATCACTACGTCATCACAATATCATCACACCACCATCACAGCATCATCAATGCATCATCACTACATCATCAGATAATCATTACAGCGTCATCACTGCATCATCACATCATCATCACTGCGTCATCACAGCATCATAAGAGCGTCTTCACAGCATCACCACACCATCATCATTGCATCATCACTGAATCGTCACAGCATCATCACAGTGTCATCACAGCATCATCACTGCATCATCACTGCATCATCAGAGAATCATCGCACCATCACCACTGCATCATCACAGCATCACAACATCATCATCGCAGCGTCATCACTACATCATCGCAGCGTCATCACTACATCAACACAGCGTCATCACTGCATCATCACAGTGTCATCACTGCATCATCGCAGTATCATCACAACATCATCACAGTGTCATCACAGCATCATCACTGCATCATCACAGAATCATTACAGTATCGTAACAGTCATCACAGCATCATCACAGCATCATCCCTGCACCATCACTACATCATCACACCACCATCACAGCATCATCAGTGCATCATCAGATAATCATTACAGCGTCATCACTGCATCATCACATCATCATCACTGCGTCATCACAGCATCATCAGAGCGTCTTCACAGCATCATCACACCATCATCACTGCATCATCACTGCATCGTCACAGCATCATCACAGCATCATCACTGCATCATCACTGCATCATCAGAGCATCATCACACCATCACCACTGCATCATCACAGCATCACAAAATCATCGCAGTGTCATCACTACATCAACACAGCGTCATCACTGCATCATCACAGTATCATCACTGCATCATCACAGCGTCATCACTGCACCATCACTACATCATCACAACATCATCACACCACCATCACAGCATCATCAGTGCATCATCACTGCATCATCAGATAATCATCACAGCGTCATCACTGTATCATCACATCATCATCACTGCGTCATCACAGCATCATCAGAGCGTCTTCACAGCATCATCACACCATCATCACTGCATCATCACTGCATCGTCACAGCATCATCACAGCATCATCACTGCATAATCACTGTATCATCAAAGCATCATCACAGCGTCATCACAGCATCATAACTGCGTCTTCACAGCGTCATCACTGCATCATCCCTGCATCATCAAAGCATCATCACATCATCATCACAGCATCATCACAGCATCATCACAGCATGATTAGAGCGTCATCAGAGCACCATCACTGCATAATCACTGCATCATCACACCATCATCACAGCATCATCACAGTATCATCACTGCATCATCACAGCATCATCACTGCATCATCACAGCATCATTAGACCGTCATCATACCATCATCACTGCATAATCACTGCATCATCAAAGCATCATCACAGCATCATCACAGCATCATTACTGCTTATTACTGCATCATCTCAGCGTCATCAGAGCATCATCATTGCATCATCATAGCATCATCACTGCATCATCACAGCATCATCACTGCATCATCACAGCATCATCAGAGTGTCATCAGAGCATCATCACAGCATCTTAACTGCTTCATCACTGCCTCATCACAGCATCATCACATGGTCAACACTGAATCATCACAGCATCATCACTGCATAGTCACAGAATCATCAGTGCATTATCACAGTGTCATCACAGCATCATCAGAGCATCATCACACCATCACCACTGCATCGTCACTGCATCATCACAGCATCATTACAGCATCACCACAGAGTCATCACAGCATCATCACAGCATCATCCCTGCACCATCACTACATCATCACCGTATCATCACATCATCATCACTGCGTCATCACAGCATCATCACTGCATCATCAGAGAATCATCACACCATCACCACTGCATCATCACAGCATCACAACATCATCATCGCAGCGTCATCACTACATCAACACAGCGTCATCACTGCATCATCACAGTGTCATCACTGCATCATCGCAGTATCATCACAACATCATCACGGTGTCATCACAGCATCATCACTACATCATCACAGAATCATTACAGTATCGTAACAGAGTCATCACAGCATCATCACAGCATCATCACTGCATCATCACAGCATCATCACAGCATCCTCACTGCATCATCACACCATCATCACTGCATCATCACAGCATCATCACTGCATCATCTCTGCGTCATCACTGCATCATCACAACATCATGACTGCGTAATCACTGCATAATCACACCTTCATCAGAGCATCATCACAGCATCATTACTGCTTACTGACTGCATCATCACTGCATCATCGGAGCATCACCATTACATCATCATTGCATCATAACTGCATCATCACATCATCATCACTGCATCATCACAGCATCATCAGAGCGTCATCACAGCATTATCACTGCATCATCACAGCGTCATCACAGTGTCATCGCAGCGTCATCACTGCATCATCACTGCGTCATCACAGCATCATCGCATGGTCAAAACTGCATCATCACAGCGTCATCACAGCATCATCACATCATCTACACAACATCATCACAGTGTCATCACAGCATCATCACTGCATAATCACTGTATCATCACAGCATCATCACAGCGTCATCACAGCATCATAACTGCGTCTTCACAGCGTCATCACTGCATCATCCCTGCATCATCAAAGCATCATCACATCATCATAACAGCATCATCACAGCATCATCAGAGCATGATTAGAGCGTCATCAGAGCATCATCACTGAATAATCACTGCATCATCACACCATCATCACAGCATAATCACTGCATCATCACTGCATCAACACAGCATCATCACTGCATCATCACAGCATCACTAGACCGTCATCACACCATCATCACTGCATAATCACTGCATCATCAAAGCATCATCACAGCATCATTACTGCTTATTATTGCATCATCACAGCATCATCAGAGCATCATCATTGCATCATCATAGCATCATCACTGCATCATCACAGCATCATCACTGCATCATCACTGCATCATCAGAGTGTCATCAGAGCATCATCACAGCATCTTAACTGCTTCATCACTGCCTCATCACAGCATCATCGCATGGTCAACACTGCATCATCACAGCATCATCACTGCATAGTCACAGCATCATCAGTGCATCATCACAGTGTCATCACAGCATAATCACAGCATCATCACTGCCTCATCACAGCATCATCACAGCATCATCACTGCATAATCACTGCATCATCAGAGCATCATCACATCATCACCACTGCATCATCACTGCATCATCACATCATCATCGCAGCATCATCACTACATCAACACAGCGTCATCACTGCATCATCACAGTATCATCACTGCATCATCGCAGCATCATCACATCACCACAGAGTCATCACAGCATCATCACAGCATCATCCCTGCACCATCACTACATCATCACAACATCATCACACCACCATCGCAGCATCATCAGTGCATCATCACTGCATCATCACAGCATCATCACAAAATCATCACAGAGTCATCGCAACATAATCATAGCATCGTCACAGCATCACCACATCATCATCGCAGCGTCATCACTGCATCACCACAGTGTCATCACAGCATCATCACTGCATCATCACAGAGTAATCACAGCATCATCACTGCATACTCACTGCATCATCAGAGCATCATCACACCATCACCACTGCATCATCACTGCATCATCACATCATCATCGCAGCGTCATCACTACATCAACACAGAGTCATCACAGCATCATCACAGCATCATCCCTGCACCATCACTACATCATCACAACATCATCACACCACCATCGCAGCATCATCAGTGCATCATCACTGCATCATCAGATAATCATCACAGCGTCATCACTGTATCATCACATCATCATCACTGCGTCATCACAGCATCATCAGAGCGTCTTCACAGCATCATCACACCATCATCACTGCATCATCACAGAGTCATCGCAACATAATCATAGCATCGTCACAGCATCACAACATCATCATCGCAACGTCATCACTGCATCAACACAGCGTCATCACAGCATCATCACTGCATCATCACAGTATCATCACTGCATCATCACAAAATCACCACAGTGTCATCACAGCATCATCACTGCATAATCACTGCATCATCACAGCATTATATCAGCATCATCACAGCATCATCAAGGCATGATCACTGCATCATCACAGCATCCTCACTGCATCATCACACCATCATCACTGCATCATCTCAGTATTATCACAGCATCATCACAGCGTCATCAAAGCGTCATCACAGCATCATCACTGAATAATCACTGCATCATCACAGCATCATCACAGCATCATCACTGCATCATCTCTGCATAATCACTGCATCATCAGAGCATCATCACAGCATCATCACTGCATCATCACAGCATCATCACTGCATCATCACAGAGTCATCGCAACATAATCATACCATCACAACATCATCATCGCACCGTCAACAAAGCATCAACAAAGCGTCATCAGTGCATCATTACTGCATCATCACAGTATCATCACTGCATCATCACAGCATCATCACAACATCATCACAGTGTCATCACAACATCATCACTGTATAATCACTGCATCATCACAGCATTATCACTGCATCATCGCTGCATCATCACAGCATCATCACTACATCATCACGGCGTCATCACAGCATCATCACATCATAATCACAGCATCATCACTGCATCATCACAGCGTCATCAAAGCATCATTGCAGTATCTTCACATCGTCTACGCAACATCATCACAGTGTCATAACAGTATCATCACTGCGTAATCACTGCATCATCACAGCATCATCACTGCATCATCACAGCATCATCACAGTGTCATCACAGCGTCATCACAGCATCATCACTGCATAATCACACCATCATCACTGCATCATCACAGCATCATCACTGCATCATCACAGAGTCATCGCAACATAATCATAGCATCATCACAGCATCACAACATCATCATCGCAGCGTCATCACTGCATCACCACAGTGTCATCACAGCATCATCACTGCATAATCACTGCATCATCCCAGCATGATCACTGCATCATCACAGCATCCTCACTGCATCATCACAGCATACTCACTGCATCATCACACCATCATCACTGCATCATCACAGTATTACCGCAGCATCATCGCAGCGTCATCAAAGCATCATCACAGCATCATCAATGAATAATCACTGCATCATCACAGCATCATCACTGCATCATCTCTGCATCATCACTGCATCATCACATCAACTACACAATATCATCACAGCGTCATCACTGCATCATCAGTGCATCATCACTGCATCATCACAGCATCATCAGAGAGTCTTCACAGCATCATCACAGCATCATCACTGCATCATCACTGCATCATCACAACATCATCACAGTGTCATCACAGCATCATCACTGCATCATCACTGCATCATCAGAGCATCATCACACCATCACCACTGCATCATCACAGCATCACAACATCATAACAGCGTCATCACAACATCAACACAACGTCATCACAGCATCATCACAGTATCATCACTGCATCATCGCAGTATCATCACAACATCATCACAGTGTCATCACAGCATCATCACTGCATCATCACAGAATCATTACAGCATCATAACAGAGTCATCACAGCATCATCACAGCATCATCCCTGCACCATCACTACATCATCACAACATCATCACACCACCATCACAGCATCATCAATGCATCATCACTACATCATCAGATAATCATTACAGCGTCATCACTGCATCATCACATCATCATCACTGCGTCATCACAGCATCATAAGAGCGTCTCCACAGCATCACCACACCATCATCATTGCATCATCACTGAATCGTCACAGCATCATCACAGTGTCATCACAGCATCATCACTGCATCATCACTGCATCATCAGAGAATCATCACACCATCACCACTGCATCATCACAGCATCACAACATCATCATCGCAGCGTCATCACTGCATCATCACAGTATCATCACTGCATCATCGCAGTATCATCACAACATCATCACAGTGTCATCACTGCATCATCGCAGTATCATCACAACATCATCACAGTGTCATCACACCATCATCAGTGCATCATCACTGCATCATCAGAGCATCATCACACCATCATCACTGCATCATCACAGCATCATCACTGCATCATCACAGAGTCATCGTAACATAATCATAGCATCATCATACCATCACAACATCATCATCACACCGTCAACAAAGCATCAACAAAGCGTCATCAGTGCATCATTACTGCATCATCACAGCATTATCACTGCATCATCACAGCATTATCACTACATCATCACGGCGTCATCACAGCATAGTCACAGCGTCATCACAGCATCATCACTGCATCATCACAGCGTCATCACTGCATAGTCACAGCGTCATCACAGCATCATCACTGCATCATCAAAGCGTCATCACAGTGTCATCACAGCATCATCACTGCATCATCACACCATCATCACTGCATCATCACAACATCATCACTACATCATCACAGCATCATCACTGCATCATCACAGAGTCATCAAAACATAATCATAGCATCATCACAGCATCACAACATCATCATCGCAGCGTCATCACTGCATAATCACTGCATCATCCCAGCATGATCACTGCATCATCACAGCATCCTCACAGCATACTCACTGCATCATCACACCATCATCACTGCATCATCACAGTATTACCACAGCATCATCGCAGCGTCATCAAAGCATCATCACAGCATCATCACTGCATCATCTCTGCATCATCACTGCATCATCACATCAACTACACAATATCATCACAGCGTCATCACTGCATCATTACAGCATCATCACTGCATCATCAGAGCGTCTTCCCAGCATCATCACAGAATCATCACTGCATCATCACTGCATCATCACAACATCATCAGTGTCATCACAGCATCATCACTGCATCATCACTGCATCATCAGAGCATCATCACACCATCACCACTGCATCATCACAGCATCACAACATCATCACAGCGTCATCACTACATCAACACAACGTCATCACAGCATCATCACAGTATCATCACTGCATCATCGCAGTATCATCACAACATCATCACAGTGTCATCACAGCATCATCACTGCATCATCACAGAAGCATTACAGCGTCATAACAGAGACATCACAGCATCATCACAGCATCATCCCTGCACCATCACTACATCATCACAACATCATCACACCACCATCACAGCATCATCAATGCATCATCACTACATCATCAGATAATCATTACAGCGTCATCACTGCATCATCACATCATCATCACTGCGTCATCACAGCATCATAAGAGCGTCTTCACAGCATCACCACACCATCATCATTGCATCATCACTGAATCGTCACAGCATCATCACAGTGTCATCACAGCATCATCACTGCATCATCACTGCATCATCAGAGAATCATCACACCATCACCACTGCATCATCACAGCATCACAACATCATCATCGCAGCGTCATCACTACATCATCGCAGCGTCATCACTACATCAACACAGCGTCATCACTGCATCATCACAGTGTCATCACTGCATCATCGCAGTATCATCACAACATCATCACAGTGTCATCACAGCATCATCACTGCATCATCACAGAATCATTACAGTATCGTAACAGTCATCACAGCATCATCACAGCATCATCCCTGCACCATCACTACATCATCACACCACCATCACAGCATCATCAGTGCATCATCAGATAATCATTACAGCGTCATCACTGCATCATCACATCATCATCACTGCGTCATCACAGCATCATCAGAGCGTCTTCACAGCATCATCACACCATCATCACTGCATCATCACTGCATCGTCACAGCATCATCACAGCATCATCACTGCATCATAACTGCATCATCAGAGCATCATCACACCATCACCACTGCATCATCACAGCATCACAAAATCATCGCAGTGTCATCACTACATCAACAGAGCGTCATCACTGCATCATCACAGTATCATCACTGCATCATCGCAGCGTCATCACTACATCAACACAGCGTCATCACTGCATCATCACAGTATCATCACTGCATCATCGCAGCATCATCACAGCATCACCACAGAGTCATCACAACATCATCACAGCATCATCCCTGCACCATCACTACATCATCACAACATCATCACACCACCATCACAGCATCATCAGTGCATCATCACTGCATCATCAGATAATCATCACAGCGTCATCACTGTATCATCACATCATCATCACTGCGTCATCACAGCATCATCACACCATCATCACTGCATCATCACTGCATCGTCACAGCATCATCACACTGTCATCACAGCATCATCACTGCATAATCACTGTATCATCAAAGCATCATCACAGCGTCATCACAGCATCATAACTGCGTCTTCACAGCGTCATCACTGCATCATCCCTGCATCATCAAAGCATCATCACATCATCATCACAGCATCATCACAGCATCATCACAGCATGATTAGAGCGTCATCAGAGCACCATCACTGCATAATCACTGCATCATCACACCATCATCACAGCATCATCACAGTATCATCACTGCATCATCACAGCATCATCACTGCATCATCACAGCATCATTAGACCGTCATCATACCATCATCACTGCATAATCACTGCATCATCAAAGCATCATCACAGCATCATCACAGCATCATTACTGCTTATTACTGCATCATCTCAGCGTCATCAGAGCATCATCATTGCATCATCATAGCATCATCACTGCATCATCACAGCATCATCACTGCATCATCACAGCATCATCAGAGTGTCATCAGAGCATCATCACAGCATCTTAACTGCTTCATCACTGCCTCATCACAGCATCATCGCATGGTCAACACTGCATCATCACAGCATCATCACTGCATAGTCACAGCATCATCAGTGCATTATCACAGTGTCATCACAGCATCATCAGAGCATCATCACACCATCACCACTGCATCGTCACTGCATCATCACAGCATCATTACAGCATCACCACAGCGTCATCACTGCATCATCACAGCGTCATCACAGTGTCATCGCAGCGTCATTACTGCATCATCACTGCGTCATCACAGCATCATCGCATGGTCAAAACTGCATCATCACAGCATCATCACAGCGTCATCACATCATCTACACAACATCATCACAGTGTCATCACAGCATCATCACTGCATAATCACTGTATCATCAAAGCATCATCACAGCGTCATCACACCATCATAAATGCGTCTTCACAGCGTCATCACTGCATCATCCCTGCATCATCAAAGCATCATCACATCATCATCACAGCATCATCACAGCATCATCAGAGCATGATTAGAGCGTCATCAGAGCATCATCACTGCATAATCACTGCATCATCACACCATCATCACAGCATCATTACTGCTTATTACTGCATCAACGCAGCATCATCAGAGCATCATCATTGCATCATCATAGCATCATCACTGCATCATCACAGCATCATCACTGAATCATCACAGCATCATCAGAGTGTCATCAGAGCATCATCACAGCATCTTAACTGCTTCATCACTGCCTCATCACAGCATCATCGCATGGTCAACACTGCATCATCACAGCATCATCACTGCATAGTCACAGCATCATCAGTGCATCATCACAGTGTCATCACAGCATCATCACTGCCTCATCACAGAGTAATCACAGCATCATCACTGCATAATCACTGCATCATCAGACCATCATCACACCATCACCAATGCATTATCACTGCATCATCACATCATCATCAGAGCGTCATCACTACATCAACACAGCGTCATCACTGCATCATCACAGTATCATCACTGCATCATCGCAGCATCATCACAACATCACCACAGAGTCATCACAGCATCATCACAGCATCATCCCTGCACCATCACTACATCATCACAACATCATCACACCACCATCGCAGCATCATCAGTGCATCATCACTGCATCATCAGATAATCATCACAGCGTCATCACTGTATCATCACAGCATCATCACTGCGTCATCACAGCATCATCAGAGCGTCTTCACAGCATCATCACACCATCATCACTGCATCATCACAGCATCATCACAGCATGATTAGACCGTCATCACACCATCACCACTGCATAATCACTGCATCATCATAGCATCATCACAACATCATTACTGCTTATTACTGCATCATCACAGCGTCATCAGAGCATCATCATTGCATCATCATAGCATCATCACTGCATCATCACTGCATCATCACTGCATCATCACAGCATCATCACAGCATCATCAGAGTGTCATCAGAGCATCATCACAGCATCTTAACTGCTTCATCACTGCCTCATCACAGCATCATCGCATGGTCAACACTGCATCATCACAGCATCATCACTGCATAGTCACAGCATCATCAGTACATCATCACAGTGTCATCACAGTGTCATCACAGCATCATCACAGCATGATCACTGCATCATCATTGCATCATCACAGAGTCATCACAGAATCATCACTGGGTAATCACTGCATCATCAGAGCATCATCACACCATCACCACTGCATCATCACTGCATCATCACATCATCATCGCAGCGTCATCACTACATCAACACAGCGTCATCACAGTATCATCACTGCATCATCGCAGCATCATCACAACATCATCACAGTGTCATCACAGCATCATCACAGTATCATCACTGCATCATCACAGCATCATTACAGCATCACCACAGAGTCATCACAGCATCATCACAGCATCATCCCTGCACCATCACTACATCATCACAACATCATCACACCACCATCGCAGCATCATCAGTGCATCATCACTGCATCATCAGATAATCATCACAGCGTCATCACCGTATCATCACATCATCATCACTGCGTCATCACAGCATCATCAGAGCGTCTTCACAGCATCATCACACCATCATCACTGCATCATCACTGCATCGTCACAGCATCATCACAGCATCATCACTGCATAATCACTGCATCATCAGAGCATCATCACACCATCATCACTGCATCATCACTGCATCATCACAGAGTCATCACAGAGTCATCGCAACATAATCATAGCATCATCACAGCATCACATCATCATCGCAGCGTCATCACTGCATCACCACAGTGTCATCACAGCATCATCACTGCATCATCACTGCATCATCACAGCATTATATCAGCATCATCACAGCATCATCACAGCATGATCACTGCATCATCAAAGCATCATCACAGCATCCTCACTGCATCATCACACCATCATCACTGCATCATCACAGCATCATCACTGCATCATCTCTGCGTCATCACTGCATCATCACAACATCATGACTGCGTAATCACTGCATAATCACATCTTCATCACAGCATCATCACAGCATCATTACTGCTTACTTACTGCATCATCACTGCATCATCGGAGCATCACCACTACATCATCATTGCATCATAACTGCATCATCACATCATCATCACTGCATCATCACAGCATCATCAGAGCGTCATCACAGCATCATCACAGCGTCATCACTGCATCATCACAGCGTCATCACAGTGTCATCGCAGCGTCATCACTGCATCATCACAGCATCATCGCATGGTCAAAACTGCATCATCACAGCATCATCACAGCGTCATCGCAGCATCATCACATCATCTACACAACATCACCACAGTGTCATCACAGCATCATCACTGCATAATCACTGTATCATCAAAGTATCATCACAGCGTCATCACAGCATCATAACTGCGTCTTCACAGCGTCATCACTGCATCATCCCTGCATCATCAAAGCATCATCACATCATCATCACAGCATCATCACAGCATCATCAGAGCAGGATTAGAGCGTCATCAGAGCATCATCACTGCATAATCACTGCATCATCACAGCATCATTACTGCTTATTACTGCATCATCACAGCATCATCATTGCATCATCACAGTATCGTCACTGCATGATAACAGCATCATCACTGCATCATCACAGCATCATCAGAGTGTCATCAGAGCATCATCGCAGCATCTTAACTGCTTCATCACAGCCTCATCACAGCATCATCGCATGATCAACACTGCATCATCACAGCATCATCACTGCATAGTCACAGCATCATCAGTGCATCATCACAGTGTCATCACAGCATCATCACTGCCTCATCACAGAGTAATCACAGCATCATCACTGCATACTCACTGCATCATCAGAGCATCATCACACCATCACCACTGCATCATCACTGCATCATCACATCATCATCGCAGCGTCATCACTACATCAACACAGCGTCATCACTGCATCATCACCGTGTCATCACAGCGTCATCACAGCATCATCACAGTGTCATCACAGCATCACTGCATCATCACTGCGTCATCACAGCATCATCGCATGGTCAACACTGCATCATCACAGCATCATCACAGCGTCATCACAGCATCATCACATCATCTACACAACATCATCACAGTGTCATCACAGCATCATCACTGCATAATCACTGTATCATCACAGCATCATCACAGCGTCATCACAGCATCATAACTGCGTCTTCACAGCGTCATCACTGCATCATCCCTGCATCATCAGAGCATCATCACTGCATAATCACTGCATCATCACACCATCATCACAGCATAATCACTGCATCATCACTGCATTAACACAGCATCATCACAGCATCATTAGACCGTCATCACACCATCACCACTGCATCATCACAGCATCATCACAGCATCATCAGAGTGTCATCAGAGCATCATCACAGCATCTTAACTGCTTCATCACTGCCTCATCAGAGCATCATCGCATGGTCAACACTGCATCATCACAGCATCATCACTGCATAGTCACAGCATCATCAGTACATCATCACAGTGTCATCACAGTGTCATCACAGCATGATCACTGCATCATCATTGCATCATCACAGAGTCATCACAGAATCATCACTGGGTAATCACTGCATCATCAGAGCATCATCACACCATCACCACTGCATCATCACTGCATCATCACATCATCATCGCAGCGTCATCACTACATCAACACAGCGTCATCACAGTATCATCACTGCATCATCGCAGCATCATCACAACATCATCACAGTGTCATCACAGCATCATCACAGTATCATCACTGCATCATCACAGCATCATTACAGCATCACCACAGAGTCTTCACAGCATCATCACAGCATCATCCCTGCACCATCACTACATCATCACAACATCATCACACCACCATCGCAGCATCATCAGTGCATCATCACTGCATCATCAGATAATCATCACAGCGTCATCACTGTATCATCACATCATCATCACAGCATCATCAGAGCGTCTTCACAGCATCATCAGAGTGTCATCAGAGCATCAACACAGCATCTTAACTGCTTCATCACTGCCTCATCACAGCATCATCGCATGGTCAACACTACATCATCACAGCATCATCACTGCATAATCACAGCATCATCAGTGCATCATCACAGTGTCATCACAGCATCATCACAGCATCATCACAGCATCATCACACCATCATCACTGCATCATCACAGAGTCATCACAGCATCATCAGTGCATCATCACTGCATCATCAGATAATCATCACAGCGTCATCACTGTATCATCACAGCATCATCACTACGTCATCACAGCATCATCAGAGCGTCTTCACAGCATCATCACACCATCATCACTGCATCATCACAGAGTCATCGCAACATAATCATAGCATCGTCACAGCATCACAACATCATCATCGCAGCGTCATCACTGCATCAACACAGCGTCATCACAGCATCATCACTGCATCATCACAGTATCATCATTGCATCATCACAAAATCACCACAGTGTCATCACAGCATCATCACTGCATAATCACTGCATCATCACAGCATTATATCAGCATCATCACAGCGTCATCAAAGCATCATCACAGCATCATCACTGAATAATCACTGCATCATCACAGCATCATCACAGCATCATCACTGCATCATCTCTGCATCATCACCTCATCATCACTGCATCATCACATCAACTACACAATATCGTCACAGCGTCATCACTGCATAATCACTGCATCATCACTGCATCATCACAGCATCATCACAGCATCATCACTGCATCATCACAGTGTCATAACAGCATCATCACTGCATCATAAGAGCATCATCATCACACCATCACCACTGCATCATCACAGCATCACAACATCATCATCGCAGCGTCATCACTACATCATCACAGTATCATCACTGCATCATCGCAGTATCATCACAACATCATCACAGTGTCATTACAGCGTCATCACTGCATCATCAAAGCATCATCACTGCATCATCACAGCATCATCAGAGCGTCTTCACAGCATCATCACACCATCATCACTGCATCATCACTGCATCGTCACAGCATCATCACAGTGTCATCACAGCATCATCACTGCATCATCAGAGCATCATCACACCATCATCACTGCATCATCACAGCATCATCACTGCATCATCACAGAGTCATCGCAACATAATCATAGCATCATCAGAGCATCACAACATCATCATCGCACCGTCAACAAAGCATCAACAAAGCGTCATCAGTGCATCATTACTGCATCATCACAGTATCATCACTGCATCATCACAGCATCATCACAAAATCATCACAGTGTCATCACAGCATCATCACTGTATAATCACTGCATCATCACAGCATTATCACTGCATCATCGCTGCATCATCACAAAGTCATCAAAGCATCATTGCAGCATCTTCACATCGTCTACGCAACATCATCACAGTGTCATAACAGCATCATCACTGCATAATCACTGCATCATCACAGCATCATCACTGCATCATCACAGCATCATCACAGTGTCATCACAGCGTCATCACAGCATCATCACTGCATAATCACACCATCATCACTGCATCATCACAACATCATCACTGCATCATCACAGCATCATCACTGCATCATCACAGAGTCATCGCAACATAATCATAGCATCATCACAGCATCACAACATCATCATCGCAGCGTCATCACTGCATCACCACAGTGTCATCACAGCATCATCACTGCATAATCACTGCATCATCCCAGCATGATCACTGCATCATCACAGCATACTCACTGCATCATCACACCATCATCACTGCATCATCACAGTATTACCACAGCATCATCTTAGCGTCATCAAAGCATCATCACAGCATCATCAATGAATAATCACTGCATCATCACAGCATCATCACTGCATCATCACTGCATCATCACATCAACTACACAATATCATCACAGCGTCATCACTGCATCATCACAGCATCATCACTGCATCATCAAAGCGTCTTCACAGCATCATCACAGCATCATCATTGCATCATCACAACATCATCACAGTGTCATCACTGCATCATCAGAGCATCATCACACCATCACCACTGCATCATCACAACATCACAACATCATCACAGCGTCATCACTACATCAACACAACGTCATCACAGTATCATCACTGCATCATCGCAGTATCATCACAACATCATCACAGTGTCATCACAGCATCATCACTGCATCATCACAGAATCATTACAGCATCATAACAGAGTCATCACTGCATCATCACAGCATCATCACAGCATCATCACTGCATCATCACTGCATCATCACAACATCATCACAGTGTCATCACAGCATCATCACAGCGTCATCACAGTGTCATCGCAGCGTCATCACTGCATCATCACTGCGTCATCACAGCATCATCGCATGGTCAAAACTGCATCATCACAGCATCATCACAGCGTCATCACAGCATCATAACTGCGTCTTCACAGCGTCATCACTGCATCATCCCTGCATCATCAAAGCATCATCACATCATCATCACAGCATCATCACAGCATCATCACAGCATGATTAGAGCGTCATCAGAGCATCATCACTGCATAATCACTGCATCATCACACCATCATCACAGCATCATCACAGCATCATCACTGCATCATCACAGCATCATTAGACCGTCATCACACCATCATCAATGCATAATCACTGCATCATCAAAGCATCATCACAGCATCATTACTGCTTATTACTGCATCATCACAGCATCATCAGAGCATCATCATTGCATCATCATAGCATCATCACTGCATCATCACAGCATCATCACTGCATCATCACAGCATCATCAGAGTGTCATCAGAGCATCATCACAGCATCTTAACTGTTTCATCACTGCCTCATCACAGCATCATCGCATGGTCAACACTGCATCATCACAGCATCATCACTGCATAGTCACAGCATCATCAGTGCATCATCACAGTGTCATCACAGCATCATCACAGCACCATCACAGCATCATCACTGCATAATCACTGCATCATCAGAGCATCATCACACCATCACCACTGCATCATCACAGCATCACAACATCATCATCGCAGCGTCATCACTACATCAACACAGCGTCATCACTGCATCATCACAGTATCATCACTGCATCATCGCAGCATCATCACAACATCACCACAGAGTCATCACAGCATCATCACAGCATCATCCCTGCACCATCACTACATCATCACAACATCATCACACCACCATCGCAGCATCATCAGTGCATCATCACTGCATCATCAGATAATCATCACAGCGTCATCACTGTATCATCACATCATCATCACTGCGTCATCACAGCATCATCAGAGCGTCTTCACAGCATCATCACACCATCATCACTGCATCATCACTGCATAGTCACAGCATCATCACAGTGTCATCACAGCATCATCACTGCATAATCACTGTATCATCAAAGCATCATCACAGCGTCATCACACCATCATAAATGCGTCTTCACAACGTCATCACTGCATCATCCCTGCATCATCAAAGCATCATCACATCATCATCACAGCATCATCACAGCATCATCAGAGCATGATTAGAGCGTCATCAGAGCATCATCACTGCATAATCACTGCATCATCACACCATCATCACAGCATCATTACTGCTTATTACTGCATCAACGCAGCATCATCAGAGCATCATCATTGCATCATCATAGCATCATCACTGCATCATCACAGCATCATCACTGAATCATCACAGCATCATCAGAGTGTCATCAGAGCATCATCACAGCATCTTAACTGCTTCATCACTGCCTCATCACAGCATCATCGCATGGTCAACACTGCATCATCACAGCATCATCACTGCATAGTCACAGCATCATCAGTGCATCATCACAGTGTCATCACAGCATCATCACTGCCTCATCACAGAGTAATCACAGCATCATCACTGCATAATCACTGCATCATCAGACCATCATCACACCATCACCAATGCATTATCACTGCATCATCACATCATCATCAGAGCGTCATCACTACATCAACACAGCGTCATCACTGCATCATCACAGTATCATCACTGCATCATCGCAGCATCATCACAACATCACCACAGAGTCATCACAGCATCATCACAGCATCATCCCTGCACCATCACTACATCATCACAACATCATCACACCACCATCGCAGCATCATCAGTGCATCATCACTGCATCATCAGATAATCATCACAGCGTCATCACTGTATCATCACAGCATCATCACTGCGTCATCACAGCATCATCAGAGCGTCTTCACAGCATCATCACACCATCATCACTGCATCATCACTGCATCATCACAGCATCATTAGACCGTCATCACACCATCACCACTGCATAATCACTGCATCATCATAGCATCATCACAACATCATTACTGCTTATTACTGCATCATCACAGCGTCATCAGAGCATCATCATTGCATCATCATAGCATCATCACTGCATCATCACTGCATCATCACTGCATCATCACAGCATCATCACAGCATCATCAGAGTGTCATCAGAGCATCATCACAGCATCTTAACTGCTTCATCACTGCCTCATCACAGCATCATCGCATGGTCAACACTGCATCATCACAGCATCATCACTGCATAGTCACAGCATCATCAGTACATCATCACAGTGTCATCACAGTGTCATCACAGCATCATCACAGCATGATCACTGCATCATCATTGCATCATCACAGAGTCATCACAGAATCATCACTGGGTAATCACTGCATCATCAGAGCATCATCACACCATCACCACTGCATCATCACTGCATCATCACATCATCATCGCAGCGTCATCACTACATCAACACAGCGTCATCACAGTATCATCACTGCATCATCGCAGCATCATCACAACATCATCACAGTGTCATCACAGCATCATCACAGTATCATCACTGCATCATCACAGCATCATTACAGCATCACCACAGAGTCATCACAGCATCATCACAGCATCATCCCTGCACCATCACTACATCATCACAACATCATCACACCACCATCGCAGCATCATCAGTGCATCATCACTGCATCATCAGATAATCATCACAGCGTCATCACCGTATCATCACATCATCATCACTGCGTCATCACAGCATCATCAGAGCGTCTTCACAGCATCATCACACCATCATCACTGCATCATCACTGCATCGTCACAGCATCATCACAGCATCATCACTGCATAATCACTGCATCATCAGAGCATCATCACACCATCATCACTGCATCATCACTGCATCATCACAGAGTCATCACAGAGTCATCGCAACATAATCATAGCATCATCACAGCATCACATCATCATCGCAGCGTCATCACTGCATCACCACAGTGTCATCACAGCATCATCACTGCATCATCACTGCATCATCACAGCATTATATCAGCATCATCACAGCATCATCACAGCATGATCACTGCATCATCAAAGCATCATCACAGCATCCTCACTGCATCATCACACCATCATCACTGCATCATCACAGCATCATCACTGCATCATCTCTGCGTCATCACTGCATCATCACAACATCATGACTGCGTAATCACTGCATAATCACATCTTCATCACAGCATCATCACAGCATCATTACTGCTTACTTACTGCATCATCACTGCATCATCGGAGCATCACCACTACATCATCATTGCATCATAACTGCATCATCACATCATCATCACTGCATCATCACAGCATCATCAGAGCGTCATCACAGCATCATCACAGCGTCATCACTGCATCATCACAGCGTCATCACAGTGTCATCGCAGCGTCATCACTGCATCATCACAGCATCATCGCATGGTCAAAACTGCATCATCACAGCATCATCACAGCGTCATCGCAGCATCATCACATCATCTACACAACATCACCACAGTGTCATCACAGCATCATCACTGCATAATCACTGTATCATCAAAGTATCATCACAGCGTCATCACAGCATCATAACTGCGTCTTCACAGCGTCATCACTGCATCATCCCTGCATCATCAAAGCATCATCACATCATCATCACAGCATCATCACAGCATCATCAGAGCAGGATTAGAGCGTCATCAGAGCATCATCACTGCATAATCACTGCATCATCACAGCATCATTACTGCTTATTACTGCATCATCACAGCATCATCATTGCATCATCACAGTATCGTCACTGCATGATAACAGCATCATCACTGCATCATCACAGCATCATCAGAGTGTCATCAGAGCATCATCGCAGCATCTTAACTGCTTCATCACAGCCTCATCACAGCATCATCGCATGATCAACACTGCATCATCACAGCATCATCACTGCATAGTCACAGCATCATCAGTGCATCATCACAGTGTCATCACAGCATCATCACTGCCTCATCACAGAGTAATCACAGCATCATCACTGCATAGTCACAGCATCATCAGAGCATCATCACACCATCACCACTGCATCATCACTGCATCATCACATCATCATCGCAGCGTCATCACTACATCAACACAGCGTCATCACTGCATCATCACCGTGTCATCACAGCGTCATCACAGCATCATCACAGTGTCATCACAGCATCACTGCATCATCACTGCGTCATCACAGCATCATCGCATGGTCAACACTGCATCATCACAGCATCATCACAGCGTCATCACAGCATCATCACATCATCTACACAACATCATCACAGTGTCATCACAGCATCATCACTGCATAATCACTGTATCATCACAGCATCATCACAGCGTCATCACAGCATCATAACTGCGTCTTCACAGCGTCATCACTGCATCATCCCTGCATCATCAGAGCATCATCACTGCATAATCACTGCATCATCACAGCATAATCACTGCATCATCACTGCATTAACACAGCATCATCACAGCATCATTAGACCGTCATCACACCATCACCACTGCATCATCACAGCATCATCACAGCATCATCAGAGTGTCATCAGAGCATCATCACAGCATCTTAACTGCTTCATCACTGCCTCATCAGAGCATCATCGCATGGTCAACACTGCATCATCACAGCATCATCACTGCATAGTCACAGCATCATCAGTACATCATCACAGTGTCATCACAGTGTCATCACAGCATCATCACAGCATGATCACTGCATCATCATTGCATCATCACAGAGTCATCACAGAATCATCACTGGGTAATCACTGCATCATCAGAGCATCATCACACCATCACCACTGCATCATCACTGCATCATCACATCATCATCGCAGCGTCATCACTACATCAACACAGCGTCATCACAGTATCATCACTGCATCATCGCAGCATCATCACAACATCATCACAGTGTCATCACAGCATCATCACAGTATCATCACTGCATCATCACAGCATCATTACAGCATCACCACAGAGTCTTCACAGCATCATCACAGCATCATCCCTGCACCATCACTACATCATCACAACATCATCACACCACCATCTCAGCATCATCAGTGCATCATCACTGCATCATCAGATAATCATCACAGCGTCATCACTGTATCATCACATCATCATCACAGCATCATCAGAGCGTCTTCACAGCATCATCAGAGTGTCATCAGAGCATCAACACAGCATCTTAACTGCTTCATCACTGCCTCATCACAGCATCATCGCATGGTCAACACTACATCATCACAGCATCATCACTGCATAATCACAGCATCATCAGTGCATCATCACAGTGTCATCACAGCATCATCACAGCATCATCACAGCATCATCACACCATCATCACTGCATCATCACAGAGTCATCACAGCATCATCAGTGCATCATCACTGCATCATCAGATAATCATCACAGCGTCATCACTGTATCATCACAGCATCATCACTACGTCATCACAGCATCATCAGAGCGTCTTCACAGCATCATCACACCATCATCACTGCATCATCACAGAGTCATCGCAACATAATCATAGCATCGTCACAGCATCACAACATCATCATCGCAGCGTCATCACTGCATCAACACAGCGTCATCACAGCATCATCACTGCATCATCACAGTATCATCATTGCATCATCACAAAATCACCACAGTGTCATCACAGCATCATCACTGCATAATCACTGCATCATCACAGCATTATATCAGCATCATCACAGCGTCATCAAAGCATCATCACAGCATCATCACTGAATAATCACTGCATCATCACAGCATCATCACAGCATCATCACTGCATCATCTCTGCATCATCACCTCATCATCACTGCATCATCACATCAACTACACAATATCGTCACAGCGTCATCACTGCATAATCACTGCATCATCACTGCATCATCACAGCATCATCACAGCATCATCACTGCATCATCACAACATCATCACAGTGTCATAACAGCATCATCACTGCATCATAAGAGCATCATCATCACCCCATCACCACTGCATCATCACAGCATCACAACATCATCATCGCAGCGTCATCACTACATCATCACAGTATCATCACTGCATCATCGCAGTATCATCACAACATCATCACAGTGTCATCACAGCGTCATCACTGCATCATCAAAGCATCATCACTGCATCATCACAGCATCATCAGAGCGTCTTCACAGCATCATCACACCATCATCACTGCATCATCACTGCATCGTCACAGCATCATCACAGTGTCATCACAGCATCATCACTGCATCATCAGAGCATCATCACACCATCATCACTGCATCATCACAGCATCATCACTGCATCATCACAGAGTCATCGCAACATAATCATAGCATCATCAGAGCATCACAACATCATCATCGCACCGTCAACAAAGCATCAACAAAGCGTCATCAGTGCATCATTACTGCATCATCACAGTATCATCACTGCATCATCACAGCATCATCACAAAATCATCACAGTGTCATCACAGCATCATCACTGTATAATCACTGCATCATCACAGCATTATCACTGCATCATCGCTGCATCATCACAAAGTCATCAAAGCATCATTGCAGCATCTTCACATCGTCTACGCAACATCATCACAGTGTCATAACAGCATCATCACTGCATAATCACTGCATCATCACAGCATCATCACTGCATCATCACAGCATCATCACAGTGTCATCACAGCGTCATCACAGCATCATCACTGCATAATCACACCATCATCACTGCATCATCACAACATCATCACTGCATCATCACAGCATCATCACTGCATCATCACAGAGTCATCGCAACATAATCATAGCATCATCACAGCATCACAACATCATCATCGCAGCGTCATCACTGCATCACCACAGTGTCATCACAGCATCATCACTGCATAATCACTGCATCATCCCAGCATGATCACTGCATCATCACAGCATACTCACTGCATCATCACACCATCATCACTGCATCATCACAGTATTACCACAGCATCATCTTAGCGTCATCAAAGCATCATCACAGCATCATCAATGAATAATCACTGCATCATCACAGCATCATCACTGCATCATCACTGCATCATCACATCAACTACACAATATCATCACAGCGTCATCACTGCATCATCACAGCATCATCACTGCATCATCAAAGCGTCTTCACAGCATCATCACAGCATCATCATTGCATCATCACAACATCATCACAGTGTCATCACTGCATCATCAGAGCATCATCACACCATCACCACTGCATCATCACAACATCACAACATCATCACAGCGTCATCACTACATCAACACAACGTCATCACAGTATCATCACTGCATCATCGCAGTATCATCACAACATCATCACAGTGTCATCACAGCATCATCACTGCATCATCACAGAATCATTACAGCATCATAACAGAGTCATCACTGCATCATCACAGCATCATCACTGCATCATCACAGCATCATCAGAGCGTCTTCACAGCATCATCACAGCATCATCACTGCATCATCACAACATCATCACAGTGTCATCACAGCATCATCACAGCGTCATCACAGTGTCATCGCAGCGTCATCACTGCATCATCACTGCGTCATCACAGCATCATCGCATGGTCAAAACTGCATCATCACAGCATCATCACAGCGTCATCACAGCATCATAACTGCGTCTTCACAGCGTCATCACTGCATCATCCCTGCATCATCAAAGCATCATCACATCATCATCACAGCATCATCACAGCATCATCACAGCATGATTAGAGCGTCATCAGAGCATCATCACTGCATAATCACTGCATCATCACACCATCATCACAGCATCATCACAGCATCATCACTGCATCATCACAGCATCATTAGACCGTCATCACACCATCATCAATGCATAATCACTGCATCATCAAAGCATCATCACAGCATCATTACTGCTTATTACTGCATCATCACAGCATCATCAGAGCATCATCATTGCATCATCATAGCATCATCACTGCATCATCACAGCATCATCACTGCATCATCACAGCATCATCAGAGTGTCATCAGAGCATCATCACAGCATCTTAACTGCTTCATCACTGCCTCATCACAGCATCATCGCATGGTCAACACTGCATCATCACAGCATCATCACTGCATAGTCACAGCATCATCAGTGCATCATCACAGTGTCATCACAGCATCATCACAGCACCATCACAGCATCATCACTGCATAATCACTGCATCATCAGAGCATCATCACACCATCACCACTGCATCATCACAGCATCACAACATCATCATCGCAGCGTCATCACTACATCAACACAGCGTCATCACTGCATCATCACAGTATCATCACTGCATCATCGCAGCATCATCACAACATCACCACAGAGTCATCACAGCATCATCACAGCATCATCCCTGCACCATCACTACATCATCACAACATCATCACACCACCATCGCAGCATCATCAGTGCATCATCACTGCATCATCAGATAATCATCACAGCGTCATCACTGTATCATCACATCATCATCACTGCGTCATCACAGCATCATCAGAGCGTCTTCACAGCATCATCACACCATCATCACGGCATCATCACTGCATAGTCACAGCATCATCACAGTGTCATCACAGCATCATCACTGCATAATCACTGTATCATCAAAGTATCATCACAGCATCATAACTGCGTCTTCACAGCGTCATCACTGCATCATCCCTGCATCATCAAAGCATCATCACAGCATCATCAGAGCATGATTAGAGCGTCATCAGAGCATCATCACTGCATCATCACAGCATCATTACTGCTTATTACTGCATCATCACAGCATCATCATTGCATCATCACAGTATCATCACTGCATGATAACAGCATCATCACAGCATCATCAGAGTGTCATCAGAGCATCATCGCAGCATCTTAACTGCTTCATCACTGCCTCATCACAGCATCATCGCATGGTCAACACTGCATCATCACAGCATCATCACTGCATAGTCACAGCATCATCAGTGCATCATCACAGTGTCATCACAGCATCATCACTGCCTCATCACAGAGTAATCACAGCATCATCACTGCATACTCACTGCATCATCAGAGCATCATCACACCATCACCACTGCATCATCACAGCATCATCACATCATCATCGCAGCGTCATCACTACATCAACACAGCGTCATCACTGCATCATCACAGTATCATCACTGCATCATTGCAGCATCATCACAACATCACCACAGAGTCATCACAGCATCATCACAGCATCATCCCTGCACCATCACTACATCATCACAACATCATCACACCACCATCGCAGCATCATCAGTGCATCATCACTGCATCATCAGATAATCATCACAGCGTCATCACATTATCATCACATCATCATCACTGCGTCATCACAGCATCATCAGAGCGTCTTCACAGCATCATCACACCATCATCACTGCATCATCACAGAGTCATCGCAACATAATCATAGCATCGTCACAGCATCACAACATCATCATCGCAACGTCATCACTGCATCAACACAGCGTCATCACAGCATCATCACTGCATCATCACAGTATCATCACTGCATCATCACAAAATCACCACAGTGTCATCACAGCATCATCACTGCATAATCACTGCATCATCACAGCATTATATCAGCATCATCACAGCATCATCAAGGCATGATCACTGCATCATCACAGCATCCTCACTGCATCATCACACCATCATCACTGCATCATCTCAGTAATATCACAGCATCATCACAGCGTCATCAAAGCATCATCACAGCATCATCACTGAATAATCACTGCATCATCACAGCATCATCACAGCATCATCACTGCATCATCTCTGCATAATCACTGCATCATCAGAGCATCATCACAGCATCATCACTGCATCATCACAGCATCATCACTGCATCATCACAGAGTCATCGCAACATAATCATAGCATCATCACACCATCACAACATCATCATCGCACCGTCAACAAAGCATCAACAAAGCGTCATCAGTGCATCATTACTGCATCATCACAGTATCATCACTGCATCATCACAGCATCATCACAAAATCATCACAGTGTCATCACAGCATCATCACTGTATAATCACTGCATCATCACAGCATTATCACTGCATCATCGCTGCATCATCACAGCATCATCACTACATCATCACGGCGTCATCACAGCATCATCACATCATAATCACAGCATCATCAGTGCATCATCACAGTGTCATCACAGCATCATCATTCCATCATCACAGAGTAATCACAGCATCATCACTGCATCATCAGAGCATCATCACACCATCACCACTGCATCATCACTGCATCATCACATCATCATCGCAGCGTCATCATTACATCAACACAGCGTCATCACTGCATCATCACAGTATCATCACTGCATCATCGCAGCATCATCACAACATCACCACAGAGTCATCACAGCATCATCACAGCATCATCCCTGCACCATCACTATATCATCACAACATCATCACACCACCATCGCAGCATCACTGCATCATCAGATAATCATCACAGCGTCATCACTGTATCATCACATCATCATCACTGCGTCATCACAGCATCATCAGAGCGTCTTCACAGCATCATCACACCATCATCACTGCATCATCACTGCATCGTCACAGCATCATCACAGTGTCATCACAGCATCATCACTGCATAATCACTGCATCATCAGAGCATCATCACACCATCATCACTGCATCATCACAGTGTCATCACAGCGTCATCACAGCATCATCAATGAATAATCACTGCATCATCACAGCATCATCACTGCATCATCTCTGCATCATCACTGCATCATCACATCAACTACACAATATCATCACAGCGTCATCACTGCATCATCAGTGCATCATCACTGCATAATCACAGCATCATCAGAGCGTCTTCACAACATCATCACAGCATCATCACTGCATCATCACTGCATCATCACAACATCATCACAGTGTCATCACAGCATCATCACTGCATCATCACTGCATCATCAGAGCATCCTCACACCATCACCACTGCATCATCACAGCATCACAACATCATCACAGCGTCATCACTACATCAACACAACGTCATCACAGCATCATCACAGTATCATCACTGCATCATCGCAGTATCATCACAACATCATCACAGTGTCATCACAGCATCATCACTGCATCATCACAGAATCATTACAGCATCATAACAGAGTCATCACAGCATCATCACAGCATCATCCCTGCACCATCACTACATCATCACAACATCATCACACCACCATCACAGCATCATCAATGCATCATCACTACATCATCAGATAATCATTACAGCGTCATCACTGCATCATCACATCATCATCACTGCGTCATCACAGCATCATCAGAGCGTCTTCACAGCATCACCACACCATCATCATTGCATCATCACTGAATCGTCAAAGCATCATCACAGTGTCATCACTGCATCATCACTGCATCATCAGAGAACCATCACACCATCACCACTGCATCATCACAGCATCATCACTGCATCATCTCTGCATCATCACTGCATCAACACAGCGTCATCACTGCATCATCACAGTATCATCACTGCATCATCGCAGTATCATCACAACATCATCACAGTGTCATCACTGCATCATCGCAGTATCATCACAACATCATCACAGTGTCATCACACCATCATCAGTGCATCATCACTGCATCATCAGAGCATCATCACTGCATCATCACAGCATCATCACAGCATCATCACTGCATCATCACAGAGTCATCGTAACATAATCATAGCATCATCACACCATCACAACATCATCATCGCACCGTCAACAAAGCATCAACAAAGCGTCATCAGTGCATCATTACTGCATCATCACAGTATCATCACTGCATCATAACAGCATCATCACAAAATCATCACAGTGTCATCACAGCATCATCACTGTATAATCACTGCATCATCACAGCATTATCACTGCATCATCGCTGCATCATCACAGCATTATCACTACATCATCACGGCGTCATCACAGCATAGTCACAGCGTCATCACAGCATCATCACTGCATCATCACAGCGTCATCACTGCATAGTCACAGCGTCATCACAGCATCATCACTGCATCATCAAAGCGTCATCAAAGCATCATTGCAGCATCTTCACATCGTCTACGCAACATCATCACAGTGTCATAACAGCATCATCACTGCATAATCACTGCATCATCACAGCATCATCACTGCATCATCACAGCATCATCACAGTGTCATCACAGCATCATCACTGCATAATCACACCATCATCACTGCATCATCACAACATCATCACTGCATCATCACAGCATCATCACTGCATCATCACAGAGTCATCGCAACATAATCATAGCATCATCACAGCATCACAACATCATCATCGCAGCGTCATCACTGCATAATCACTGCATCATCCCAGCATGATCACTGCATCATCACAGCATCCTCACAGCATACTCACTGCATCATCACACCATCATCACTGCATCATCACAGTATTACCACAGCATCATCGCAGCGTCATCAAAGCATCATCACAGCATCATCAATGAATAATCACTGCATCATCACAGCATCATCACTGCATCATCTCTGCATCATCACTGCATCATCACATCAACTACACAATATCATCACAGTGTCATTACTGCATCATCACAGCATCATCACTGCATCATCAGAGCGTCTTCACAGCATCATCACAGCATCATCACTGCATCATCTCTGCATCATCACTGCATCATCACATCAACTACACAATATCATCACAGCGTCATCACTGCATCATCACTGCATCATCTCAACATCATCAAAGTGTCATCACAGCATCATCACTGCATCATCACTGCATCATCAGAGCATCATCACACCATCACCACTGCATCATCACAGCATCACAACATCATCACAGCGTCATCACTACATCAACACAACGTCATCACAGCATCATCACAGTATCATCACTGCATCATCGCAGTATCATCACAACATCATCACAGTGTCATCACAGCATCATCACTGCATCATCACAGAAGCATTACAGCGTCATAACAGAGTCATCACAGCATCATCCCTGCACCATCACTACATCATCACACCACCATCACAGCATCATCAGTGCATCATCAGATAATCATTACAGCGTCATCACTGCATCATCACATCATCATCACTGTGTCATCACAGCATCATCAGAGCGTCTTCACAGCATCATCACACCATCATAACTGCATCGTCACACCATCATCACAGTGTCATCACAGCATCATCACTGCATCATCACTGCATCATCAGAGCATCATCACACCATCATCACTGCATCATCACTGCATCATCACAGCATCATCACAGCATCATCACTGCATCATAACTGCATCATCAGAGCATCATCACACCATCACCACTGCATCATCACAGCATCACAAAATCATCGCAGTGTCATCACTACATCAACACAGCGTCATCACTGCATCATCACAGTATCATCACTGCATCATCGCAGCGTCATCTATACATCAACACAGCGTCATCACTGCATCATCACAGTATCATCACTGCATCATCGCAGCATCATCACAGCATCACCACAGAGTCATCACAACATCATCACAGCATCATCCCTGCACCATCACTACATCATCACACCACCATCACAGCATCATCAGTGCATCATCACTGCATCATCAGATAATCATCACAGCGTCATCACCGTATCATCACATCATCATCACTGCGTCATCACAGCATCATCAGAGCGTCTTCACAGCATCATCACACCATCATCACTGCATCATCACTGCATCGTCACAGCATTATCACAGCATCATCACTGCATCATCAGAGCATCATCACACCATCATCACTGCATCATCACAGCATCATCACTGCATCATCACAGAGTCATCGCAACATAATCATAGCATCGTCACAGCATCACATCATCATCGCAGCGTCATCACTGCATCACCACAGTGTCATCACAGCATCATCACTGCATAATCACTGCATCATCACAGCATCACAACATCATCACAGCGTCATCACTACATCAACACAACGTCATCACAGCATCATCACAGTATCATCACTGCATCATCGCAGTATCATCACAACATCATCACAGTGTCATCACAGCATCATCACTGCATCATCACAGAAGCATTACAGCGTCATAACAGCATCATCACAGCATCATCCCTGCACCATCACTACATCATCACACCACCATCACAGCATCATCAGTGCATCATCAGATAATCATTACAGCGTCATCACTGCATCATCACATCATCATCACTGTGTCATCACAGCATCATCAGAGCGCCTTCACAGCATCATCACACCATCATAACTGCATCGTCACACCATCATCACAGTGTCATCACACCATCATCACTGCATCATCACTGCATCATCAGAGCATCATCACACCATCATCACTGCATCATCACTGCATCATCACAGCATCATCACAGCATCATCACTGCATCATAACTGCATCATCAGAGCATCATCACACCATCACCACTGCATCATCACAGCATCACAAAATCATCGCAGTGTCATCACTACATCAACACAGCGTCATCACTGCATCATCACAGTATCATCACTGCATCATCGCAGCGTCATCTATACATCAACACAGCGTCATCACTGCATCATCACAGTATCATCACTGCATCATCGCAGCATCATCACAGCATCACCACAGAGTCATCACAACATCATCACAGCATCATCCCTGCACCATCACTACATCATCACACCACCATCACAGCATCATCAGTGCATCATCACTGCATCATCAGATAATCATCACAGCGTCATCACCGTATCATCACATCATCATCACTGCGTCATCACAGCATCATCAGAGCGTCTTCACAGCATCATCACACCATCATCACTGCATCATCACTGCATCGTCACAGCATTATCACAGCATCATCACTGCATCATCAGAGCATCATCACACCATCATCACTGCATCATCACAGCATCATCACTGCATCATCACAGAGTCATCGCAACATAATCATAGCATCGTCACAGCATCACATCATCATCGCAGCGTCATCACTGCATCACCACAGTGTCATCACAGCATCATCACTGCATAATCACTGCATCATCACAGCATTATATCAGCATCATCACAGCATCATCACAGCATGATCACTGCATCATCAAAGCATCATCACAGCATCCTCACTGCATCATCACACCATAATCACTGCATCATCACAGCATCATTGCATCATCTCTGCGTCATCACTGCATCATCACAACATCATGACTGCGTAATCACTGCATAGTCACATCTTCATCACAGCATCATCACAGCATCATCGGAGCATCACCACTACATCATCATTGCATCATAACTGCATCATCACATCATCATCACTGCATCATCACAGCATCATCAGAGTGTCATCACAGCATCATCACAGCGTCATCACTGCATCATCACAGCGTCATCACAGTGTCATCGCAGCGTCATCACTGCATCATCACAGCATCATCACAGTGTCATCACAGCATCATCACATCATCTACACAACATCACAACAGTGTCATCACAGCATCATCACTGCATAATCACTGTATCATCAAAGTATCATCACAGCGTCATCACACCATCATAACTGCGTCTTCACAGCGTCATCACTGCATCATCCCTGCATCATCAAAGCATCATCACATCATCATCACAGCATCATCACAGAATCATCAGAGCATGATTAGAGCGTCATCAGAGCATCATCACTGCATAATCACTGCATCATCACACCATCATCACAGCATCATTACTGCTTATTACTGCATCATCACAGCATCATCATCGCATCATCACAGTATCATCACTGCATGATAACAGCATCATCACTGCATCATCACAGCATCATGAGTGTCATCAGAGCATCATCGCAGCATCTTAACTGCTTCATCACTGCCTCATCACAGCATCATCGCATGATCAACACTGCATCATCACAGCATCATCACTGCATAGTCACAGCATCATCAGTGCATCATCACAGTGTCATCACAGCATCATCACTGCCTCATCACAGAGTAATCACAGCATCATCACTGCATACTCACTGCATCATCAGAGCATCATCACACCATCACCACTGCATCATCACAGCATCATCACATCATCATCGCAGCGTCATCACTACATCAACACAGCGTCATCACTGCATCATCACAGTATCATCACTGCATCATTGCAGCATCATCACAACATCACCACAGAGTCATCACAGCATCATCACAGCATCATCCCTGCACCATCACTACATCATCACAACATCATCACACCACCATCGCAGCATCATCAGTGCATCATCACTGCATCATCAGATAATCATCACAGCGTCATCACATTATCATCACATCATCATCACTGCGTCATCACAGCATCATCAGAGCGTCTTCACAGCATCATCACACCATCATCACTGCATCATCACAGAGTCATCGCAACATAATCATAGCATCGTCACAGCATCACAACATCATCATCGCAACGTCATCACTGCATCAACACAGCGTCATCACAGCATCATCACTGCATCATCACAGTATCATCACTGCATCATCACAAAATCACCACAGTGTCATCACAGCATCATCACTGCATAATCACTGCATCATCACAGCATTATATCAGCATCATCACAGCATCATCAAGGCATGATCACTGCATCATCACAGCATCCTCACTGCATCATCACACCATCATCACTGCATCATCTCAGTATTATCACAGCATCATCACAGCGTCATCAAAGCATCATCACAGCATCATCACTGAATAATCACTGCATCATCACAGCATCATCACAGCATCAACACTGCATCATCACTGCATCATCACTGCATCATCAGAGCATCATCACAGCATCATCACACCATCATCACTGCATCATCACAGAGTCATCGCAACATAATCATAGCATCATCACACCATCACAACATCATCATCGCACCGTCAACAAAGCATCAACAAAGCGTCATCAGTGCATCATTACTGCATCATCACAGTATCATCACTGCATCATCACAGCATCATCACAAAATCATCACAGTGCCATCACAGCATCATCACTGTATAATCACTGCATCATCACAGCATTATCACTGCATCATCGCTGCATCATCACAGCATCATCACTACATCATCATGGCGTCATCACAGCATCATCACATCATAATCACAGCATCATCACTGCATCATCACAGCATCATCACAGTGTCATCACAGCGTCATCACAGCATCATCACTGCATAATCACACCATCATCACTGCATCATCACAGTATCATCACTGCATGATAACAGCATCATCACTGCATCATCACAGCATCATCAGAGTGTCATCAGAGCATCATCGCAGCATCTTAACTGCTTCATCACTGCCTCATCACAGCATCATCGCATGATCAACACTGCATCATCACAGCATCATCACTGCATAGTCACAGCATCATCAGTGCATCATCACAGTGTCATCACAGCATCATCACTGCCTCATCACAGAGTAATCACAGCATCATCACTGCATACTCACTGCATCATCAGAGCATCATCACACCATCACCACTGCATCATCACTGCATCATCACATCATCATCGCAGCGTCATCACTACATCAACACAGCGTCATCACTGCATCATCACAGTATCATCACTGCATCATTGCAGCATCATCACAACATCACCACAGAGTCATCACAGCATCATCACAGCATCATCCCTGCACCATCACTACATCATCACAACATCATCACACCACCATCGCAGCATCATCAGTGCATCATCACTGCATCATCAGATAATCATCACAGCGTCATCACCGTATCATCACATCATCATCACTGCGTCATCACAGCATCATCAGAGCGTCTTCACAGCATCATCACACCATCATCACTGCATCATCACAGAGTCATCGCAACATAATCATAGCATCATCACAGCATCACAACATCATCATCGCAACGTCATCACTGCATCAACACAGCGTCATCACAGCATCATCACTGCATCATCACAGTATCATCACCGCATCATCACAAAATCACCACAGTGTCATCACAGCATCATCACTGCATAATCACTGCATCATCACAGCATTATATCAGCATCATCACAGCATCATCAAGGCATGATCACTGCATCATCACAGCATCCTCACTGCATCATCACACCATCATCACTGCATCATCTCAGTATTATCACAGCATCATCACAGCGTCATGAAAGCATCATCACAGCATCATCACTGAATAATCACTGCATCATAACAGCATCATCACAGCATCATCACTGCATCATCTCTGCATAATCACTGCATCATCAGAGCATCATCACAGTATCATCACTGCATCATCACAGCATCATCACAGAGTCATCGCAACATAATCATAGCATCATCACACCATCACAACATCATCATCGCACCATCACCAAAGCATCAACAAAGCGTCATCAGTGCATCATTACTGCATCATCACAGTGTCATCACAGCATCATCACTGTATAATCACTGCATCATCACAGCATTATCACTGCATCATCGCTGCATCATCACAGCATCATCACTACATCATCACGGCGTCATCACAGCATCCATACAGCATACTCACTGCATCATCACACCATCATCACAGCATCATCACAGTGTCATCACAGCATCATCACAGCATCATCACTGCATAATCACACCATCATCACTGCATCATCACAGCATCATCACTGCATCATCACAGAGTCATCGCAACATAATCATAGCATCATCACAGCATCACAACATCATCATCGCAGCGTCATCACTGCATCACCACAGTGTCATCACTGCATAATCACTGCATCATCCCAGCATGATCACTGCATCATCACAGCATCCTCACTGCATCATCACAGCATACTCACTGCATCATCACACCATCATCACTGCATCATCACAGTATTACCGCAGCATCATCGCAGCGTCATCAAAGCATCATCACAGCATCATCAATGAATAATCACTGCATCATCACAGCATCATCACTGCATCATCTCTGCATCATCACTGCATCATCACATCAACTACACAATATCATCACAGCGTCATCACTGCATCATCAGTGCATCATCACTGCATCATCACAGCATCATCAGAGCGTCTTCACAACATCATCACAGCATCATCACTGCATCATCACTGCATCATCACAACATCATCACAGTGTCATCACAACATCATCACTGCATCATCACTGCATGATCAGAGCATCATCACACCATCACCACTGCATCATCACAGCATCACAACATCATCACAGCGTCATCACTACATCAACACAACGTCATCACAGCATCATCACAGTATCATCACTGCATCATCGCAGTATCATCACAACATCATCACAGTGTCATCACAGCATCATCACTGCATCATCACAGAATCATTACAGCATCTTAACAGAGTCATCACAGCATCATCACAGCATCATCCCTGCACCATCACTACATCATCACAACATCATCACACCACCATCACAGCATCATCAATGCATCATCACTACATCATCAGATAATCATTACAGCGTCATCACTGCATCATCACATCATCATCACTGCGTCATCACAGCATCATCAGAGCGTCTTCACAGCATCACCACACCATCATCATTGCATCATCACTGAATCGTCAAAGCATCATCACAGTGTCATCACTGCATCATCACTGCATCATCAGAGAATCATCACACCATCACCACTGCATCATCACAGCATCATCACTGCATCATCTCTGCATCATCACTGCATCAACACAGCGTCATCACTGCATCATCACAGTATCATCACTGAATCATCGCAGTATCATCACAACATCATCACAGTGTCATCACTGCATCATCGCAGTATCATCACAGATCATCACAGTGTCATCACAGCATCATCAGTGCATCATCACTGCATCATCAGAGCATCATCACACCATCATCACTGCATCATCACTGCATCATCACTGCATCATCACAGAGTCATCGTAACATAATCATAGCATCATTACACCATCACAACATCATCATCGCACCGTCAACAAAGCATCAACAAAGCGTCATCAGTGCATCATTACTGCATCATCACAGTATCATCACTGCATCATAACAGCATCATCACAAAATCATCACAGTGTCATCACAGCATCATCACTGTATAATCACTGCATCATCACAGCATTATCACTGCATCATCGCTGCATCATCACAGCATTATCACTACATCATCACGGCGTCATCACAGCATAGTCACAGCGTCATCACAGCATCATCACTGCATCATCACAGCGTCATCACTGCATAGTCACAGCGTCATCACAGCATCATCACTGCATCATCAAAGCGTCATCAAAGCATCATTGCAGCATCTTCACATCGTCTACGCAACATCATCACAGTGTCATAACAGCGTCATCACTGCATAATCACTGCATCATCACAGCATCATCACTGCATCATCACAGCATCATCACAGTGTCATCACAGCATCATCACTGCATAATCACACCATCATCACTGCATCATCACAACATCATCACTGCATCATCACAGCATCATCACTGCATCATCACAGAGTCATCGCAACATAATCATAGCATCATCACAGCATCACAACATCATCATCGCAGCGTCATCACTGCATAATCACTGCATCATCCCAGCATGATCACTGCATCATCACAGCATCCTCACAGCATACTCACTGCATCATCACACCATCATCACTGCATCATCACAGTATTACCACAGCATCATCGCAGCGTCATCAAAGCATCATCACAGCATCATCAATGAATAATCACTGCATCATCACAGCATCATCACTGCATCATCTCTGCATCATCACTGCATCATCACATCAACTACACAATATCATCACAGCGTCATCACTGCATCATCACAGCATCATCACTGCATCATCAGAGCGTCTTCACAGCATCATCACAGCATCATCACTGCATCATCACTGCATCATCACAACATCATCAAAGTGTCATCACAGCATCATCACTGCATCATCACTGCATCATCAGAGCATCATCACACCATCACCACTGCATCATCACAGCATCACAACATCATCACAGCGTCATCACTACATCAACACAACGTCATCACAGCATCATCACAGTATCATCACTGCATCATCGCAGTATCATCACAACATCATCACAGTGTCATCACAGCATCATCACTGCATCATCACAGAAGCATTACAGCGTCATAACAGAGTCATCACAGAATCATCACAGCATCATCCCTGCACCATCACTATATCATCACAATATCATCACACCACCATCACAGCATCATCAATGCATCATCACTACATCATCAGATAATCATTACAGCGTCATCACTGCATCATCACATCATCATCACTGCATCATCACAGCATCATCACAGCATCATCACTGCATCATAACTGCATCATCAGAGCATCATCACACCATCACCACTGCATCATCACAGCATCACAAAATCATCGCAGTGTCATCACTACATCAACACAGCATCATCACTGCATCATCACAGTATCATCACTGCATCATCGCAGCGTCATCTGTACATCAACTCAGCGTCATCACTGCATCATCACAGTATCATCACTGCATCATCGCAGCATCATCACAGCATCACCACAGAGTCATCACAACATCATCACAGCATCATCCCTGCACCATCACTACATCATCACAACATCATCACACCACCATCACAGCATCATCAGTGCATCATCACTGCATCATCAGATAATCATCACAGCGTCATCACTGTATCATCACATCATCATCACTGCGTCATCACAGCATCATCAGAGCGTCTTCACAGCATCATCACACCATCATCACTGCATCATCACTGCATCGTCACAGCATCATCACACTGTCATCACAGCATCATCACTGCATAATCACTGTATCATCAAACCATCATCACAGCGTCATCACAGCATCATAACTGCGTCTTCACAGCGTCATCACTGCATCATCCCTGCATCATCAAAGCATCATCACATCATCATCACAGCATCATCACAGCATCATCACAGCATGATTAGAGCGTCATCAGAGCACCATCACTTTATAATCACTGCATCATCACACCATCATCACAGCATCATCACAGTACCATCACTGCATCATCACAGCATCATCACTGCATCATCACAGCATCATTAGACCGTCATCATACCATCATCACTGCATAATCACTGCATCATCAAAGCATCATCACAGCATCATCACAGCATCATTACTGCTTATTACTGCATCATCTCAGCGTCATCAGAGCATCATCATTGCATCATCATAGCATCATCACAGCATCATCACTGCATCATCACAGCATCATCAGAGTGTCATCAGAGCATCATCACAGCATCTTAACTGCTTCATCACTGCCTCATCACAGCATCATCGCATGGTCAACACTGCATCATCACAGCATCATCACTGCATAGTCACAGCATCATCAGTGCATTATCACAGTGTCATCACAGCATCATCAGAGCATCATCACACCATCACCACTGCATCGTCACTGCATCATCACAGCATCATTAAAGCATCACCACAGAGTCATCACAGCATCATCACAGCATCATCCCTGCACCATCACTACATCATCACAACATCATCACACCACCATCGCAGCATCATCAGTGCATCATCACTGCATCATCAGATAATCATCACAGCGTCATCACTGCATCATCACACCATCATCACTGCATCATCACAGTATTACCACAGCATCATCGCAGCGTCATCAAAGCATCATCACAGCATCATCAATGAATAATCACTGCATCATCACAGCATCATCACTGCATCATCTCTGCATCATCACTGCATCATCACATCAACTACACAATATCATCACAGCGTCATCACTGCATCATCACAGCATCATCACTGCATCATCAGAGCGTCTTCACAGCATCATCACAGCATCATCACTGCATCATCACTGCATCATCACAACATCATCAAAGTGTCATCACAGCATCATCACTGCATCATCACTGCATCATCAGAGCATCATCACACCATCACCACTGCATCATCACAGCATCACAACATCATCACAGCGTCATCACTACATCAACACAACGTCATCACAGCATCATCACAGTATCATCACTGCATCATCGCAGTATCATCACAACATCATCACAGTGTCATCACAGCATCATCACTGCATCATCACAGAAGCATTACAGCGTCATAACAGAGTCATCACAGCATCATCACAGCATCATCCCTGCACCATCACTACATCATCACAATATCATCACACCACCATCACAGCATCATCAATGCATCATCACTACATCATCAGATAATCATTACAGCGTCATCACTGCATCATCACATCATCATCACTGCGTCATCACAGCATCATAAGAGCGTCTTCACAGCATCACCACACCATCATCATTGCATCATCACTGAATCGTCACAGCATCATCACAGTGTCGTCACAGCATCATCACAGTGTCATCACAGCATCATCACTGCATCATCACTGCATCATCAGAGAATCATCACACCATCACCACTGCATCATCACAGCATCACAACATCATCATCGCAGCGTCGTCACTACATCAACACAGAGTCATCACTGCATCATCACAGTATCATCACTGCATCATCGCAGTATCATCACAACATCATCACAGTGTCATCACTGCATCATCGCAGTATCATCACAACATCATCACAGTGTCATCACAGCATCATCACTGCATCATCACAGAATCATTACAGTATCGTAACAGAGTCATCACAGCATCATCACAGCATCATCCCTGCACCATCACTACATCATCACACCACCATCACAGCATCATCAGTGCATCATCAGATAATCATTACAGCGTCATCACTGCATCATCACATCATCATCACTGTGTCATCACAGCATCATCAGAGCGCCTTCACAGCATCATCACACCATCATAACTGCATCGTCACACCATCATCACAGTGTCATCACACCATCATCACTGCATCATCACTGCATCATCAGAGCATCATCACACCATCATCACTGCATCATCACTGCATCATCACAGCATCATCACAGCATCATCACTGCATCATAACTGCATCATCAGAGCATCATCACACCATCACCACTGCATCATCACAGCATCACAAAATCATCGCAGTGTCATCACTACATCAACACAGCGTCATCACTGCATCATCACAGTATCATCACTGCATCATCGCAGCGTCATCTATACATCAACACAGCGTCATCACTGCATCATCACAGTATCATCACTGCATCATCGCAGCATCATCACAGCATCACCACAGAGTCATCACAACATCATCACAGCATCATCCCTGCACCATCACTACATCATCACACCACCATCACAGCATCATCAGTGCATCATCACTGCATCATCAGATAATCATCACAGCGTCATCACCGTATCATCACATCATCATCACTGCGTCATCACAGCATCATCAGAGCGTCTTCACAGCATCATCACACCATCATCACTGCATCATCACTGCATCGTCACAGCATTATCACAGCATCATCACTGCATCATCAGAGCATCATCACACCATCATCACTGCATCATCACAGCATCATCACTGCATCATCACAGAGTCATCGCAACATAATCATAGCATCGTCACAGCATCACATCATCATCGCAGCGTCATCACTGCATCACCACAGTGTCATCACAGCATCATCACTGCATAATCACTGCATCATCACAGCATTATATCAGCATCATCACAGCATCATCACTGCATCATCACTGCGTCATCACAGCATCATCAGAGCGTCTTCACAGCATCATCACACCATCATCACAGAGTCATCGCAACATAATCATAGCATCGTCACAGCATCACAACATCATCATCGCAACGTCATCACTGCATCAACACAGCGTCATCACAGCATCATCACTGCATCATCACAGTATCATCACTGCATCATCACAAAATCACCACAGTGTCATCGCAGCATCATCACTGCATAATCACTGCATCATCACAGCATTATATCAGCATCATCACAGCATCATCAAGGCATGATCACTGCATCATCACAGCATCCTCACTGCATCATCACACCATCATCACTGCATCATCTCAGTATTATCACAGCATCATCACAGCGTCATCAAAGCATCATCACAGCATCATCACTGAATAATCACTGCATCATAACAGCATCATCACAGCATCATCACTGCATCATCACTGCGTCATCACAGCATCATCAGAGCGTCTTCACAGCATCATCACACCATCATCACTGCATCATCACAGAGTCATCGCAACATAATCATAGCATCATCACAGCATCACAACATCATCATCGCAACGTCATCACTGCATCAACACAGCGTCATCACAGCATCATCACTGCATCATCACAGTATCATCACTGCATCATCACAAAATCACCACAGTGTCATCACAGCATCATCACTGCATAATCACTGCATCATCACAGCATTATATCAGCATCATCACAGCATCATCAAGGCATGATCACTGCATCATCACAGCATCCTCACTGCATCATCACACCATCATCACTGCATCATCTCAGTATTATCACAGCATCATCACAGCGTCATGAAAGCATCATCACAGCATCATCACTGAATAATCACTGCATCATAACAGCATCATCACAGCATCATCACTGCATCATCTCTGCATAATCACTGCATCATCAGAGCATCATCACAGTATCATCACTGCGTCATCACAGCATCATCAGAGCGTCTTCACAGCATCATCACACCATCATCACTGCATCATCACTGCATCGTCACAGCATCATCACACTGTCATCACAGCATCATCACTGCATAATCACTGTATCATCAAACCATCATCACAGCATCATCACAGCATCATAACTGCGTCTTCACAGCGTCATCACTGCATCATCCCTGCATCATCAAAGCATCATCACATCATCATCACAGCATCATCACAGCATCATCACAGCATGATTAGAGCGTCATCAGAGCACCATCACTTTATAATCACTGCATCATCACACCATCATCACAGCATCATCACAGTACCATCACTGCATCATCACAGCATCATCACTGCATCATCACAGCATCATTAGACCGTCATCATACCATCATCACTGCATAATCACTGCATCATCAAAGCATCATCACAGCATCATCACAGCATCATTACTGCTTATTACTGCATCATCTCAGCGTCATCAGAGCATCATCATTGCATCATCATAGCATCATCACAGCATCATCACTGCATCATCAGAGTGTCATCAGAGCATCATCACAGCATCTTAACTGCTTCATCACTGCCTCATCACAGCATCATCGCATGGTCAACACTGCATCATCACAGCATCATCACTGCATAGTCACAGCATCATCAGTGCATTATCACAGTGTCATCACAGCATCATCAGAGCATCATCACACCATCACCACTGCATCGTCACTGCATCATCACAGCATCATTACAGCATCACCACAGAGTCATCACAGCATCATCACAGCATCATCCCTGCACCATCACTACATCATCACAACATCATCACACCACCATCGCAGCATCATCAGTGCATCATCACTGCATCATCAGATAATCATCACAGCGTCATCACCGTATCATCACATCATCATCACTGCGTCATCACAGCATCATCACTGCATCATCAGAGAATCATCACACCATCACCACTGCATCATCACAGCATCACAACATCATCATCGCAGCGTCATCACTACATCAACACAGCGTCATCACTGCATCATCACAGTATCATCACTGCATCATCACAGTATCATCACTGCATCATCGCAGCGTCATCACTACATCAACACAGCGTCATCACTTCATCATCACAGTATCATCACTGCATCATCGCAGCATCATCACAGCATCACCACAGAGTCATCACAGCATCATCACAGCATCATCCCTGCACCATCACTACATCATCACAACATCATCACACCACCATCGCAGCATCATCAGTGCATCATCACTGCATCATCAGATAATCATCACAGAGTCATCACTGTATCATCAAATCATCATCACTGCGTCATCACAGCATCATCAGAGCGTCTTCACAGCATCATCACACCATCATCACTGCATCATCACTGCATCGTCACAGCATCATCACACTGTCATCACAGCATCATCACTGCATAATCACTGTATCATCAAACCATCATCACAGCGTCATCACAGCATCATAACTGCGTCTTCACAGCGTCATCACTGCATCATCCCTGCATCATCAAAACATCATCACATCATCATCACAGCATCATGACAGCATCATCAGAGCATGATTAGAGCGTCATCAGAGCATCATCACTGCATAATCACTGCATCATCACACCATCATCACAGCATCATCACAGTATCATCACTGCATCATCACAGCATCATCACTGCATCATCACAGCATCATTAGACCGTCATCACACCATCATAACTGCATAATCACTGCATTATCAAAGCATCATCACAGCATCATCACAGCATCATTACTGCTTATTACTGCATCATCTCAGCGTCATCAGAGCATCATCATTGCATCATCATAGCATCATCACTGCATCATCACAGCATCATCACTGCATCATCACAGCATCATCAGAGTGTCATCAGAGCATCATCACAGCATCTTAACTGCTTCATCACTGCCTCATCACAGCATCATCGCATGGTCAACACTGCATCATCAGAGCATCATCACTGCATAGTCACAGCATCATGAGTGCATCATCACAGTGTCATCACAGAATCATCAGAGCATCATCACACCATCACCACTGCATCGTCACTGCATCATCACAGCATCATTACAGCATCACCACAGAGTCATCACAGCATCATCACAGCATCATCCCTGCACCATCACTACATCATCACAACATCATCACACCACCATCGCAGCATCATCAGTGCATCATCAGATAATCATCACAGCGTCATCACCGTATCATCACATCATCATCACTGCGTCATCACAGCATCATCAGAGCGTCTTCACAGCATCATCACACCATCATCACTGCATCATCACAGAGTCATCGCAACATCATCACATCATCTACACAACATCATCACAGTGTCATCACAGCATCATCACTGCGTCATCACACCATCATAACTGCGTCTTCACAGCGTCATCACTGCATCATCCCTGCATCATCAAAGCATCATCACATCATCATCACAGCATCATCACAGCATCATCAGAGCATGATTAGAGCGTCATCAGAGCATCATCACTGCATAATCACTGCATCATCACACCATCATCACAGCATCATTACTGCTTATTACTGCATCATCACAGCATCATCAGAGCATCGTCATTGCATCATCATAGCATCATCACTGCATCATCACAGCATCATCACTGCATCATCACAGCATCATCAGAGTGTCATCAGAGCATCATCACAGCATCTTAACTGCTTCATCACTGCCTCATCACAGCATCATCGCATGGTCAACACTGCATCATCACAGCATCATCACTGCATAGTCACAGCATCATCAGTGCATCATCACAGTGTCATCACAGCATCATCACAGCATCATCACTCCATCATCACAGAGTAATCACAGCATCATCACTGGGTAATCACTGCATCATCAGAGCATCATCACACCATCACCACTGCATCATCACATCATCATCGCAGCGTCATCACTACATCAACACAGCGTCATCACTGCATCATCACAGTATCATCACTGCATCATCGCAGCATCATCACAACATCACCACAGAGTCATCACAGCATCATCACAGCATCATCCCTGCACCATCACTACATCATCACAACATCATCACACCACCATCGCAGCATCATCACTACATCAACACAGCGTCATCACTGCATCATCACAGTATCATCACTGCATCATCAGATAATCATCACAGCGTCATCACTGTATCATCACATCATCATCACTGCGTCATCACAGCATCATCAGAGCGTCTTCACAGCATCATCACACCATCATCACTGCAGCATCACTGCATCGTCACAGCATCATCACAGTGTCATCACTGCATCATCAGAGCATCATCACACCATCATCACTGCATCATCACAGCATCATCACTGCATCATCACAGAGTCATCGCAACATAATCATAGCATCATCAGAGCATCACAACATCATCATCGCACCGTCAACAAAGCATCAACAAAGCATCATCAGTGCATCATTACTGCATCATCACAGTATCATCACTGCATCATAACAGCATCATCACAAAATCATCACAGTGTCATCACAGCATCATCACTGTATAACCACTGCATCATCACAGCATTATCACTGCATCATCGCTGCATCATCACAGCATCATCACTACATCATCACGGCGTCATCACAGCATCATCACATCATAATCACAGCATCATTACTGCATCATCACAGCGTCATCAAAGCATCATTGCAGCATCTTCACATCGTCTAAGCAACATCATCAGTGTCATAACAGCATCATCACTGCATAATCACTGCATCATCACAGCATCATCACTGCATCATCACAGCATCATCACAGTGTCATCACAGCGTCATCACAGCATCATCACTGCATAATCACACCATCATCACTGCATCATCACAACATCATCACTGCATCATAACAGCATCATCACTGCATCATCACAGTGTCATCACAGCATCATCAGTGCATCATCACTGCATCATCCCAGCATGATCACTGCATCATCACAGCATACTCACTGCATCATCACACCATCATCACTGCATCATCACAGTATTACCACAGCATCATCGCAGCTTCATCAAAGCATCATCACAGCATCATCAATGAATAATCACTGCATGATCACAGCATCATCACTGCATCATCTCTGCATCATCACATCAACTACACAAAATCATCACAGCGTCATCACTGCATCATCACAGCATCATCACTGCATCATCAGAGCGTCTTCACAGCATCATCACAGCATCATCACTGCATCATCAGAACATCATCACAGTGTCATCACAGCATCATCACTGCATCATCACAGAATCATTACAGCATCATAACAGAGTCATCACAGCATCATCACAGCATCATCCCTGCACCATCACTACATCATCACAACATCATCACACCACCATCACAGCATCATCAATGCATCATCATTACATCATCAGATAATCATTACAGCGTCATCACATCATCATCACTGCGTCATCACAGCATCATCAGAGCGTCTTCACAGCATCACCACACCATCATCATTACATCATCACTGAATCGTCACAGCATCATCACAGCATCATCACTGCATCATCACTGCATCACAACATCATCATCGCAGCGTCATCACTACATCAACACAGCGTCATCACTGCATCATCACAGTATCACCACTGCATCATCGCAGTATCATTACAACATCATCACAGTGTCATCACTGCATCATCGCAGTATCATCACAACATCATCACAGTGTCATCACAGCATCATCACTGCATCATCACAGCATCATCAGAGCGTCTTCACAGCATCATCAGAGTGTCATCAGAGCATCATCACTGCATCGTCACAGCATCATCACAGTGTCATCACAGCATCATCACTGCATCATCACTGCATCATCAGAGCATCATCACACCATCATCACTGCATCATCACAGCAGCATCACTGCATCATCACAGAGTCATCGCAACATAATCATAGCATCATCACAGCATCACAACATCATCATCGCACCGTCAACAAAGCATCAACAAAGCGTCATCAGTGCATCATTACTGCATCATCACAGTATCATCACTGCATCATCACAGCATCATCACAAAATCATCACAATGTCATCACAGCATCATCACTTTATAATCACTGCATCATCACAGCATTATCACTGCATAATCGCTGCATCATCACAGCATCATCACTATATCATCACGGCGTCATCACTGCATAGTCACAGCATCATCTCATTGTCTACACAACATCATCACAGTGTCATAACAGCATCATCACTGCATAATCACTGCATCATCACAGCATCATCACTGCATCATCACAGCATCATCACAGTGTCATCACAGCGTCATCACAGCATCATCACTGCATCATCAAAGCGTCATCACTGCATCATCACATCATCATCACTGCATAATAACTGCATCATCACATCATCATCACTGCATAGTCACAGCATCATCACTGTCATCACAGCATCATCACTGCATCATCAAAACGTCATCACAGCATCATCGCAGCATCATCCAAGCATCATCACATCGTCTACACAACATCATCACAGTGTCATAACAGCATCATCACTGCAAAATCACTGCATCATAACAGCATCATTACAGCATCATCACAGTCATCACAGCATCATCACAGCATCATCACTACATCATCACAATATCATCACACCATCATCACAGCATCATCAATGCATCATCACTGCATCAGCAGATAATCATCACAGCGTCATCACTGCATCATCACATCATCATCACTGCATCATGCCAGAATTATCAGCGCGTCTTCACAGCATCATCACAGCATCATCACTGCATCATCACAGCATCATCACAGTGTCATCACATCATCATCACTGCATCATCAGAGCATCATGACACCATCATCACATCATTCTCACAGAGTCATCACAACATAATCATAGCCTCATCACAGAATCACAAAATCATCATCGCAACGTCATCACTGCATCAACACAGCGTCATCACTGCAGAATCACTGCATCGTCACAATATTATATCAGCATCATCGCAGCATCATTACTGCTTATTCACTGCATCATCACAGTGTCATCACAGTATCATCACTGCATCATCAGAGTATAATCACTGCATCATCACAGCATCATCACAGCATCATCACAATAACATCACTGCATCATCACTGCATAATCACTGCATAATCACAGCATCCTCACAGCATCATCACTGCATCATCACTGCATCATTACTGCTTACTCACTGCATCATCACAGTGTCATCACAGTATCATCACTGCATCATCAGAGTATAATCACTGCATCATCACAGCATCATCACAGCATCATCACAATAACATCACTGCATCATCACAGCGTCATCACAGCATGATCACTGTATCATTACAGCATCATCACTGCATCATCACATAATCATTACAGCATCATCACTGCATCATCACAAATCATCACATCATCATCACAGCATCATCACAAAATCATCGCAGCCTCATCAGTGCATCATCACAATATCATCAGAGCGTCATCACTAGGTCATAACTGCATCATCACAGCATCATCACTGCATCATCACAGAGTCATCACAGCATCATCGCAGCATCATCACAGCATCATCACTACATCATCACAGCATCATCACTGCATAGTCACGGCATCATCACAGCATCATCGCAGCATCATCACTACTTCATCACAGCATCATCACAGCATCATCACAGCATCATCAGAGTGTCTTCACAGCATAATCACTGCATCATCACTGTATCATCACAGCATCATCACAGTGTAATCACAGCATCATCACTGCATAATCACTGCATCATCACAGCATTATATCAGCATCATCACAGCATCATTACTGCTTCCTCACTGCATCATCACAGTGTCATCATAGTATCATCACTGCATCATAACAACATCATCGCAGCGTCATCAGTGCATCATCACAATATCATCAGAGCGTCATCACTAGGTCATAACTGCATCATCAGTGCATCATCACTGCATCATCACAGCATCATCACTGCATCATCACACCATCATCTCTGCATCGTGACACCATCATCTCAGCATCATCACACCATCATCACTACATCATCAAAGCGTCATCACTACATCATCACAGCATCATCAGAGCGTCATCACAGCATCATCGCAGCGTCATCACTGCATCAACACAGCGTCATCACTGCATCATCACTGCATCATCACAGTGTCATCACTGCATCATCACAACATCATCATAGTGTCATCACAGCATTATCACTGCATCATCACTGCATCATCACAGCATCGTTACTGCTTACTCGCTGCATCATCACAGCATCATTACTGCATCATTGCAGCATCATCACTGCATCATCACAACATCATCGCAGCGTCATCAGTGCATCATCACAGTATTATCACTGCATCACCACAGCATCATCACAGCATCATCACTGCATCATCACAGCATCATCTCTGCATCGTCACACCATCATCTCAGCATCATCAGAACATCATCACTACATTATCACAGCGTCATCACTGCATCATCACAGAATCATCACTGCATCATCACAGCATCAGCAATGCATCATCACTGCATCATCACAGAATCATTACAGCATCATCACAGAGGCATCACAGCATCATCAATGCATCATCACTGCATCATCAGGTAATCATCACAGCGTCATCACTGCATCGTCACAGAGTCATCACATCATCATCACAGCATCATCACATCATTTACACAACATCATCACAGAGTCATCACAGCGTCATCACTGCATCATCACAGCATCATCACTGTCATCACAGCATCATCACTGCATCATCAAAACGTCATCACAGCATCATCGCAGCATCATCCAAGCATCATCACATCGTCTACACAACATCATCACAGTGTCATAACAGCATCATCACTGCAAAATCACTGCATCATAACAGCATCATTACAGCATCATCACAGTCATCACAGCATCATCACAGCATCATCACTACATCATCACAATATCATCACACCATCATCACAGCATCATCAATGCATCATCACTGCATCATCAGATAATCATCACAGCGTCATCACTGCATCATCACATCATCATCACTGCATCATGCCAGAATTATCAGCGCGTCTTCACAGCATCATCACAGCATCATCACTGCATCATCACAGCATCATCACACTGTCATCACATCATCATCACTGCATCATCAGAGCATCATGACACCATCATCACATCATTCTCACAGAGTCATCACAACATAATCATAGCCTCATCACAGAATCACAAAATCATCATCGCAACGTCATCACTGCATCAACACAGCGTCATCACTGCAGAATCACTGCATCGTCACAATATTATATCAGCATCATCGCAGCATCATTACTGCTTACTCACTGCATCATCACAGTGTCATCACAGTATCATCACTGCATCATCAGAGTATAATCACTGCATCATCACAGCATCATCACAGCATCATCACAATAACATCACTGCATCATCACTGCATAATCACTGCATAATCACAGCATCCTCACAGCATCATCACTGCATCATCACTGCATCATTACTGCTTACTCACTGCATCATCACAGTGTCATCACAGTATCATCACTGCATCATCAGAGTATAATCACTGCATCATCACAGCATCATCACAGCATCATCACAATAACATCACTGCATCATCACAGCGTCATCACAGCATGATCACTGTATCATTACAGCATCATCACTGCATCATCACATAATCATTACAGCATCATCACTGCATCATCACAAATCATCACATCATCATCACAGCATCATCACAAAATCATCGCAGCCTCATCAGTGCATCATCACAATATCATCAGAGCGTCATCACTAGGTCATAACTGCATCATCACAGCATCATCACTGCATCATCACAGAGTCATCACAGCATCATCGCAGCATCATCACAGCATCATCACTACATCATCACAGCATCATCACTGCATAGTCACGGCATCATCACAGCATCATCGCAGCATCATCACTACATCATCACAGCATCATCACAGCATCATCACAGCATCATCAGAGTGTCTTCACAGCATAATCACTGCATCATCACTGTATCATCACAGCATCATCACAGTGTAATCACAGCATCATCACTGCATAATCACTGCATCATCACAGCATTATATCAGCATCATCACAGCATCATTACTGCTTCCTCACTGCATCATCACAGTGTCATCATAGTATCATCACTGCATCATAACAACATCATCGCAGCGTCATCAGTGCATCATCACAATATCATCAGAGCGTCATCACTAGGTCATAACTGCATCATCAGTGCATCATCACTGCATCATCACAGCATCATCACTGCATCATCACACCATCATCTCTGCATCGTGACACCATCATCTCAGCATCATCACACCATCATCACTACATCATCAAAGCGTCATCACTACATCATCACAGCATCATCAGAGCGTCATCACAGCATCATCGCAGCGTCATCACTGCATCAACACAGCGTCATCACTGCATCATCACTGCATCATCACAGTGTCATCACTGCATCATCACAACATCATCATAGTGTCATCACAGCATTATCACTGCATCATCACTGCATCATCACAGCATCGTTACTGCTTACTCGCTGCATCATCACAGCATCATTACTGCATCATTGCAGCATCATCACTGCATCATCACATAATCATTACAGCATCATCACATCATCATCACTGAATCATCACATCATCATCACAGCATCATCACAACATCATCGCAGCGTCATCAGTGCATCATCACAATATCATCAGAGCGTCATCACTAGGTCATAACTGCATCATCACAGCATCATCACTGCATCATCACAGTATTATCACTGCATCACCACAGCATCATCACAGCATCATCACAGCATCATCACAGCATCATCACTGCATCATCACACCATCATCTCTGCATCGTCACACCATCATCTCAGCATCATCAGAACATCATCACTACATTATCACAGCGTCATCACTGCATCATCACAGAATCATCACTGCATCATCACAGCATCAGCAATGCATCATCACTGCATCATCACAGAATCATTACAGCATCATCACAGAGGCATCACAGCATCATCAATGCATCATCACTGCATCATCAGGTAATCATCACAGCGTCATCACTGCATCGTCACAGAGTCATCACATCATCATCACAGCATCATCACATCATTTACACAACATCATCACAGAGTCATCACAGCGTCATCACTGCATCATCACAGTATCATCACTGCATCATCACAGCATCATTACAGCATCACCACAGAGTCATCACAGCATCATCCCTGCACCATCACTACAACATCATCACACCACCATCGCAGCATCATCAGTGCATCATCACTGCATCATCAGATAATCATCACAGCGTCATCACCGTATCATCACATCATCATCACTGCGTCATCACAGCATCATCACTGCGTCATCACTGCATCATCACTGCATCATCACAGTATCATCACTGCATCATCGCAGTATCATCACAACATCATCACAGTGTCATCACAGCATCATCACTGCATCATCACAGGATCATTACAGTATCGTAACAGAGTCATCACAGCATCATCACAGCATCATCCCTGCACCATCACTACATCATCACACCACCATCACAGCATCATCAGTGCATCATCAGATAATCATTACAGCGTCATCACTGCATCATCACATCATCATCACTGCGTCATCACAGCATCATCAGAGCGTCTTCACAGCATCATCACACCATCATCACTGCATCGTCACACCATCATCACTGCATCGTCACACCATCATCACAGTGTCATCACAGCATCATCACTGCATCATCACTGCATCATCAGAGCATCATCACACCATGATCACTGCATCATCACTGCATCATCACAGCATCATCACTGCATCATAACTGCATCATCAGAGCATAATCACACCATCACCACTGCATCATCACAGCATCACAAAATCATCGCAGTGTCATCACTACATCAACACAGCGTCATCACTGCATCATCACTGCATCATCGCAGCATCACCACAGCATCACCACAGAGTCATCACAGCATCATCACATCATCTACACAACATCATCACAGTGTCATCACAGCATCATCACTGCATAATCACTGTATCATCAAAGCATCATCAAAGCGTCATCACAGCATCATAACTGCATCTTCACAGCGTCATCACTGCATCATCCCTGCATCATCAAAGCATCATCACATCATCATCTCAGCATCATCACAGCATCATCAGAGCATGATTAGAGCGTCATCAGAGCATCATCACTGCATAATCACTGCATCATCACAGCATAATCACTGCATCATCACAGCATCATCACAGCATCATCACAGCATAATCAGAGTGTCATCAGAGCATCATCACAGCATCTTAACTGCTTCATCACTGCCTCATCACAGCATCATCACAGCATGATCACTGCATCATCATTGCATCATCACAGAGTCATCACAGAATCATCACTGGGTAATCACTGCATCATCAGAGCATCATCACACCATCACCACTGCATCATCACTGCATCATCACATCATCATCGCAGCGTCACCACTACATCAACACAGCGTCATCACAGTATCATCACTGCATCATCGCAGCATCATCACAACATCATCACAGTGTCATCACAGCATCATCACAGTATCATCACTGCATCATCACAGCATCATTACAGCATCACCACAGAGTCTTCACAGCATCATCACAGCATCATCCCTGCACCATCACTACATCATCACAACATCATCACACCACCATCGCAGCATCATCAGTGCATCATCACTGCATCATCAGATAATCATCACAGCGTCATCATTGTATCATCACATCATCATCACAGCATCATCAGAGCGTCTTCACAGCATCACCACTGCATCATCACTGCATCATCAGAGCATCATCACACCATCATTACTGCATCATCACAGCATCATCACTGCATCATCACAGAGTCATCGCAACATAATCATAGCATCATCACAGAATCACAAAATCATCATCGCAACGTCATCACTGCATCAACACAGCGTCATCAGTGCATCATTACTGCATCGTCACAGTATCATCACTGCATCATCACAGCATCATCACAAAATCATCACAATGTCATCACAGCATCATCACTTTATAATCACTGCATCATCACAGCATTATCACTGCATAATGGCTGCATCATCACAGCATCATCACTATATCATCACGGCGTCATCACTGCATAGTCACAGCATCATCTCATTGTCTACACAACATCATCACAGTGTCATAACAGCATCATCACTGCATAATCACTGCATCATCACAGCATCATCACAGCATCATCACAGTGTCATCACAGCGTCATCACAGCATCATCACTGCATCATCAAAGCGTCATCACTGCATCATCACATCATCATCACTGCATAATAACTGCATCATCACATCATCATCACTGCATAGTCACAGCATCATCACTGTCATCACAGCATCATCACTGCATCATCAAAACGTCATCACAGCATCATCGCAGCATCATCCAAGCATCATCACATCGTCTACACAACATCATCACAGTGTCATAACAGCATCATCACTGCAAAATCACTGCATCATAACAGCATCATTACAGCATCATCACAGTCATCACAGCATCATCACAGCATCATCACTACATCATCACAATATCATCACACCATCATCACAGCATCATCAATGCATCATCACTGCATCATCAGATAATCATCACAGCGTCATCACTGCATCATCACATCATCATCACTGCATCATGCCAGAATTATCAGCGCGTCTTCACAGCGTCATCACAGCATCATCACTGCATCATCACAGCATCATCACAGTGTCATCACATCATCATCACTGCATCATCAGAGCATCATGACACCATCATCACATCATTCTCACAGAGTCATCACAACATAATCATAGCCTCATCACAGAATCACAAAATCATCATCGCAACGTCATCACTGCATCAACACAGCGTCATCACTGCAGAATCACTGCATCGTCACAATATTATATCAGCATCATCGCAGCATCATTACTGCTTACTCACTGCATCATCACAGTGTCATCACAGTATCATCACTGCATCATCAGAGTATAATCACTGCATCATCACAGCATCATCACAGCATCATCACAATAACATCACTGCATCATCACTGCATAATCACTGCATAATCACAGCATCCTCACAGCATCATCACTGCATCATCACTGCATCATTACTGCTTACTCACTGCATCATCACAGTGTCATCACAGTATCATCACTGCATCATCAGAGTATAATCACTGCATCATCACAGCATCATCACAGCATCATCACAATAACATCACTGCATCATCACAGCGTCATCACAGCATGATCACTGTATCATTACAGCATCATCACTGCATCATCACATAATCATTACAGCATCATCACTGCATCATCACAAATCATCACATCATCATCACAGCATCATCACAAAATCATCGCAGCCTCATCAGTGCATCATCACAATATCATCAGAGCGTCATCACTAGGTCATAACTGCATCATCACAGCATCATCACTGCATCATCACAGAGTCATCACAGCATCATCGCAGCATCATCACTACATCATCACAGCATCATCACTGCATAGTCACGGCATCATCACAGCATCATCGCAGCATCATCACTACATCATCACAGCATCATCACAGCATCATCAGAGTGTCTTCACAGCATAATCACTGCATCATCACTGTATCATCACAGCATCATCACAGTGTAATCACAGCATCATCACTGCATAATCACTGCATCATCACAGCATTATATCAGCATCATCACAGCATCATTACTGCTTCCTCACTGCATCATCACAGTGTCATCATAGTATCATCACTGCATCATAACAACATCATCGCAGCGTCATCAGTGCATCATCACAATATCATCAGAGCGTCATCACTAGGTCATAACTGCATCATCAGTGCATCATCACTGCATCATCACAGCATCATCACTGCATCATCACACCATCATCTCTGCATCGTGACACCATCATCTCAGCATCATCACACCATCATCACTACATCATCAAAGCGTCATCACTACATCATCACAGCATCATCAGAGCGTCATCACAGCATCATCGCAGCGTCATCACTGCATCAACACAGCGTCATCACTGCATCATCACTGCATCATCACAGTGTCATCACTGCATCATCACAACATCATCATAGTGTCATCACAGCATTATCACTGCATCATCACTGCATCATCACAGCATCGTTACTGCTTACTCGCTGCATCATCACAGCATCATTACTGCATCATTGCAGCATCATCACTGCATCATCACATAATCATTACAGCATCATCACATCATCATCACTGAATCATCACATCATCATCACAGCATCATCACAACATCATCGCAGCGTCATCAGTGCATCATCACAGTATTATCACTGCATCACCACAGCATCATCACAGCATCATCACTGCATCATCACAGCATCATCTCTGCATCGTCACACCATCATCTCAGCATCATCAGAACATCATCACTACATTATCACAGCGTCATCACTGCATCATCACAGAATCATCACTGCATCATCACAGCATCAGCAATGCATCATCACTGCATCATCACAGAATCATTACAGCATCATCACAGAGGCATCACAGCATCATCAATGCATCATCACTGCATCATCAGGTAATCATCACAGCGTCATCACTGCATCGTCACAGAGTCATCACATCATCATCACAGCATCATCACATCGTTTACACAACATCATCACAGAGTCATCACAGCGTCATCACTGCATCATCACAGCATCATCACTGTCATCACAGCATCATCACTGCATCATCAAAACGTCATCACAGCATCATCGCAGCATCATCCAAGCATCATCACATCGTCTACACAACATCATCACAGTGTCATAACAGCATCATCACTGCAAAATCACTGCATCATAACAGCATCATTACAGCATCATCACAGTCATCACAGCATCATCACAGCATCATCACTACATCATCACAATATCATCACACCATCATCACAGCATCATCAATGCATCATCACTGCATCAGCAGATAATCATCACAGCGTCATCACTGCATCATCACATCATCATCACTGCATCATGCCAGAATTATCAGCGCGTCTTCACAGCATCATCACAGCATCATCACTGCATCATCACAGCATCATCACAGTGTCATCACATCATCATCACTGCATCATCAGAGCATCATGACACCATCATCACATCATTCTCACAGAGTCATCACAACATAATCATAGCCTCATCACAGAATCACAAAATCATCATCGCAACGTCATCACTGCATCAACACAGCGTCATCACTGCAGAATCACTGCATCGTCACAATATTATATCAGCATCATCGCAGCATCATTACTGCTTACTCACTGCATCATCACAGTGTCATCACAGTATCATCACTGCATCATCAGAGTATAATCACTGCATCATCACAGCATCATCACAGCATCATCACAATAACATCACTGCATCATCACTGCATAATCACTGCATAATCACAGCATCCTCACAGCATCATCACTGCATCATCACTGCATCATTACTGCTTACTCACTGCATCATCACAGTGTCATCACAGTATCATCACTGCATCATCAGAGTATAATCACTGCATCATCACAGCATCATCACAGCATCATCACAATAACATCACTGCATCATCACAGCGTCATCACAGCATGATCACTGTATCATTACAGCATCATCACTGCATCATCACATAATCATTACATCATCATCACTGCATCATCACAAATCATCACATCATCATCACAGCATCATCACAAAATCATCGCAGCCTCATCAGTGCATCATCACAATATCATCAGAGCGTCATCACTAGGTCATAACTGCATCATCACAGCATCATCACTGCATCATCACAGAGTCATCACAGCATCATCGCAGCATCATCACAGCATCATCACTACATCATCACAGCATCATCACTGCATAGTCACGGCATCATCACAGCATCATCGCAGCATCATCACTACATCATCACAGCATCATCACAGCATCATCACAGCATCATCAGAGTGTCTTCACAGCATAATCACTGCATCATCACTGTATCATCACAGCATCATCACAGTGTAATCACAGCATCATCACTGCATAATCACTGCATCATCACAGCATTATATCAGCATCATCACAGCATCATTACTGCTTCCTCACTGCATCATCACAGTGTCATCATAGTATCATCACTGCATCATAACAACATCATCGCAGCGTCATCAGTGCATCATCACAATATCATCAGAGCGTCATCACTAGGTCATAACTGCATCATCAGTGCATCATCACTGCATCATCACAGCATCATCACTGCATCATCACACCATCATCTCTGCATCGTGACACCATCATCTCAGCATCATCACACCATCATCACTACATCATCAAAGCGTCATCACTACATCATCACAGCATCATCAGAGCGTCATCACAGCATCATCGCAGCGTCATCACTGCATCAACACAGCGTCATCACTGCATCATCACTGCATCATCACAGTGTCATCACTGCATCATCACAACATCATCATAGTGTCATCACAGCATTATCACTGCATCATCACTGCATCATCACAGCATCGTTACTGCTTACTCGCTGCATCATCACAGCATCATTACTGCATCATTGCAGCATCATCACTGCATCATCACATAATCATTACAGCATCATCACATCATCATCACTGAATCATCACATCATCATCACAGCATCATCACAACATCATCGCAGCGTCATCAGTGCATCATCACAGTATTATCACTGCATCACCACAGCATCATCACAGCATCATCACTGCATCATCACAGCATCATCTCTGCATCGTCACACCATCATCTCAGCATCATCAGAACATCATCACTACATTATCACAGCGTCATCACTGCATCATCACAGAATCATCACTGCATCATCACAGCATCAGCAATGCATCATCACTGCATCATCACAGAATCATTACAGCATCATCACAGAGGCATCACAGCATCATCAATGCATCATCACTGCATCATCAGGTAATCATCACAGCGTCATCACTGCATCGTCACAGAGTCATCACATCATCATCACAGCATCATCACATCATTTACACAACATCATCACAGAGTCATCACAGCGTCATCACTGCATCATCACAGCATCATCACTGTCATCACAGCATCATCACTGCATCATCAAAACGTCATCACAGCATCATCGCAGCATCATCCAAGCATCATCACATCGTCTACACAACATCATCACAGTGTCATAACAGCATCATCACTGCAAAATCACTGCATCATAACAGCATCATTACAGCATCATCACAGTCATCACAGCATCATCACAGCATCATCACTACATCATCACAATATCATCACACCATCATCACAGCATCATCAATGCATCATCACTGCATCAGCAGATAATCATCACAGCGTCATCACTGCATCATCACATCATCATCACTGCATCATGCCAGAATTATCAGCGCGTCTTCACAGCATCATCACAGCATCATCACTGCATCATCACAGCATCATCACAGTGTCATCACATCATCATCACTGCATCATCAGAGCATCATGACACCATCATCACATCATTCTCACAGAGTCATCACAACATAATCATAGCCTCATCACAGAATCACAAAATCATCATCGCAACGTCATCACTGCATCAACACAGCGTCATCACTGCAGAATCACTGCATCGTCACAATATTATATCAGCATCATCGCAGCATCATTACTGCTTACTCACTGCATCATCACAGTGTCATCACAGTATCATCACTGCATCATCAGAGTATAATCACTGCATCATCACAGCATCATCACAGCATCATCACAATAACATCACTGCATCATCACTGCATAATCACTGCATAATCACAGCATCCTCACAGCATCATCACTGCATCATCACTGCATCATTACTGCTTACTCACTGCATCATCACAGTGTCATCACAGTATCATCACTGCATCATCAGAGTATAATCACTGCATCATCACAGCATCATCACAGCATCATCACAATAACATCACTGCATCATCACAGCGTCATCACAGCATGATCACTGTATCATTACAGCATCATCACTGCATCATCACATAATCATTACAGCATCATCACTGCATCATCACAAATCATCACATCATCATCACAGCATCATCACAAAATCATCGCAGCCTCATCAGTGCATCATCACAATATCATCAGAGCGTCATCACTAGGTCATAACTGCATCATCACAGCATCATCACTGCATCATCACAGAGTCATCACAGCATCATCGCAGCATCATCACAGCATCATCACTACATCATCACAGCATCATCACTGCATAGTCACGGCATCATCACAGCATCATCGCAGCATCATCACTACATCATCACAGCATCATCACAGCATCATCACAGCATCATCAGAGTGTCTTCACAGCATAATCACTGCATCATCACTGTATCATCACAGCATCATCACAGTGTAATCACAGCATCATCACTGCATAATCACTGCATCATCACAGCATTATATCAGCATCATCACAGCATCATTACTGCTTCCTCACTGCATCATCACAGTGTCATCATAGTATCATCACTGCATCATAACAACATCATCGCAGCGTCATCAGTGCATCATCACAATATCATCAGAGCGTCATCACTAGGTCATAACTGCATCATCAGTGCATCATCACTGCATCATCACAGCATCATCACTGCATCATCACACCATCATCTCTGCATCGTGACACCATCATCTCAGCATCATCACACCATCATCACTACATCATCAAAGCGTCATCACTACATCATCACAGCATCATCAGAGCGTCATCACAGCATCATCGCAGCGTCATCACTGCATCAACACAGCGTCATCACTGCATCATCACTGCATCATCACAGTGTCATCACTGCATCATCACAACATCATCATAGTGTCATCACAGCATTATCACTGCATCATCACTGCATCATCACAGCATCGTTACTGCTTACTCGCTGCATCATCACAGCATCATTACTGCATCATTGCAGCATCATCACTGCATCATCACATAATCATTACAGCATCATCACATCATCATCACTGAATCATCACATCATCATCACAGCATCATCACAACATCATCGCAGCGTCATCAGTGCATCATCACAGTATTATCACTGCATCACCACAGCATCATCACAGCATCATCACTGCATCATCACAGCATCATCTCTGCATCGTCACACCATCATCTCAGCATCATCAGAACATCATCACTACATTATCACAGTGTCATCACAGCATCATCAATGCGTCATCACTGCATCATCAGAGCGTCTTCACATTATCATCACTGCATAATCACTGCATCATCACAGTGTCATCACTGCATCGTCACACCATCATCACAGTGTCATCACAGCATCATCACTGCATAATCACTGCATCATATGAGCATCATCACACCATCACCACTGCATCATCACAGCATCATCACATCATCATCACAGAGTCATCACAACAGAATCATAGCATCATCACAACGTCACCACATCATCATCGCAGCGTCATCACTGCATCAACACAGCGTCATCAGTGCATCATCACTGCATCATCACAGTGTCATCAGTGCATCATCACAGTGTCATCACAGCATCATCACAGCATCATCACAGAACCATTACAGCATCATCACAGAGTCATCACAGCATCATCACAGCATCATCCCTGCACCATCACTACATCATCACAACATCATCACTGCATCATCACTGCATCATCAATGCATCATCACTGCATCATCAGAAAATCATCACATCGTCATCACTGCATCATCACATCATCATCACTGCGTCACTACAGCATCATCAGAGCGTCTTCACAGCATCATCACACCATCATTCACTGCCATTTGCCGAGGCGATCGGCTCCGGGGCAGACGCGTTCTGCAGCGGAGCGGGGGATCGGGCCAGGCAGGGTTAATTTTTCCGGCATCGAGCCTACTTGAGGGAGCCGCCAGGACCCGGCAGCCCTCGTGAGGGAGGCTGACGAGGTGAAGGCGGAGCCAGCAGCGCCCCCCCCCCCGGCTGTTCAAAAGCTGCCCCTAGGGAGCGCAAGCGACCAGGAGCGCGGCGAACAGGGTGGGCAAACAGGGCGTGGTGCGGCAGTTAGCGCGGCAGTTCGCGCAGGCAGGGCGAGCAGGCAGGGCGGAGCGCTCCCCCCGCCCATACGAACACCTCCTTAACGACAGCCGTTAGCTAGGTGATAATGGTCTCCATCAGGCAGGGTGCGCTCTCCAGGAAGTCGGTACACACCCAGACCGACTACCCGTTAAAAAACGCAGCAGTTCAGGTCACCGGATGCAAGGAGTGTCTGAGCCTGTTGCTGCCATCGGCGGGAGGCAGAGAAACTGCGTGCGTGAGGTGCGAGCAGGTGGATGACCTGGTCCGCATGGTGGCGGAGCTCAAGGAGGAGGTGGAGAGGTTGAGGGATATCAGGGAGTGTGAGCGGGAGATAGACTGGTGGAGCGACTCCCTGCAGGGCCTCAAGGAGAGGTACCGGGGTGAGACGCCCCAAACAGTGGTGGACCCCCTGCCCTGTAACCGTCAGGCAGAGGGAGGGAATCTGGGAATTGAGGAGGAATGGAAACAGGTCTCTGCTCGACACCGCAGGCGATGCCCTCCCCTTCCGGCCCCACCTTCCCAGGTGCCCTTACGCAACAGGTTGAGGCCCTGGAGCTCGGCAGACCAGTAGCTGAGGAAGAGGTAGCAAGTGTTCCCAGGAGGGTGCCTAGGGCGAGGAGGTCGACTCCACGCCTCAGGACTGCCTCCATCAAGAAAGACAGGAGGGTTATTGTTGTTGGAGACTCTATTCTTAGGGGAACAGAGGGCCCTATTTGTCGGCCCGACCTTACCCATAGGGAAGTCTGCTGCCTCCCTGGGGCCAGGGTCAGGGACGTTGCCAGGCAGCTTCCCAACCTGGTACGCCCCTCTGATTATTATCCTCTTTTGATAGTCCAGGCGGGCAGTGACAACATTGAAGAGAGAAGCCTGAAGGCTATTAAACGAGACTTTAGGGGGCTGGGACGGTTAGTGGATGGAGCGGGAGTGCAGGTGGTGTTTTCATCCATCCCTACGGTGGCAGGGAGGGGAACAGAGAGGACATGGAAAGCCCACCTGTTAAACACGTGGCTTCGGGGCTGGTGCCAACGCAGAAATCTTGGGTTTTTCGACCATGGGGCACTTTACTCAGCACCTGGCCTGATGGCTGCGGACGGGTCTCTATCTTTTAGGGGAAAAAGGATCCTGGGCCAGGAGCTGGCAGGGCTCATTGAGAGGGCTTTAGACTAGGTAAGAAGGGGGATGGGGCTGAGGCAAGGATTGTTGGGGCTGTGCCAGGGGGAATAATGGCAAGGCCGGAGGATAAGGTAATGGCCCAGCTCAAGTGCATCTACACCAATGCACGCAGCATGGGTAACAAACAGGAGGAGCTGGAAGCCATTGTGCGGCAGGCAGGCTACGACTTGGTTGCCATCACGGAGACGTGGTGGGACCAGTCTCATGACTGGAGTGCTGCAATGCCTGGCTATAAGCTCTTCAGAAGGGACAGGCGGCACAGAAGGGGTGGTGGTGTGGCTCTCTATATTAGAGAGTCTTTCGAGGTTGTAGAACTCGAGGCTAGGAATGACAAGGTCGAGTCCCTTTGGGTTAGGATCGGCAGGGGCAACAAGGCTAGTGTCCTGGTCGGGGTCTGCTATAGACCGCCGAACCAGGATGAGGAGACGGACGAGGAGTTCTACAGGCAACTGACAGAAGTTGCAAAATCTTCAGCGCTTGTACTCGTGGGGGACTTCAATTTCCCTGACATATCCTGGAAGCACAACACAGCCCAAAGAAAGCAGTCTAGGAGGTTTCTGGAGAGTGTGGAAGATAGCTTCCTGACGCAGCTGGTTAGTGAACCTACCAGGGGTGGTGCCCCGCTAGACCTTCTCTTCACAAACAGAGAAGGACTGGTGGAGGATGTGATTGTCGGGAGCTGTCTTGGGCAGAGTGACCACGAAATGGTGGAGTTCACTGTTCTTGGCGAGGCCAGGAAGGGGACCAGCAAAACTGCTGTATTGGACTTCCGGAGGGCTGACTTTGAGCTGCTCAGGACACTGGTTGGTAGAGTCCCTTGGGAGGCGGTTCTGAAGGGCAGAGGAGTCCAGGAAGGCTGGGCGCTCTTCAAGAGGGAAATCTTAATGGCGCAGGAACGGTCTGTCCCCACGTGCCCAAAGACGAGCTGGCGGGGAAGAAGACCAGCCTGGCTGAACAGAGAATTGTGGCTTGAGCTTAGGAGAAAAAAGAGGGTTTATAACCTTTGGAAAAGTGGGCAGGCCACTAGGGAGGACTATAAGGATGTTGCGAGGCTGTGCAGGGACAAAATTAGGAAGGCCAAAGCTCATCTGGAGCTCAATCTGGCTACTGCCGTTAAAGATAACAAAAAACGTTTTTATAAATACATCAACACAAAAAGGAGGACTAAGGAGAATCTCCATCCTTTACTGGATGAGGGGGGAAACTTAGTTACAAGAGATGAAGAAAAGGCGGAGGTGCTTAATGCCTTCTTCACCTCAGTCTTTAGCGGCAATACTGGTTGTTCTCTGGATACCCAGTACCCTGAGCTGGTGGAGGGGGATGTGGAGCAGGATGTGGCCCTCACTATCGACGAGGAACTGGTTGGTGACCTGCTACGGCACTTGGATGTGCACAAGTCGATGGGGCCAGATGGGATCCACCCAAGGGTACTGAGAGAACTGGCAGAGGAGCTGGCCAAGCCACTATCCATCATTTATCAGCAGTCCTGGCTATCGGGGGAGGTCCCAGTTGACTGGCGGCTAGCAAACGTGACGCCCATCTACAAGAAGGGCCGGAGGGCAGACCCAGGAAGCTACAGGCCTGTCAGTTTAACCTCAGTGCCAGGGAAGCTCATGGAGCAGATCCTCTTGAGAGTCATCATGCAGCACTTGCAGGGCAAGCAGGCGATCAGGCCCAGTCAGCATGGGTTTCTGAAAGGCAGATCCTGCTTGACGAACCTGATCTCCTTCTATGACAAAGTGACGCGCTGGGTGGATGAGGGAAAGGCTGTGGATGTGGTCTACCTTGACTTCAGCAAGGCTTTTGACACCGTCTCCCACAGCATTCTCCTCAAGAAACTGGCTGCTCTTGGCTTGGACTGGCGCATGCTTCGTTGGGTTAGAAACTGGCTGGATAGCCGGGCCCAAAGAGTCATGGTAAATGGAGTCAAGTCCAGTTGGAGGCCGGTCACTAGTGGCGTTCCCCAGGGCTCGGTGCTGGGGCCGGTCCTCTTTAATATCTTCATCGATGATCTGGACGAGGGCATTGAGTGCACCCTCAGTAAGTTTGCAGATGACACCAAGCTAGGTGCGTGTGTCGATCTGCTTGAGGGTAGGAAGGCTCTGCAGGAGGATCTGGACAGGCTTGACCGATGGGCTGAGGCCAACTGTATGAAGTTCAACAAGGCCAAGTGCCGGGTCCTGCACCTGGGGCGCAATAACCCCAAGCAGAGCTACAGGCTGGGAGATGAGTGGTGGGAGAGCTGCCTGGCAGAGAAGGACCTGGGAGTGATGGTGGATAGTCGGCTGAATATGAGCCAGCAGTGTGCTCAGGTGGCCAAAAAGGCCAACAGCATCCTGGCCTGCATAAGAAACAGTGTGGCCAGCAGGGCTAGGGAGGTGATCGTCCCCCTGTACTCGGCTCTGGTGAGGCCGCACCTCGAGTACTGTGTTCAGTTTTGGGCCCCTCGCTACAAGAAGGACGTCGAGGTGCTTGAGCGGGTTCAGAGAAGGGCGACGAAGCTGGTGAGGGGCCTGGAGAACAAGTCCTACGAGGAGCGGCTGAGGGAGCTGGGCTTGTTCAGCCTGGAGAAAAGGAGGCTCAGGGGTGACCTTATTGCTCTCTACAGATACCTTAAGGGAGGCTGTAGCGAGGTTGGGGTTGGTCTATTCTCCCACGTGCCTGGTGATAGGACGAGGGGGAATGGGATTAAGTTGCGCCAGGGGAGTTTTAGGCTGGATGTTAGGGGGCACTTTTTCACCGAAAGGGTTGTTCGACATTGGAACAGGCTGCCCAGGGAAGTGGTGGAGTCACCATCCCTGGAAGTCTTTAAAAGACGATTAGATGTTGAGCTTAGGGATATGGTTTAGTGGGGACTGTTAGCGTTAGGTCAGAGGTTGGACTCGATGATCTTAAGGTCTCTTCCAACCTAGAAAATTCTGTGATTCTGTGATTCTGTGACATCATCATCACAGCATCATCACAGTGTCATCACAGCATCATCACAACATAATCACTGCATCATCACAGCATCATCACAGTATCATCACAGCATCATCACAATGTCATCACAGTGTCATCACAGCATAATCACAACATAATCACTGCATCATCACAGCATCATCACAGGATCATCAATGCATCATCACAGCAAAATCACTGAATCATCACATCATCACTGCATCATCATCACTGCATCATCATAGCATCATCACTGCATCATCACAGCATCATCGCATGGTGAACACTGCATCATCACAGTATCATCACAACATAAACATAGCATAATCACAGCATTACCACTGCATCATCGCAGCGTCATCACTGCGTCATAACACGATCATCACAGCATCATCACTGCATCATCACATACTCATCGCATCATCATCACAGCATCATAACTGCATCTTCACAGCGTCATCACTGCATCATCTCTGCATCATCACAGCGTCATCACAGCATCATCACTGCATCATCATAGCATCATCACAGTGTCATCACAGAATCATCACAACATAACCACTGCATCATCACAGCATTATCTCAGCATCATCACAGCATCATCACAGCATCATCACTGCATCATCAGAGCATCATCACTGCATCATCATAGCATCATCAATGCATCATCACTGCATCATCACTGCATCACCAGAGCATCATCACACCATCATCAGAGCATCATCACAACATCATCACTGCATCATAAAAACATAAACATAACATTATCACAGCAACAAAACATCATCATCACAGCGTCATCACTTCATAATCTCTGCGTCATCACATCATCACCACACCATCATCACTGCATCATCACATCATCATCACTGCATCATCACAGCATCATCACTTCGTCATCACAGCATCATCTGAGCATCATCATAGCATCATTATTGCTTTCTCACTGCATCATCACAGCATCATTATAGCATCATCACACCATCATCACTGCATCAACACAGCATCATCACTGCATCATCAGAGCATCATCACTGCATCATCTCTGCATGACCAGTGCGTCATCACAGCATCATCACACTACACAACATCATCACAGTGTCATCACAGCATCATCACTGCATAATAACTGCATCATCACAGCATCATCACTGCATCATCACAATATCATCGCAGCATCATCACTGCGTCATCACTGCGACATCACACCATCATCACAGCATCATTACTGCATAAACACTGCATCATCACAGCATCATTACTGCATCTTCACAACATTATCACATCATCACAGTATCATCACTGCATCACTGCATCATCACAGCGTCTTAACAGTCATCGCAGCGTCATCACAACATCATCACTGCATCATAAAAACATAAACATAACATTATCACAGCAACAAAACATCATAATCGCAGCGTCATCACTACATCAAAACAGCGTCATCACTGCATCATCACATCATCATTAGAGTGTCATCAATTCATAATCACTGCGTCATCACATCATCACCACACCATCATCACTGCATCATCACTGCATCATCACAGCATCATCACAATGTCATCAGAGCATCATCAGAATATCATCACAGTGTCATCACAGCATAATCACAACATAATCACAGCATCATCACAGGATCATCAATGCATCAGCACAGCAAAATCACTGAATCATCACATCATCATCACTGCATCATCACAGTATCATCACAACATAAACATAGCATAATCACAGCATCACCACTGCATCATCGCAGCGTCATCACTGCGTCATCACACGATCATCACAGCATCATCACACCATCATCACAGCATCATCACTGCATAGTCACAGCATCATCACACCATTTTCACAACATCATCACAACATCATTACTGGTTACTCACTGCATCATCACAGCCTCATCACAGTACCATCAGAACGTCATCACAGCATCATCACAGCATCATCACATCAACTACAAAACATCATCACAGTGTCATCACAGCACCATCACTGCATAATAAATGCATCATCACAGCATCATTACCGCATCATCACAGCGTCATAACAGCATCTTCGCAGCATTATCACAACATCATCACAGTGTCATCACTGCATCACTGCATTATCACAGCGTCATCACAGAGTCATCGCAGCGTCATCACTGCACCATCACAGCGTCATTACAAAATCATCACTGCGTAATCACAGCATCATCATAGCATCATCAATGCATCGTAGTAGCATCATCACAGCATCATGACTGCTTCATCACTGCGTCATCACTGCATCATCACAGCATCATCTCAACATCATCACACCATCATCACTGCATCACCACTGCATCATCACAGCGTCATCACTGCATCATCCCTGCATCATCAACGCATCATCACATCATCATCACAGCATCATCACAGCATCATCAGAGCATGATTAGAGCGTCATCACAGCATCATCACTGCATAATCAATGCATCATCACACAATCATCACTGCATCATCACTGCGTCATCAGAGAATCATCAGAGCATTTTCACACCATCATCACTGCATCAACAGAGTGTCATCACTGCATCACTGCATCATCACAGTATCATCACTGCATCACTGCATCATCACAGCGTCTTAACAGTCATCGCAGCGTCATCACTGAATCATCACTGCATCATAAAAACATAAACATAACATTATCACAGCAACAAAACATCATCATCGCAGCGTCATCACTACATCAACACAGCGTCATCACTGCATCATCACATCATCATCACAGCGTCATCACAGTGTCATAACAGCATCATCACTACATAATCACAGCATCATCACACCATCATCACAGCATCAACACTTCATAATCACGGAATCATCACAGTGTCATCACATCATCATCACAGCATCATCACTGCATCGTCACTGCATCATCACAGTGTCATCGCACCATCATCACTGCGTCATCACAGCATAATCACAGCATCATCACTGCGACATCACACCATCATCACAGCATCATTACTGCATCATTACTGCATCTTCACAACATTATCACAACATCATCACACTATCATTACTGTATCACTGCATCTTCACAGCGTCATAACAGTCATCGCAGCGTGATCACTGCATCATCACAATATCATCAGAGCGTCATCACTAGGTCATAACTGCATCATCAGTGCATCATCACTGCATCATCACAGCATCTTTACAGCATCATCTCTGCATCATCACAGCATCATCACTGCATCATCACAGGATTTTCACTGCACCATCACTGCATCATCAAAGCATCATCACACCATTATCACTGCATCATCACAACATCATCTCAGCATCATCACACCATTATCACAGCATCATCACAGCATCATCTGAGCATCATCACATCATCATATGATGCAGTGATGACGCTGTGATGATGCTTTGATGATGCAGTGAATATACAGTGATGATGCTATGATGATGCTGTGATGATGCAGTGATGACACTGTGTTGATGCAGTGATGATGCAGTGAATATGCAGTTATGATGCTGTGATGACACTGTGATGATGCAGTGATGATGCAGTGATGATGCAGTGATGATGCTTTGATGATGCTGTGATGATGCTGTGATGATGCAGTGATGATGCTGTGATGATGGTGTGATGACGCTGCGATGATGCAGTGGTGATTCTGTGATTATGCTATGTTTATGTTGTGATGATACTGTGATGATGCAGTGTTCACCATGCGATGATGCTGTGATGATGCAGTGATGATGCTCTGATGAGGCTGTCATGATGCAGTGATGATGATGTGATGATTCAGTGATTTTGCTGTGCTGATGCATTGATGATCCTGTGATGATGCTGTGATGATGCAGTGATTATGTTGTGATTATGCTGTGATGACACTGTGATGATATTGTGATGATGCTGTGATGACACTGTGATGACGCTGTGATGATGATGTGATGATGCAGTGATGACGCTGTGTTGATGTAGTGATGACGCTGCGATGATGATGTTTTGTTGCTGTGATAATGTTATGTTTATGTTTTTATGATGCAGTGATGATTCAGTGATGACGCTGCGATGACTGTTAAGACGCTGTGATGATGCAGTGATGCAGTGATGATACTGTGATGATGTGATAATGTTGTGAAGATGCAGTAATGATGCTGTGATGATGCAGTGTTTATGCAGTAATGATGCTGTGATGATGGTGTGATGTCGCAGTGATGACGCAGTGATGATGCTGCGATGATATTGTGATGATGCAGTGATGATGCTGTGATGATGCAGTTATTATGCAGTGATGATGCTGTGATGACACTGTGATGATGTTGTGTAGTTGATGTGATGATGCTGTGATGACGCACTGGTCATGCAGAGATGATGCAGTGATGATGCTCTGATGATGCAGTGATGATGCTGTGTTGATGCAGTGATGATGGTGTGATGATGCTATAATGATGCTGTGATGATGCAGTGAGAAAGCAATACTGATGCTATGATGATGCTCAGATGATGCTGTGATGACGAAGTGATGATGCTGTGATGATCTAGTGATTATGTTGTGATGATGCTGTGATGACACTGTGATGATATTGTGATGATGCTGTGATGATGCAGTGATTATGTTGTGATGATGCTGTGATGACACTGTGATGATGCAGTGATGATGCTGAGAAGATACTCTGATGATGCCATGATGATGCAGTGATGATGCTGTGATGATGCTGTGATGATGCTGTGATGATGCTGAGAAGATGCTCTGATGATGCCATGATGATGCAGTGATGACGCAGTGAAGACACAGTTATGATGCTGTGATGATGACGCGATGACAATGTGATTATGCAGTGATTATGCTGTGATGATACAGTGAGTAAGCAGTAATGATGCAGTGATGATGCTCTGATGATGCTGTGATGATGCAGTGGTTATGTTGTGATGATGCTGTGATGACACTGTGATGATGCTATGATGATGCAGGATTGATGCCGTGATGATGCTGTGATGATGGTGTGATGACGCTCTGATGATGCAGAGATGATGCAGTGATGACACTGTGAAGATGCAGTTATGATGCTGTGATGATGATGCGATGACTATGGGATGATGCAGTGATTATGCAGTGATGATGCTGTGATGATACTGTGATGATGCTGTGATGATGCAGTGAATAAGCAGTAATGATGCAGTGATGATGCTCTGATGATGCAGTGATGATGCTCTGATGATGCTGTGATGATGCTGTGATGATCGTGTGATGACGCAGTGATGACGCTGCGATGATGCAGTGGTGATGCTGTGATTATGCTATGTTTATGTTGTGATGATACTGTGATGATGCAGTGTTCACCATGCGATGATGTTGTGATGATGCAGTGATGATGCTGTGATGACACTGTGATGATGCTGTGATGATGCATTGATGATGCAGTGATGATGCTATGATGATGGTGTGATGATGCTGTGATGATGATGTGATGATGCAGTGATTTTGCTGTGATCATGCTTGATGGTGCAGTGATAATCCTGTGATGATGCAGTGATGAGGCAGTGATGACGCTGCGATGACTGTTATGACGCTGTGAAGATGCAGTGGTACAGTGATGATAGTGTGATGATGTTGTGATAATGTTGTGAAGATGCAGTAATGATGCTGTGATGATGCAGTGATGATGCAGTAATGATGCTGTGATGATGGTGTGATAATGCAGTGATGATGCTATGATGATGCTGTGATGATGCTTTGATGATGCTATGATGATGCAGTGATGATGCTGTGATGATGCAGTGATGATGATGTGATGATGCAGTGATTTTACTGTGATGATGCAGTGATGATACTGTGATGATGCTGTGATGATGCAGTGATGAATCAGTGATTATGTTGTGATGACGCTGTGATGATACTGTGATGATGCTGTGATGATGCAGTGATTATGTTGTGATGATGTTGTGATGACACTGTGATGATGCTGTGATGATGCAGTGATGATGATGTGATGATGCAGTGATGATGGTGTGGTGATGATGTGATGACTCAGTGATTATGAAGTGATGACGCTGTGATGATGATGTGATGATGCAGTGATGACGCTGTGTTGATGTAGTGATGACGCTGCGATGATGATGTTTTGTTGCTGTGATAATGTTATGTTTATGTTTTTATGATGCAGTGATGATGTTGTGATGATGCTGTGATGATGCTGTGATGATGCAGTGATTATGTTGTGATGATTTTGTGATGACACTGTGATGATGCAGTGATGATGAAGTGATGATGATGTGATGATGCAGTGATTAAGTTGTGATGATTTTGTGATGACACTGTGATGATGCTGTGATGATGCAGTGATGATGAAGTGATGATGCAGTGATGATGCTGAGAAGATACTCTGATGATGCCATGATGATGCAGTGATGATGCTGTGATGCTGTGATGATGCAGTGATGATGCAGTGATGATGCTGTGATGATGCTGTGATGATGCTGAGAAGATGCTCTGATGATGCCGTGATGATGCAGTGATGAGGCAGTGAAGACGCAGTTATGATGCTGTGATGATGACGTGATGACAATGTGATTATGCAGTGATTATGCTGTGATGATACTTTGATGATGCTGTGATGATGCAGTGAGTAAGCAGTAATGATGCTGTGATGATGCTGTGATGATGGTGTGATGTCGCAGTGATGATGCTGTGATTATGCTGTGATGACGAAGTGATGACGCAGTGATGATGCTGCGATGACACTGTGATGATGCAGTGATGATGCAGTGATGATGCAGTGATGATGCTGAGAAGATGCTCTGATGATGCCGTGATGATGCAGTGATGACGCTGTGTAGACGCAGTTATGATGCTGTGATGATGATGCGATGACAATGTGATGATGCAGTGATGATGGTATGATGATGCTGTGATCATGCAGTGATGGTGCAGTGATAATCCTGTGATGATGCAGTGATGATGCAGTTATGACCCAGTGATGACACTCTGATGATATTGTGATGATGCAGTGATCACGCTGCGATGACTGTTATAACGCTTTGAAGATGCAGTGATACAGTGATGATAGTGTGATGATGTTGTGATAAAGTTGTGAAGATGCAGTAATAATGCTGTGATGATGTAGTGATAATGCAGTAATGATGCTGTGATGATGGTGTGATGTCGCAGTGATTATGCTGTGATTATGCTGTGATGACGCAGTGATGACGCAGTGATGATCACTGCGATGACGCTGTGATGATGCAGTGATGATGCAGTGATGACGCTGTGTTGATGCAGTGATGACGCTGCGATGATGATGTTTTGTTGCTGTGATAATGCTATGTTTATGTTTTTATGATGCAGTGATGATGTTGTGATGATGCTGTGATGATGCTCTGGTGATGCAGTGATGATGCAGTGATGGTGCTTTGATGACACTGTGATGATGCTGTGATGATGCCGTGATGACGCTGTGTTGATGCAGTGATGACGCTGCGATGATGATTTTTTGTTGCTGTGATAATGTTATGTTTATGTTTTTATGATGCAGTGATGATGTTGTGATGATGTTGTGATGATGCTCTGGTGATGCAGTGATGATGCAGTGATGGTGCTGTGATGACATTGTGATGATGCAGTGATGAAACTGTGATGGCGCTGTGATGATGCAGTGTGTAAGCAGTAATGATGCTGTGATGATGCTGAGATAATGCTGTGATGATGCAGTGGTTATGTTGTGATGATGCTGTGATGACACTGTGATGATGCTATGATGATGCAGGATTGATGCTGTGATGATGCAGTAATGATGGTGTGATGATGCTGTGATGATGCAGTGATGAAAATCTGGTGGCGCTGTGATGATGCTGAGAAGATGCTCTGATGATGCCGTGATGATGCTGTGATGATGGTGTGATGACGCTCTGATGATGCAGAGATGATGCAGTTATGACGCTGTGAAGATGCAGTTATGATGCTGTGATGATGATGCGATGACTATGTGATGATGCAGTGATTATGCAGTGATGATGCTGTGATGATACTGTGATGATGCTGTGATGATGCAGTGAATAAGCAGTAATGATGCAGTGATGATGCTCTGATGATGCTGTGATGATGCTGTGATGATGGTGTGATGATGCTGTGATGATCGTGTGATGACGCAGTGATGACGCAGTGATGACGCTGCGATGATGCAGTGGTGATGCTGTGATTATGCTATGTTTATATTGTGATGATACTGTGATGATGCAGTGTTCACCATGCGATGATGCTGTGATGATGCAGTGATGACACTGTGATGATGCAGTGATGATGCTGTGATGATGCTATGATGATGCATTGATGATGCAGTGATGATGCTATGATGATGCTGTGATGATGCTTTGATGTTTCAGTGATGATGCTCTGATGATGCAGTGATGATGGTGTGATGTCGCAGTGATGACGCAGTGATGATGCTGTGATTAGGCTGTGATGACGCAGTGATGACGCAGTGGTGATGCTGTGATGATGTTGTGATAATGTTGTGAAGATGCAGTAATGATGCTGTGATGATGATGTGATGATGCAGGGATTTTGCTGTGATGATGCAGTGATTATGTTGTGATGATGCAGTGATGACACTGTGATGATACTGTGATGATGCAGTGATTATGTTGTGATGATGCTGTGATGACACTGTGATGATATTTTGATGATGCTGTGATGATACTGTAATGATGATGTGATGATATTGTGGTGATGATGTGATGATGCAGTGATGACGCTGTGTTGATGCAGTGATGACGCTGCGATGATGATGTTTTGTTGCTGTGATAATGCTATGTTTATGTTTTTATGATGCAGTGATGATGCTGTGATGATGCTCTGGTGATGCAGTGATGATGCAGTGATGGTGCTTTGATGACACTGTGATGATGCTGTGATGATGCAGTGATGACGCTGTGTTGATGCAGTGATGACGCTGCGATGATGATGTTTTGTTGCTGTGATAATGTTATGTTTATGTTTTTATGATGCAGTGATGATGTTGTGATGATGTTGTGATGATGCTCTGGTGATGCAGTGATGATGCAGTGATGGTGCTGTGATGACATTGTGTTGCAGGAAGCACGGCCGAAAGCACGACAGACACCGGTAGAGTCAGATCATGCTCCATTTTATTGCCCGAATAGCCTAACTTTTATAGTGAACTTAACAGGGGTGGATAGTGTCTCACAAAAGATTATTGGTCAAAAGCACTCAGACAAACAACTACAAGAAAACAACCCCACCTGCAAGAAAACAACCCCCTTGTGATTAGCAGTCACATAGACCTTGTCCTTGAAGCCAGCTACTGGTAACAATATTTTCCTGAATTCCTCAATTGGGCGATGTGGGAATACTGTCATGGGAACTTCTCATAGTTGCCCTGGTAGCTTGGTTTGCTCAGCTACAGCAAGCCATGGGATTTTTGCTGTTTCAAAAATCCCTCAACAATTCCCCCCTTTTTTTTCTTTTGAGCAAACCACACCCAATATAACATTTTTGCAAGTAACCCTTTAACCACATTTATCACAATACCACATGCAATGATGATTGACACCACAGCAAACAGAATCCTTAATCCCTCTTTGACTAATCCCAGTACCCATCTATGCATCGTTTCAAACAAATCAGTGAACCATTGATTGAAAGGATTGATACCATATTGAATCTTTCTCATGTGCTCTTTCAGGAAAGTAATGGATTTGTGAATTGACTCATTATGATCAAAAAAGGTTTAAACAGTACATTCCCTCAAAGTCCTCACACCCATGCCTTTGAGCCAAAAGCAAGATGTCAATAGCAGCTTGATCCTGTAAAAGCACATGTTGCAGACTATTTTGATCTGGTAACATCTCCTCAAGTATCTCCGTCGTGGCATGGGCTTGCTTCTCAGCCCAGCATACCAATTTTTCTAAGTTCTTAATTGCGGCCGCAGATGTCACTCCAGGCACTAAAATTGCCAATGCCGCTCTAGCTGCAACCCCACACAATTCAACATTATCATTGCAATCCTCTGCAAGCAATGCCCATTTATGTCTGGTGATCTCACGCAACTGTAACAAGCTAGGAGCAAATACAATGAGTTTATATAAGTAACATGGACATCTGATAGCATTTGCAGGGATACCTTGCCAGGCCCTATCCCCACAAATCAGAGAAACATCAGGAGGTAAGGCCAAAGCTGTACAATTGTTCCAAACACTATAGTTGTTACCCCTTGTCTCCATGCCATAAGCCCCTAAAACCTGCTTAGCAGTGTCATTGTAATCACGGGGGTTATTTGTATTTCTGTACCTGTATGGCCCTTTCCAGGTTCCTGTAGCAGGATTCATCTGATAGCCACGGCTACATTCACATTTGTAGCCACCTTTCAGGTTGATACAGATTTGACTACAGATACCAGGGTTTTGGCATTCATCAATATCTCCACAGTTTCTCTTGTCTACAAACTCAAACCCAGCTTGACAGTCACATTCATTTATGTTGCATTCCTTCAGGGGCTCATCACCCCAGTCCTTGCAGTCTCTCTGCTGGTTACACACTTTATTGATATCTATGCATTCTCCACTTCTACACTTGAATTTGCCAGGTCCAGAGCACTGAATAACATTGTTACAGTTTGCTTCATCAGTGCCATCCAGACAGTCTCTCACACCACTGCACTGCCTACTCCCATGGACACAGTTCCCATCTTCACATCTGCACTGGTCTGGCTTGCAGGTCCGAGAAGGGCAGTTAATTTCATCACTTCCATCCTTGCAATCAGGATCTCTGTCACAGTCTTTTTCACCATCACAATTCCAGGACACTGGAATACACTGGGTTGACTGAGGATCACAGCTGATTTCATTTACCCGGCATGTTCTCATATGACACAGCTCAGCACTCTCGTCAGACCCATCTTCACAGTCCGGATCCCCATCACACTGCCATCTGTTTGGCATACATTGACCACTGTTGCACACAAAGTCAGATTCAGCACACGTCTTCTTCACACAAGCACTCTCATCACTGCCATCTGAGCAGTCTTCATCACCATCGCATTCCCAGAGTAAAGGAATACAGCGTCCATTACTACATAGGAACTGGGATTCTTCACATTTTGCTCTAGCACCGTCGGCAGCAGTGCACAGGCAGGCGAGGGCGAGCAGCAGGCAGAGTGCTCCGCAGTGCGGCAGGGCCCGCCGCCGCCCCACTCCGTCACCTGTGTCACTTTTACTACTCCTATTACCCATGCTGTTAGTGTCAGTGGCATCCTCCTGGTACCATTTCTGTCTTTGTCGCCCCTTACTCTCCCCCTTTTCTTTTTGCCACTGACCATTCACCACAAATGGATGAGACACATGATTACTAGTTAGGAAAGAGAGTGTAATGTCTGCTATACGGCTGCAGGCAGTGCCAGCTGCAACCTTAGAGGCTATTTGTGAAAGAGCCTGCCGGTGGTCATTTGGCAGTGTAATCTGCGTCTCTGCACTCCTGCCCTGCAATAGAGCTAAATCGTCATTAGTAATCCGTAGAATGTGGCAACCCCACGGAATGTTATCCAGAAACATAGTTATAACACCGATCTGGGGACGAATAGTCTTTTTTGCATTGCAAGATAAACCTCTTATAAAAAGAATGCTAGAGAGAAGCAGCACAGCCGCTGCTGCCTCCATGGTTACGTCAGACAGGCTGCAGGGTCCTGCTCTCCGCCCCTCTGCTATGTGCCGACTCGCCACACGGTGAGGGTCAGCTGCCGTTGCCCACTGACGCCTCTGGTCTCCCGTAGCAACTCGATCTCGGATGTCCTGCGTCGTACCGCGATTACTTCAATTTCCCGCGTTCTCCGTGGCTCCCGCGTTTTCCGCGGCTCCCGCGTCCCCCCGCGGTTCCTTTTCCCGCGTCCCCCCGCGGTTCCTTTTCCCGCGTCTCACCGCGGTTCCTTTTCCCGCGTCCCCCCGCGGTTCCTTTTCCCGCGTCTCACCGCGGTTCCTTTTCCCGCGTCCCTCCGCGGTTCCTTTTCCCGCGTCCCCCCGCGGTTCCTTTTCCCGCGTCCCTCCGCGGTTCCTTTTCCCGCGTCCCCCCGCGGTTCCTTTTCCCGCGTCTCACCGCGGTTCCTTTTCCCGCGTCCCTCCGCGGTTCCTTTTCCCGCGTCTCACCGCGGTTCCTTTTCCCGCGTCCCCCCGCGGTTCCTTTATCCAGACTGCTTCAACGCCTCTCTGGTGTTCCGGCGGTCGCCAGGTCGGTCCGTGTCTCCCGGGTCTCCCGGCGCCGCTCCGATGTCCCGGAGCCGTTCCGATCCCTCTGCCTGTGTGGGTCTCAGCCTGGTCGGGCCTCAGCGAGTCCGGGTCTCAGCGAGTCCGGGTCTCAGCCTGTTCGGGCACCATATGTTGCAGGAAGCACGGCCGAAAGCACGACAGACACCGGTAGAGTCAGATCATGCTCCATTTTATTGCCCGAATAGCCTAACTTTTATAGTGAACTTAACAGGGGTGGATAGTGTCTCACAAAAGATTATTGGTCAAAAGCACTCAGACAAACAACTACAAGAAAACAACCCCACCTGCAAGAAAACAACCCCCTTGTGATTAGCAGTCACATAGACCTTGTCCTTGAAGCCAGCTACTGGTAACAATATTTTCCTGAATTCCTCAATTGGGCGATGTGGGAATACTGTCATGGGAACTTCTCATAGTTGCCCTGGTAGCTTGGTTTGCTCAGCTACAGCAAGCCATGGGATTTTTGTTGTTTCAAAAATCCCTCAACAACATTGTGATGATGCAGTGATGAAACTGTGATGGCGCTGTGATGATGCAGTGTGTAAGCAGTAATGATGCTGTGATGATGCTGAGATAATGCTGTGATGATGCAGTGGTTATGTTGTGATGATGCTGTGATGACACTGTGATGATGCTATGAGGATGCAGTAATGATGGTGTGATGATGCTGTGATGATGCAGTGATGAAACTGTGGTGGCGCTGTGATGATGCTGAGAAGATGCTCTGATGATGTCGTGATGATGCTGTGATGATGGTGTGATGACGCTGTGATGATGCAGAGATGATGCAGTGATGACACTGTGAAGATGGAGTTATGATGCTGTGATGATGATGCGATGACTATGTGATGATGCAGTGATTATGCAGTGATGATGCTGTGATGATACTGTGATGATGCTGTGATGATGCAGTGAATAAGGAGTAATGATGCAGTGATGATGCTCTGATGATGGTGTGATGATGTTGTGATGATGGTGTGATGATGCTGTGATGATCGTGTGATGACGCAGTGATGACGCTGCGATGATGCAGTGGTGATGCTGTGATTATGCTATGTTTATGTTGTGATGATACTGTGATGATGCAGTGTTCACCATGCGATGATGCAGTGATGATGCTGTAATGACACTGTGATGATGCAGTGATGATGGTGTGATGATGCTATGATGACGCAGTGATGATGCTTTGATGATGCTGTGATGATGATGTGATTATGCAGTGATTTTGCTGTGATGATGCATTGATGACTCTGTGATGATATTGTGATGATGCTGTGATGACACTGTGATGATGCTGTGATGATGGTGTGGTGATGATGTGATGACGCAGTGATTATGAAGTGATGACACTGTGATGATGATGTGATGATGCAGTGATGACGCTGTGTTGATGTAGTGATGACGCTGCGATGATGATGTTTTGTTGCTGTGATAATGTTATATTTATGTTTTTATGATGCAGTGATGACGCTGCGATGACTGTTATGATGCTGTGATGATGTAGTGATGCAGTGATGATACTGTGATGATGTGATAATGTTGTGAAGATGCAGTAATAATGCTGTGATGATGCAGTGATTATGCAGTAATGATGCTGTGATGATGGTGTGATGTCGCAGTGATGACGCAGTGATGATGCTGCGATGATATTGTGATGATGCAGTGATGATGCTGTGATGATGCAGTTATTATGCAGTAATGATGCTGTGATGACACTGTGATTATGTTGTGTAGTTGATGTGATGATGCTGTGATGATGCACTGGTCATGCAGAGATGATGCAGTGATGATGCTCTGATGATGCAGTGATGATGGTGTGATGACGCAGTGATGATGCTGTGATGACGCTGCGATGATGCAGTGGTGATGCTGTGATTATGCTAGGTTTATGTTGTGATGATACTGTGATGATGCAGTATTCACCATGCGATGATGCTGTGATGATGCTGTGATGACACTGTGATGACGCAGTGATGATGGTGTGATGATGCTATGATGATGCAGTGATGATGCAGTGATGACGCTGTGATGATGCTGTGATGACACTGTGATGACACAGTGATGATGGTGTGATGATGCTATGATGATGCAGTGATGATGCAGTGATGACGCTGTGATGATGCTGTGATGATGCAGTGATTTTGCTGTGATCATGCTTGATGGTGCAGTGATAATCCTGTGATGATGCAGTGATGACGCTGCGATGACTGTTATGACGCTGTGAAGATGCAGTGGTACAGTGATGATAGTGTGATGATGTTGTGATAATGTTGTGAAGATGCAGTAATGATGCTGTGATGATGCAGTGATGATGCAGTAATGATGCTGTGATGATGGTGTGATGTTGCAGTGATGATGCTGTGATTATGCTGTGATGACGAAGTGATGACGCAGTGATGATGCTGCGATGACACTGTGATGATGCAGTGATGACGCTGTGATGATGCAGTGATGATGGTGTGATGATGCTGTAATGATGCTGTGATGATGCAGTGAGAAAGCAGTAATGATGCTATGATGATGCTCAGATGATGCTGTGATGATGCAGTGATGCTGCAGTGATGATGTAGTAATTATGTTGTGATGATGCCGTGATGACACTGTGATGATATTGTGATGATGCTGTGATGATACTGTGATGATGCAGTGATTATGTTGTGATGATGCTATGACACTGTGATGATGCTGTGATGATATTGTGATGATGCAGTGATGATGCTGTGATGATGCTGAGAAGATGCCGTGATGATGCTGTGATGATGCAGTGATGATGCAGTGATGATGCTGTGTAGAAGCAGTTATGATGCTGTGATGATGATGCGATGACAATGTGATTATGCAGTGATGATTCTGTGATGATGTTGTGATGATGCAGTGAGTAAGCAGCAATGATGCAGTGATGATGCTCTGATGATGGTGTGATGATGCTGAGATGATGTTGTCATGATGCAGTGATGATGATGTGATGATGCAGTGATCATGCAGTGATAGTGCAGTGCAGTGATAATCCTGTGATGATGCAGTTATAACCTAGTGATGACGCTCTGATGATATTGTGATGATGCAGTGATCACGCTGCGATGACTGTTATGACGTTTTGAAGATGCAGTGATACAGTGATGATAGTGTGATGATGTTGTGATAATGTTGTGAAGATGCAGTAATGATGCTGTGATGATGGTGTGATAATGCAGTGATGATGCTATGATGATGCTGTGATGATGCAATGATGATGCTGTGATGATGCAGTGATGATGATGTGATGATGCAGTGATTTTGCTGTGATGATGCAGTGATGATACTGTGATGATGCTGTGATGATGCAGTGATGAATCAGTGATTATGTTGTGATGATGCTGTGATGATACTGTGATGATGCAGTGATGATTATGTGATGATGCAGTGATGATGGTGTGGTCATGATGTGATGATGCAGTGATGACGCTGTGTTGATGCAGTGATGATGATGTGATGATGCAGTGATGATGGTGTGGTGATGATGTGCTGACACAGTGATTATGAAGTGATGACGCTGTGATGATGATGTGATGATGCAGTGATGACGCTGTGTTGATGATGGTTTGTTGCTGTGATAATGTTATGTTTATGTTTTTATGATGCAGTGATTATGTTGTGATGACGCTGTGATGATACTGTGATGATGCAGTGATGATGCTGTGATGATGCAGTGATTATGTTGTGATGATTTTGTGATGACACTGTGATGATGCTGTGATGATGCAGTGATGATGAAGTGATGATGATGTGATGATGCAGTGATTATGTTGTGATGATTTTCTGATGACACTGTGATGATGCTGTGATGATGCAGTGATGATGAAGTGATGATGATGTGATGATGCTGAGAAGATACTCTGATGATGCCATTATGATGCAGTGATGATGCTGTGATGATGCAGTGATGATGCAGTGATGATGCTGTGATGATGCTGAGAAGATGCTCTGATGATGCCGTGATGATGCAGTGATGAGGCAGTGAAGACGCAGTTATGATGCTGTGATGATGACGTGATGACAATGTGATTATGCAGTGATTATGCTGTGATGATACTTTGATGATGCGGTGATGATGCAGTGAGTAAGCAGTAATGATGCTGTGATGATGTTGTGATGATGGTGTGATGATGCAGTGATCATGCAGTGATGGTGCAGTGATAATCCTGTGTTGATGCAGTGATGATGCAGTTATGACCTAGTGATAACGCTCTGATGATATTGTGATGATGCAGTGATCACGCTGCGATGACTGTTATGACGCGTTCAAGATGCAGTGATACTGTGAGGATAGTATGATGATGTTGTGATAATGTTGTGAAGATGCAGTAATGATGCGGTGATGGTGCTGTGATGACACTGTGAAGATGCTGTGATGCTGCAGTGATGATGCTGTGATGACACTGTGATGATGGTGTGATGATGATATGATGATGCAGTGATGATGATGTGATGATGCAGTGATTTTGCTGTGATGATGCAGTGATGATGATGTGATGATGCAGTGATTTTACTGTGATGATGCAGTGATGATACTGTGATGATGCAGTGATGATGATGTGATGATGGTGTGGTGATGATGTGATGACGCTGTGATTATGAAGTGATGACGCTGTGATGATGATGTGATGATGCAGTGATGACGCTGTGTTGATGTAGTGATGACGCTGCGATAATGATGTTTTGTTGCTGTGATAATTTTATGTGTATGTTTTTATGACGTTATGATGATGCAGTGATGACGCTGCGATGACTGTTATGACACTGTGATGATGCAGTGATGCAGTGATGATACTGTGATGATGTGATAATGTTCTGAAGATGCAGTAATGATGCTGTGATGATGCAGTGATTATGAAGTAATGATGCTGTGATGATGGTGTGATGTCGCAGTGAAGACGCTGTGATGATGCTGCGATGATATTGTGATGATGCAGTGATGATGCTGTGATGATGCAGTGATGCTGCAGTGATGATGCTGTGATGACACTGTGATGATGTTGTGTAGTTGATGTGATGATGCTGTGATGATGCACTGGTCATGCAGAGATGATGCTCTGATGATGCAGTGATGATGCTGAGATGATGCAGTGATGATACTGTGATGATGCAGTGATGATGCAGTGATGATACTGTGATGATGCAGTGATTATGTTGTGATGATGCTGTGATGACACTGTGATGATACTGTGATGATGCTGTGATGATACTGTGATGATGCTGTGATGATGCAGTGATTATGTTGTGATGATTATGTGATGACACTGTGATGATATTTTGATGATGCTGTGATGATGCAGTGATGATGATGTGATGATGCTGTGATGATGCTTTGATGATGCTGTGATGATGCAGTGTTCACCATGCGATGATGCTGTGAAGATGCAGTGATGATGCAGTGATGATGCAGTGACGATGGTGTGATGTCGCAGTGATGATGCTGTGATTATGCTGTGATGACGAAGTGATGACGCAGTGATGCTGCGATGACACTGTGATGATGCATTGATGACGCTGTGATGATGCAGTGATGATGGTGTGATGATGCTGTAATGATACTGTGATGATGCAGTGAGAAAGCAGTAATGATGCTATGATGATGCTCAGATGATGCTGTGATGATGCAGTGATGCTGCAGTGATGATGCTGTGATGACACTGTGATGATACTGTGATGATGCTGTGATGATGCAGTGATTATGTTGTGATGATTTTGTGATGACACTGTGATGATATTTTGATGATGCTCTGATGATACTGTGATGATGCAGTGATGATGTTGTGGTGATGATGTGATGACGCTGTGATGACGCTGCGATGATGCAGTGATGAAACTGTGATGGCGCTGTGATGATGCAGTGTGTAAGCAGTAATGATGCTGTGATGATGCTGAGATAATGCTGTGATGATGCAGTGGTTATGATGTGATGATGCTGTGATGACACTGTGATGATGCTATGATGATGCAGTGATGATGCTGTGATGATGCTGTGATGATGCAGTCATGAAACTGTGGTGGCGCTGTGATCATGCAGTGATGATGCTGAGAAGATGCTCTGATGATGCCGTGATGATGGTGTGATGACACTGTTATGATGCAGAGATGATGCTGTGATGATGCAGAGACGATGCAGTGATGGCGCTGTGAAGATGCAGTGATGATGCTGTGATGATGATGCGATGACTATGTGATGATGCAGTGATAATGCAGTGAGTAAGCATTAATGATACAGTGATGATGCTCTGATGATGGTGTGATGATGCTGTGATGATGGTGTGATGATGCAGTGATGACGCTGCGATGATGCAGTGGTGATGCTGTGATTATGCTATGTTTATGTTGTGATGATACTGTGATGATGCAGTGTTCACCATGCGATGATGCTGTGATGATGCAGTGATAATCCTGTGATGATGCAGTGATGATGCAGTGATGATGCTATGATGATGCTTTGATGATGCTGTGATGATGCTCTGATGATGCAGTGATGATGCATTGATGGTTTGATGATGCTGTGATGACTCTGCGATGATGCAGTGGTGATTCTGTGATTATGCTATGTTTATGTTTTGATGATACTGTGATGATGCAGTGTTCACCATGCGATGATGCTGTGATGATGCTATGATGATGCAGTGATGATGCTATGATGATGCTGTGATGATGCTGTGATGATGCAGTGATGATGCAGTGATGATGCTGTGATGATGCTGTGATGATGCAGTTATGATGATGTGATGATACAGTGTTGATGATGTGATGATGCAGTGATTTTGCTGTGATGATGCAGTGATGATACTGTGATGATGCAGTGATTATGTTGTGATTATGCTGTGATGACACTGTGATGATGATGTGATGATGCAGTGATGACACTGTGATGATACTGTGATGATGCAGAGATAATGCAGTGATGATGCTGTGATGATGCAGTGAGTAAGCAGTAATGATGCAGTGATGATGCTGTGATGATGCTGTGATGGTGCAGTGATAATCCTGTCATGATGCAGTTATGACCCAGTGATGATGCTCTGATGATATTGTGATGATGCTGTGATCATGCTGCGATGACTGTTATGATGCTGTGAAGATACAGTGATACAGTGTTAATAGTGTGATGATGTTGTGATAATGTTGTGAAGATGCAGTAATGATGCTGTGAAGATGCAGTGATGATGCAGTGATGATGCAGTGACGATGGTGTGATGTCGCAGTGATGATGCTGTGATTATGCTGTGATGACGAAGTGATGACGCAGTGATGCTGCGATGACACTGTGATGATGCATTGATGACGCTGTGATGATGCAGTGATGATGGTGTGATGATGCTGTAATGATACTGTGATGATGCAGTGAGAAAGCAGTAATGATGCTATGATGATGCTCAGATGATGCTGTGATGATGCAGTGATGCTGCAGTGATGATGCTGTGATGACACTGTGATGATGCTGTGATGATACTGTGATGATGCTGTGATGATGCAGTGATTATGTTGTGATGATTTTGTGATGACACTGTGATGATATTTTGATGATGCTGTGATGATGCTGTGATGACACTGTGATGACGCAGTGATGATGGTGTGATGATGCTATGATGATGCAGTGATGATGCAGTGATGACGCTGTGATGATGCTGTGATGACACTGTGATGACACAGTGATGATGGTGTGATGATGCTATGATGATGCAGTGATGATGCAGTGATGACGCTGTGATGATGCTGTGATGATGCAGTGATTTTGCTGTGATCATGCTTGATGGTGCAGTGATAATCCTGTGATGATGCAGTGATGACGCTGCGATGACTGTTATGACGCTGTGAAGATGCAGTGGTACAGTGATGATAGTGTGATGATGTTGTGATAATGTTGTGAAGATGCAGTAATGATGCTGTGATGATGCAGTGATGATGCAGTAATGATGCTGTGATGATGGTGTGATGTTGCAGTGATGATGCTGTGATTATGCTGTGATGACGAAGTGATGACGCAGTGATGATGCTGCGATGACACTGTGATGATGCAGTGATGACGCTGTGATGATGCAGTGATGATGGTGTGATGATGCTGTAATGATGCTGTGATGATGCAGTGAGAAAGCAGTAATGATGCTATGATGATGCTCAGATGATGCTGTGATGATGCAGTGATGCTGCAGTGATGATGTAGTAATTATGTTGTGATGATGCCGTGATGACACTGTGATGATATTGTGATGATGCTGTGATGATACTGTGATGATGCAGTGATTATGTTGTGATGATGCTATGACACTGTGATGATGCTGTGATGATATTGTGATGATGCAGTGATGATGCTGTGATGATGCTGAGAAGATGCCGTGATGATGCTGTGATGATGCAGTGATGATGCAGTGATGATGCTGTGTAGAAGCAGTTATGATGCTGTGATGATGATGCGATGACAATGTGATTATGCAGTGATGATTCTGTGATGATGTTGTGATGATGCAGTGAGTAAGCAGCAATGATGCAGTGATGATGCTCTGATGATGGTGTGATGATGCTGAGATGATGTTGTCATGATGCAGTGATGATGATGTGATGATGCAGTGATCATGCAGTGATAGTGCAGTGCAGTGATAATCCTGTGATGATGCAGTTATAACCTAGTGATGACGCTCTGATGATATTGTGATGATGCAGTGATCACGCTGCGATGACTGTTATGACGTTTTGAAGATGCAGTGATACAGTGATGATAGTGTGATGATGTTGTGATAATGTTGTGAAGATGCAGTAATGATGCTGTGATGATGGTGTGATAATGCAGTGATGATGCTATGATGATGCTGTGATGATGCAATGATGACGCTGTGTTGATGCAGTGATGATGATGTGATGATGCAGTGATTTTGCTGTGATGATGCAGTGATGATACTGTGATGATGCTGTGATGATGCAGTGATGAATCAGTGATTATGTTGTGATGATGCTGTGATGATACTGTGATGATGCAGTGATGATTATGTGATGATGCAGTGATGATGGTGTGGTCATGATGTGATGATGCAGTGATGACGCTGTGTTGATGCAGTGATGATGATGTGATGATGCAGTGATGATGGTGTGGTGATGATGTGCTGACACAGTGATTATGAAGTGATGACGCTGTGATGATGATGTGATGATGCAGTGATGACGCTGTGTTGATGATGGTTTGTTGCTGTGATAATGTTATGTTTATGTTTTTATGATGCAGTGATTATGTTGTGATGACGCTGTGATGATACTGTGATGATGCAGTGATGATGCTGTGATGATGCAGTGATTATGTTGTGATGATTTTGTGATGACACTGTGATGATGCTGTGATGATGCAGTGATGATGAAGTGATGATGATGTGATGATGCAGTGATTATGTTGTGATGATTTTCTGATGACACTGTGATGATGCTGTGATGATGCAGTGATGATGAAGTGATGATGATGTGATGATGCTGAGAAGATACTCTGATGATGCCATTATGATGCAGTGATGATGCTGTGATGATGCTGTGATGATGCAGTGATGATGCTGTGATGATGCTGAGAAGATGCTCTGATGATGCCGTGATGATGCAGTGATGAGGCAGTGAAGACGCAGTTATGATGCTGTGATGATGACGTGATGACAATGTGATTATGCAGTGATTATGCTGTGATGATACTTTGATGATGCGGTGATGATGCAGTGAGTAAGCAGTAATGATGCTGTGATGATGTTGTGATGATGGTGTGATGATGCAGTGATGACGCTGTGTTGATGTAGTGATGACGCTGCGATAATGATGTTTTGTTGCTGTGATAATTTTATGTGTATGTTTTTATGACGTTATGATGATGCAGTGATGACGCTGCGATGACTGTTATGACGCTGTGATGATGCAGTGATGCAGTGATGATACTGTGATGATGTGATAATGTTCTGAAGATGCAGTAATGATGCTGTGATGATGCAGTGATTATGAAGTAATGATGCTGTGATGATGGTGTGATGTCGCAGTGAAGACGCTGTGATGATGCTGCGATGATATTGTGATGATGCAGTGATGATGCTGTGATGATGCAGTGATGCTGCAGTGATGATGCTGTGATGACACTGTGATGATGTTGTGTAGTTGATGTGATGATGCTGTGATGATGCACTGGTCATGCAGAGATGATGCTCTGATGATGCAGTGATGATGCTGAGATGATGCAGTGATGATACTGTGATGATGCAGTGATGATGCAGTGATGATACTGTGATGATGCAGTGATTATGTTGTGATGATGCTGTGATGACACTGTGATGATACTGTGATGATGCTGTGATGATACTGTGATGATGCTGTGATGATGCAGTGATTATGTTGTGATGATTATGTGATGACACTGTGATGATATTTTGATGATGCTGTGATGATGCAGTGATGATGATGTGATGATGCTGTGATGATGCTTTGATGATGCTGTGATGATGCAGTGTTCACCATGCGATGATGCTGTGAAGATGCAGTGATGATGCAGTGATGATGCAGTGACGATGGTGTGATGTCGCAGTGATGATGCTGTGATTATGCTGTGATGACGAAGTGATGACGCAGTGATGCTGCGATGACACTGTGATGATGCATTGATGACGCTGTGATGATGCAGTGATGATGGTGTGATGATGCTGTAATGATACTGTGATGATGCAGTGAGAAAGCAGTAATGATGCTATGATGATGCTCAGATGATGCTGTGATGATGCAGTGATGCTGCAGTGATGATGCTGTGATGACACTGTGATGATACTGTGATGATGCTGTGATGATGCAGTGATTATGTTGTGATGATTTTGTGATGACACTGTGATGATATTTTGATGATGCTCTGATGATACTGTGATGATGCAGTGATGATGTTGTGGTGATGATGTGATGACGCTGTGATGACGCTGCGATGATGCAGTGATGAAACTGTGATGGCGCTGTGATGATGCAGTGTGTAAGCAGTAATGATGCTGTGATGATGCTGAGATAATGCTGTGATGATGCAGTGGTTATGATGTGATGATGCTGTGATGACACTGTGATGATGCTATGATGATGCAGTGATGATGCTGTGATGATGCTGTGATGATGCAGTCATGAAACTGTGGTGGCGCTGTGATGATGCAGTGATGATGCTGAGAAGATGCTCTGATGATGCCGTGATGATGGTGTGATGACACTGTTATGATGCAGAGATGATGCTGTGATGATGCAGAGACGATGCAGTGATGGCGCTGTGAAGATGCAGTGATGATGCTGTGATGATGATGCGATGACTATGTGATGATGCAGTGATAATGCAGTGAGTAAGCATTAATGATACAGTGATGATGCTCTGATGATGGTGTGATGATGCTGTGATGATGGTGTGATGATGCAGTGATGACGCTGCGATGATGCAGTGGTGATGCTGTGATTATGCTATGTTTATGTTGTGATGATACTGTGATGATGCAGTGTTCACCATGCGATGATGCTGTGATGATGCAGTGATAATCCTGTGATGATGCAGTGATGATGCAGTGATGATGCTATGATGATGCTTTGATGATGCTGTGATGATGCTCTGATGATGCAGTGATGATGCAGTGATGATGGTTTGATGATGCTGTGATGACTCTGCGATGATGCAGTGGTGATTCTGTGATTATGCTATGTTTATGTTTTGATGATACTGTGATGATGCAGTGTTCACCATGCGATGATGCTGTGATGATGCTATGATGATGCAGTGATGATGCTATGATGATGCTGTGATGATGCTGTGATGATGCAGTGATGATGCAGTGATGATGCTGTGATGATGCTGTGATGATGCAGTTATGATGATGTGATGATACAGTGTTGATGATGTGATGATGCAGTGATTTTGCTGTGATGATGCAGTGATGATACTGTGATGATGCAGTGATTATGTTGTGATTATGCTGTGATGACACTGTGATGATGATGTGATGATGCAGTGATGACACTGTGATGATACTGTGATGATGCAGAGATAATGCAGTGATGATGCTGTGATGATGCAGTGAGTAAGCAGTAATGATGCAGTGATGATGCTGTGATGATGCTGTGATGGTGCAGTGATAATCCTGTCATGATGCAGTTATGACCCAGTGATGATGCTCTGATGATATTGTGATGATGCTGTGATCATGCTGCGATGACTGTTATGATGCTGTGAAGATACAGTGATACAGTGTTAATAGTGTGATGATGTTGTGATAATGTTGTGAAGATGCAGTAATGATGCTGTGAAGATGCAGTGATGATGCAGTGATGATGCAGTGACGATGGTGTGATGTCGCAGTGATGATGCTGTGATTATGCTGTGATGACGAAGTGATGACGCAGTGATGCTGCGATGACACTGTGATGATGCATTGATGACGCTGTGATGATGCAGTGATGATGGTGTGATGATGCTGTAATGATACTGTGATGATGCAGTGAGAAAGCAGTAATGATGCTATGATGATGCTCAGATGATGCTGTGATGATGCAGTGATGCTGCAGTGATGATGCTGTGATGACACTGTGATGATGCTGTGATGATACTGTGATGATGCTGTGATGATGCAGTGATTATGTTGTGATGATTTTGTGATGACACTGTGATGATATTTTGATGATGCTGTGATGATACTGTGATGATGCAGTGATGATGTTGTGGTGATGATGTGATGACGCTGTGATGACGCTGCGATGATGCAGTGATGAAACTGTGATGGCGCTGTGATGATGCAGTGTGTAAGCAGTAATGATGCTGTGATGATGCTGAGATAATGCTGTGATGATGCAGTGGTTATGTTGTGATGATGCTGTGATGACACTGTGATGATGCTATGATGATGCAGTGATGATGCTGTGATGATGCTGTGATGATGCAGTCATGAAACTGTGGTGGCGCTGTGATGATGCAGTGATGATGCTGAGAAGATGCTCTGATGGTGCCGTGATGATGGTGTGATGACACTGTTATGATGCAGAGATGATTCTGTGATGATGCAGAGACGATGCAGTGATGGCGCTGTGAAGATGCAGTGATGATGCTGTGATGATGATGCGATGACTATGTGATGATGCAGTGATAATGCAGTGAGTAAGCATTAATGATACAGTGATGATGCTCTGATGATGGTGTGATGATGCTGTGATGATTCTGTGATGATGGTGTGATGACGCTGCGATGATGCAGTGGTGATGCTGTGATTATGCTATGTTTATGTTGTGATTATACTGTGATGATGCAGTGTTCACCATGCGATGATGCTGTGATGATGCAGTGATAATCCTGTGATGATGCAGTGATGATGCAGTGATGATGCTATGATGATGCTTTGATGATGCTCTGATGATGCTCTGATGATGCAGTGATGATGCAGTGATGATGGTTTGATGATGCTGTGATGACTCTGCGATGATGCAGTGGTGATTCTGTGATTATGCTATGTTTATGTTTTGATGATACTGTGATGATGCAGTGTTCACCATGCGATGATGCTGTGATGATGCTATGATGATGCAGTGATGATGCAGTGATGATGCTGTGATGATGCTGTGATGATGCAGTTATGATGATGTGATGATACAGTGTTGATGATGTGATGATGCAGTGATTTTGCTGTGATGATGCAGTGATGATACTGTGATGATGCAGTGATTATGTTGTGATTATGCTGTGATGACACTGTGATGATGATGTGATGATGCAGTGATGACTCTGTGTTGATGTAGTGATGACGCTGCGATGATGATGTTCTGTTGCTGTGATAATGTTATGTTTATGTTTCTACGATGCTGTGATGTTGGTGTGATGACGCAGTGATGATGCTGTGATTAGGCTGTGATGACGCAGTGATAACGCAGTGGTGATGCTGTGATGATGCTGCGATGATGCCGTGTTGATTCAGTGATGATGCAGTGATGATGCTGTGATGATGCTTTGATGATGCTGTGATGATTCTATGATGATGCTGTGATGATACAGTGATGATGCAGTGATGATGATGTGATGATGCAGTGATTTTGCTGTGATGATGCAGTGATGATGCTGTGATGATGCAGTGATGATGCTGTGATGATGCAGTGATTATGTTGTGATGATGCAGTGATGACACTGTGATTGTACTGTGATGATGCAGAGATGATGCAGTGATGATGCTGTGATGATGCAGTGAGTAAGCAGTAATGATGCAGTGATGATGCAGTGACGATGGTGTGATGTCGCAGTGATGATGCTGTGATGGTGCAGTGATAATCCTGTGATGATGCAGTGATGACCCAGTGTTGATGCTCTGATGATATTGTGATGATGCTGTGATCATGCTGTGATGACGCTGTGAAGATACAGTGATACAGTGTTGATAGTGTGATGATGTTGTGATAATATTGTGAAGATGCAGTAATGATGCTGTGAAGATGCAGTGATGATGCAGTGATGATGCAGTGACGATGGTGTGATGTCGCAGTGATGATGCTGTGATTATGCAGTGATGACGAAGTGATGACGCAGTGATGATGGTGTGATGATGCTGTAATGATACTGTGATGATGCAGTGAGAAAGCAGTAATGATGCTATGATGATGCTCAGATGATGCTGTGATGATGCAGTGATGCTGCAGTGATGATGCTGTGATGACACTGTGATGATGCTGTGATGATACTGTGATGATGCTGTGATGATGCAGTGATTATGTTGTGATGATTTTGTGATGACACTGTGATGATATTTTGATGATGCTGTGATGATACTGTGATGATGCAGTAATGATGTTGTGGTGATGATGTGATGACGCTGTGATGACGCTGCGATGATGCAGTGATGAAACTGTGATGGCGCTGTGATGATGCAGTGTGTAAGCAGTAATGATGCTGTGATGATGCTGAGATAATGCTGTGATGATGCAGTGGTTATGTTGTGATGATGCTGTGATGACACTGTGATGATGCTATGATGATGCAGTGATGATGCTGTGATGATGCTGTGATCATGCAGTCATGAAACTGTGGTGGCGCTGTGATGATGCTGTGATGATGCTGAGAAGATGCTCTGATGATGCCGTGATGATGGTGTGATGACACTGTTATGATGCTGTGATGATGCAGAGATGATGCAGTGATGGCGCTGTGAAGATGCAGTGATGATGCTGTGATGATGATGCGATGACTATGTGATGATGCAGTGATAATGCAGTGAGTAAGCATTAATGATACAGTGATGATGCTCTGATGATGGTGTGATGATGCTGTGATGATTCTGTGATGATGGTGTGATGACGCAGTGATGACGCTGCGATGATGCAGTGGTGATGCTGTGATTATGCTATGTTTATGTTGTGATGATACTGTGATGATGCAGTGTTCACCATGCGATGATGCTGTGATGATGCAGTGATAATCCTGTGATGATGCAGTGATGATGCAGTGATGATGCTATGATGATGCTGTGATGATGCTCTGATGATGCAGTGATGAGGCAGTGATGATGCTGTGATGATGGTTTGATGATGCTGTGATGACTCTGCGATGATGCAGTGGTGATTCTGTGATTATGCTATGTTTATGTTTTGATGATACTGTGATGATGCAGTGTTCACCATGCGATGATGCTGTGATGATGCAGTGGTGATGCAGTGATGATGCTGTGATGATGGTGTGATGATGCTATGATGATGCAGTGATGATGTAGTGATGATGCTATGATGATGCTGTGATGATGCTGTGATGATGCAGTTATGATGATGTGATGATACAGTGTTGATGATGTGATGATGCAGTGATTTTGCTGTGATGATGCAGTGATGATACTGTGATGATGCAGTGATTATGTTGTGATTATGCTGTGATGACACTGTGATGATGATGTGATGATGCAGTGATGATGGTGTGGTGATGATGTGATGACGCTGTGTTGATGCAGTGATGACGCTGTGATGATGATGTGATGATGCAGTGATGACGCTGTGTTGATGTAGTGATGACGCTGCGATGATGATGTTCTGTTGCTGTGATAATGTTATGTTTATGTTTCTACGATGCTGTGATGTTGGTGTGATGTCGCAGTGATGACGCAGTGATGATGCTGTGATTAGGCTGTGATGACGCAGTGATGACGCAGTGGTGATGCTGTGATGATGCTGCGATGATGCCGTGTTGATTCAGTGATGATGCAGTGATGATGCAGTGATGATGCTGTGATGATGCTTTGATGATGCTGTGATGATGCTATGATGATGCTGTGATGATACTGTGATGATGATGTGATGATGCCGTGATTTTGCTGTGATGATGCAGTGATGATGCTGTGATGATGCAGTGATTATGTTGTGATGATGCAGTGATGACACTGTGATGATACTGTGATGATGCTGTGATGATACTGTGACGATGCCGTGATGATGCAGTGATTATGTTGTGATGATGCTGTGATGACACTGTGATGATATTTTGATGATGCTGTAATGATATTGTGATGATGCCGTTATGATGATCTGATGATGGTGTGGTGATGATGTGATGATGCAGTGATGACGCTGTGTTGATGCAGTGATGACGCTGCGATGATGATGTTTTGTTGCTGTGATAATGCTATGTTTATGTTTTTATGATGCAGTGATGATGTTGTGATGATGCTGTGATGATGCAGTGATGACGCTCTGGTGATGCAGTGATGATGCATTGATGGTGCTTTGATGACACTGTGATGATGCTGGGATGATGCAGTGATGATGCTGTGATGATGCAGTGATTATGTTGTGATGATGCTGTGATGACACTGTGATGATTCTGTGATGATGCTGTGATGATACTGTGATGATGCAGTGATTATGTTGTGATGATGCTGTGATGACACTGTGATGATATTTTGATGATGCTGTGATGATACTGTGATGATGCCGTGATGATGATGTGATGATGGTGTGGTGATGATGTGATGACGCTGTGTTGATGCAGTGATGACGCTGCGATGATGCAGTGATGAAACTGTGATGGCGCTGTGATGATGCAGTGTATAAGCAGTAATGATGCTGTGATGATGCTGAGATAATGCTGTGATGATGCAGTGGTTATGTTGTGATGATGCTGTGATGACACTGTGATGATGCTATGATGATGCAGTGATGATGCTGTGATGATGCTGTGATGATGCAGTCATGAAACTGTGGTGGCGCTGTGATCATGCAGTGATGATGCTGAGAAGATGCTCTGATGATGCTGTGATGATGGTGTGATGACACTGTTATGATGCAGAGATGATGCTGTGATGATGCAGAGATGATGCAGTGATGACGCTGTGAAGATGCAGTTATGATGCTGTGATGATGATGCGATGACTATGTGATGATGCAGTTATAATGCAGTGAGTAAGCATTAATGAAACAGTGATGATGCTCTGATGATGGTGTGATGATGCTGTGATGATGGTGTGATGACGCAGTGATGACGCTGCGATGATGCAGTGGTGATGCTGTGATTATGCTATGTTTATGTTGTGATGATACTGTGATGATGCAGTGTTCACCATGCGATGATGTTGTGATGATGCAGTGATGATGCAGTGATGATGCAGTGATGATGCTGTGATGATGGTGTGATGACGCAGTGATGATGCTGTGATGACTCTGCGATGATGCAGTGGTGATTCTGTGATTATGCTATGTTTATGTTGTGATGATACTGTGATGATGCAGTGTTCACCATGCGATGATGCTATGATGATGCAGTGATGATGTAGTGATGATGCTATGATGATGCCGTGATGATGCTTTGATGATGCAGTGATTATGATGTGATGATGCAGTGATGATGATGTGATGATGCAGTGATTTTGCTGTGATGATGCAGTGATGATACTGTGATGATACTGTGATGATGATGTGATGATGCAGTGATGATGGTGTGGTGATGATTTGATGACGCTGTGTTGATGCAGTGATGACGCTGTGATGATGATGTGATGATGCAGTGATGACGCTGTGTTGATGTAGTGATGACGCTGCGATGATGATGTTTTGTTGCTGTGATAATGTTATGTTTATGTTTCTAAGATGCAGTGATGATGTTGTGATGATGCAGTGATGACGCTGCGATGACTGTTATGACGCTGTGATGATGCAGTGATGATGCTGGATGATGGTGTGATGTCGCAGTGATGACACAGTGATGATGCTGTGATTAGGCTGTGATGACGCAGTGATGACGCAGTGGTGATGCTGTGATGATGCTGCGATGATGCCGTGATGATGCAGTGATGATGCTGTGATGATGCAGTTATTATGCAGTGATGATGCTGTGATGACACTGTGATGATGTTGTGTAGTTGATGTGATGATGCTGTGATGATGCACTGGTCATGCAGTGATGATGCAGTGATGATGCTCTGATGATGCAGTGATGATGCAGTGATGATGCTGTGATGATGGTGTGATGACGCAGTGATGATACTGTGATGATGCAGTGTTCACCATGCGATGATGCTGTGATGATGCAGTGATGATGCTGTGATGACACTGTGATGATGCAGTGATGATGCTATGATGATGCAGTGATGATGCAGTGATGATGCTTTGATGATGCTGTGATGATACGGTGATGATTCTGTGATGATACGGTGATGATACTGTGATGATGCAGTGATGATGATGTGATGATGCAGTGATGATGGTGTGGTGATGCTGTGATTACACTGTGATGATACTGTGATGATGCAGTGATGATGCAGTGATGATGTTGTGATGATGCTGTGATACACTGTGATGATGCAGTGATGACGCTGTGTTGATGTAGTGATGATGATGTTTTGTTGCTGTGATAATGCTATGTTTATGTTTTTATGATGCAGTGATGATGCTGTGATGATGGTGTGATGATGCTCTGGTGATACAGTGATGATGCAGTGATGGTGCTTTGATGACACTGTGATGATGCTGTGATGACGCTGTGATGATGAAGTGATGATGATGTGATGATGTAGTGATGATGCTTTGATGATGCAGTGATGAAACTGTGATGGCGCTGTGATGATGCAGTGTGTAAGCAGTGATGATGCTGAGATAATGTTGTGATGATGCAGTGGTTATGTTGTGATGATTCTGTGATGACACTGTTATGATGCTATGATGATGTAGTGATGATGATGTGATGATGCAGTGATGACGCTGTGTTGATGTAGTGATGACGCTGCGATGATGATGTTTTGTTGCTGTGATAATGTTATGTTTATGTTTTATGATGCAGTGATGATGTTGTGATGATGCAGTGATGACGCTGCGATGACTGTTATGATGCTGTGATGATGCAGTTATGAAGTGATGATACTGTGATGATGTGATAATGTTGTGAAGATGCAGTGATGATGCTGTGATAATGCTGCGATGATATTGTGATGATGCAGTGATGATGCAGTTATTATGCAGTAATGATGCTGTGATGACACTGTGATGATGTTGTGTAGTTGATGTTATGATGCTGTGATGATGCACTGGTCATGCAGTGATGATGCTCTGATGATGCAGTGATGATGCAGTGATGATGGTGTGATGACGCAGTGATGATGCTCTGATGACGCTGCGATGATGCAGTGGTGATGCTGTGATTATGCTATGTTTATGTTGTGATGATACTGTGATGATGCAGTGTTCACCATGCGATGATGCTGTGATGATGCTGTGATGACGGTGTGATGATGCAATGATGATGCAGTGATGATGTAGTGATGATGCTATGATGATGCTGTGATGATGCTGTGATGATGCTATGATGATGCAGTGATGATGCTCTGATGATGCAGTGATGATGCTGTGATGACACTGAGATGATGCAGTGATGATACTGTGATGATGCAGTGATGATGCTGTGATTAGGCTGTGATGACGCAGTGATGACGCAGTGGTGATGCTGTGATGATGCTGCGATGATGCCGTGATGATGCAGTGATGATGCTGTGATGATGCAGTTATTATGCAGTGATGATGCTGTGATGACACTGTGATGATGTTGTGTAGTTGATGTGATGATGCTGTGATGATGCACTGGTCATGTAGTGATGATGCAGTGATGATGCTCTGATGATGCAGTGATGATGCTGTGATGATGGTGTGATGACGCAGTGATGATACTGTGATGATGCAGTGTTCACCATGCGATGATGCTGTGATGATGCAGTGATGATGCTGTGATGACACTGTGATGATGCAGTGATGATGCTATGATGATGCAGTGATGATGCAGTGATGATGCTTTGATGATGCTGTGATGATGCTATGATGATGCTTTGATGATGCTGTGATGATACGGTGATGATGCTGTGATGATACGGTGATGATGCAGTGATCATGATGTGATGATGCAGTGATTTTGCTGTGATGATACAGTGATGATGCTGAGATGATGCAGTGATGATACTGTGATGATGCAGTGATGATGATGTGATGATGCAGTGATGATGGTGTGGTGATGCTGTGATTACACTGTGATGATACTGTGATGATGCAGTGATGATGCAGTGATGATGCTGTGATGATGCAGTGATGATGTTGTGATGATGCTGTGATGATGGTGTGATGATGCTCTGGTGATACAGTGATGATGCAGTGATGGTGCTTTGATGACACTGTGATGATGCTGTGATGACGCTGTGATGATGAAGTGATGATGATGTGATGATGTAGTGATGATGCTTTGATGATGCAGTGATGAAACTGTGATGGCGCTGTGATGATGCAGTGTGTAAGCAGTAATGATGTTGTGATGATGCAGTGGTTATGTTGTGATGATTCTGTGATGGCACTGTTATGATGCTATGATGATGTAGTGATGATGATGTGATGATGCAGTGATGATGCTGTGTTGATGTAGTGATGACGCTGCGATGATGATGTTTTGTTGCTGTGATAATGTTATGTTTATGTTTTATGATGCAGTGATGATGTTGTGATGATGCAGTGATGACACTGCGATGACTGTTATGATGCTGTGATGATGCAGTTATGAAGTGATGATACTGTGATGATGTGATAATGTTGTGAAGATGCAGTAATGATGCTGTGATGATGGTGTGATGTCGCAGTGATGATGCTGTGATAATGCTGCGATGATATTGTGATGATGCAGTGATGATGCTGTGATGATGCAGTTATTATGCAGTAATGATGCTGTGATGACACTGTGATGATGTTGTGTAGTTGATGTTATGATGCTGTGATGATGCACTGGTCATGCAGAGATGATGCAGTGATGATGCTCTGATGATGCAGTGATGATGCAGTGATGATGCTGTGATGATGGTGTGATGACGCAGTGATGATGCTGTGATGATGCAGTGGTGATGCTGTGATTATGCTATGTTTATGTTGTGATGATACTGTGATGATGCAGTGTTCACCATGCGATGATGCTGTGATGAGGCAGTGATGAAGCAGTTAAGATGCTGTGATGATGCTCTGATGACACTCTGATGATGCTGTGATGATGCAGTGATGATGCTGTGATGATGCAGAGATGATGCTGTAAAGATGCTGTGATGATGCAGTGATGATGCACTGATGATGCAGTTATGACCTAGTGATGACGCTCTGATGATATTGTGATGATGCAGTGATCACGCTGCGATGACTGTTATGACGCTGTGAAGATGCAGTGATACAGTAATGATAGTGTGATGATGTTGTGATAATGTTGTGAAGATGCAGTAATGATGCTGTGATGATGCAGTAATGATGTTGTGATGATGGTGTGATGTCGCAGTGAGGATGCTGTGATTATGCTGTGATGATGCATTGATGATGGTGCGATGACACTGTGATGATGCAGTGATGACACTGTGTTGATGCAGTGATGATGGTGTGATGATGCAGTGATGATGCAGTGATGATGCTGTGATGATGCTGTAATGATGCTGTGATGACGCTGTGATGATGCAGTGATGACGCTCTAATGATGCTGTGATGATGCAGTGATGATGCTATGATGATGCTCTGATAATGCAGTGAGAAAGCAGTGATGATGCTATGATGATGCTGTGATGATGCAGTGAGCAAGCACTAATGATGCTATGATGATGCTCAGATGATGCTGTGATGATTCCGTGATGATGCTCTGATGATGCAGTGATGATGCTGTGATGATGGTGTGATAACGCTGCGATGATGCAGTGGTGATGCTGTGATTATGCTATGTTTATGTTTTGATGACACTGTGATGATGCAGTGATGATGGTGTGATGATGCAGTGATGATGCTATGATGATGCTGTGATGATGCTTTGATGATGCTGTGATGATGCAGTGATGATGCTGTGATGATGATGTGATGATGCAGTGATGATGCTGTGATGATGCAGTGATGATGCTGTGATGATGCAGTGATTTTGCTGTGATGATGCAGTGATGACGCAGTGATGATGCTGTGATTAGGCTGTGATGACGCAGTGATGACGCAGTGGTGATGCTGTGATGATGCTGCGATGATGCCGTGTTGATTCAGTGATGATGCAGTGATGATGCAGTGATGATGCTGTGATAATGCTTTGATGATGCTGTGATGATGCTATGATGATGCTGTGATGATACTGTGATGATGCAGTGATGATGATGTGATGATGCCGTGATTTTGCTGTGATGATGCAGTGATGATGCTGTGATGATGCAGTGATTATGTTGTGATGATGCAGTGATGACACTGTGATGATACTGTGATGATGCTGTGATGATACTGTGATGATGCAGTGATGATGCAGTGATTATGTTGTGATGATGCTGTGATGACGCTGTGATGATATTTTGATGATGCTGTGATGATGCTTTGATGATGCAGTGATGAAACTGTGATGGCGCTGTGATGATGCAGTGTGTAAACAGTAATGATGCTGTGATGATGCTGAGATAATGTTGTGATGATGCAGTGGTTATGTTGTGATGATTCTGTGATGACACTGTTATGATGCTATGATGATGTAGTGATGATGCTTTGATGATGCAGTGATGACGCTGTGTTGATGTAGTAATGACGCTGCGATGATGATGTTTTGTTGCTGTGATAATGTTTATGTTTTTATGATGCAGTGATGATGTTGTGATGATGCAGTGATGACGCTGCGATGACCGTTATGATGCAGTGATGATGCAGTGATGATGCTGTGATGATGGTGTGATGATGCTGTGATGATGCTGTGATGACTCTGCGATGATGCAGTGGTGATTCTGTGATTATGCTATGTTTATGTTGTGATGATACTGTGATGATGCAGTGTTCACCATGCGATGATGCTATGATGATGCAGTGATGATGTAGTGATGATGCTATGATGATGCCGTGATGATGCTTTGATGATGCAGTGATTATGATGTGATGATGCAGTGATGATGATGTGATGATGCAGTGATTTTGCTGTGATGATGCAGTGATGATACTGTGATGATACTGTGATGATGATGTGATGATGCAGTGATGATGGTGTGGTGATGATTTGATGACGCTGTGTTGATGCAGTGATGACGCTGTGATGATGATGTGATGATGCAGTGATGACGCTGTGTTGATGTAGTGATGACGCTGCGATGATGATGTTTTGTTGCTGTGATAATGTTATGTTTATGTTTCTAAGATGCAGTGATGATGTTGTGATGATGCAGTGATGACGCTGCGATGACTGTTATGACGCTGTGATGATGCAGTGATGATGCTGGATGATGGTGTGATGTCGCAGTGATGACACAGTGATGATGCTGTGATTAGGCTGTGATGACGCAGTGATGACGCAGTGGTGATGCTGTGATGATGCTGCGATGATGCCGTGATGATGCTGTGATGATGCAGTTATTATGCAGTGATGATGCTGTGATGACACTGTGATGATGTTGTGTAGTTGATGTGATGATGCTGTGATGATGCTGTGATGATGCACTGGTCATGCAGTGATGATGCACTGATGATGCAGTGATGATGCAGTGATGATGCTGTGATGATGCTCTGATGATGCAGTGATGATGCTGTGATGACACTGAGATGATGCAGTGATGATACTGTGATGATGCAGTGATGATGCTGTGATTAGGCTGTGATGACGCAGTGATGACGCAGTGGTGATGCTGTGATGATGCTGCGATGATGCCGTGATGATGCAGTGATGATGCTGTGATGATGCAGTTATTATGCAGTGATGATGCTGTGATGACACTTTGATGATGTTGTGTAGTTGATGTGATGATGCTGTGATGATGCACTGGTCATGTAGTGATGATGCAGTGATGATGCTCTGATGATGCAGTGATGATGCTGTGATGATGGTGTGATGACGCAGTGATGATACTGTGATGATGCAGTGTTCACCATGCGATGATGCTGTGATGATGCAGTGATGATGCTGTGATGACACTGTGATGATGCAGTGATGATGCTATGATGATGCAGTGATGATGCAGTGATGATGCTTTGATGATGCTGTGATGATGCTATGATGATGCTTTGATGATGCTGTGATGATGCTGTGATGATACGGTGATGATGCAGTGATCATGATGTGATGATGCAGTGATTTTGCTGTGATGATACAGTGATGATGCTGAGATGATGCAGTGATGATACTGTGATGATGCAGTGATGATGATGTGATGATGCAGTGATGATGGTGTGGTGATGCTGTGATTACACTGTGATGATACTGTGATGATGCAGTGATGATGCAGTGATGATGCTGTGATGATGCAGTGATGATGTTGTGATGATGCTGTGATGATGGTGTGATGATGCTCTGGTGATACAGTGATGATGCAGTGATGGTGCTTTGATGACACTGTGATGATGCTGTGATGACGCTGTGATGATGAAGTGATGATGTGATGATGTAGTGATGATGCTTTGATGATGCAGTGATGAAACTGTGATGGCGCTGTGATGATGCAGTGTGTAAGCAGTAATGATGTTGTGATGATGCAGTGGTTATGTTGTGATGATTCTGTGATGACACTGTTATGATGCTATGATGATGTAGTGATGATGATGTGATGATGCAGTGATGATGCTGTGTTGATGTAGTGATGACGCTGCGATGATGATGTTTTGTTGCTGTGATAATGTTATGTTTATGTTTTATGATGCAGTGATGATGTTGTGATGATGCAGTGATGACGCTGCGATGACTGTTATGATGCTGTGATGATGCAGTTATGAAGTGATGATACTGTGATGATGTGATAATGTTGTGAAGATGCAGTAATGATGCTGTGATGATGGTGTGATGTCGCAGTGATGATGCTGTGATAATGCTGCGATGATATTGTGATGATGCAGTGATGATGCTGTGATGATGCAGTTATTATGCAGTAATGATGCTGTGATGACACTGTGATGATGTTGTGTAGTTGATGTTATGATGCTGTGATGATGCACTGGTCATGCAGAGATGATGCAGTGATGATGCTCTGATGATGCAGTGATGATGCAGTGATGATGCTGTGATGATGGTGTGATGACGCAGTGATGATGCTCTGATGACGCTGCGATGATGCAGTGGTGATGCTGTGATTATGCTATGTTTATGTTGTGATGATACTGTGATGATGCAGTGTTCACCATGCGATGATGCTGTGATGATGCTGTGATGACGGTGTGATGATGCAATGATGATGCAGTGATGATGTAGTGATGATGCTATGATGATGCTGTGATGATGCTGTGATGATGCTATGATGATGCAGTGATGATGCTCTGATGATGCAGTGATGATGCTGTGATGACACTGAGATGATGCAGTGATGATACTGTGATGATGCAGTGATGATGCTGTGATTAGGCTGTGATGACGCAGTGATGACGCAGTGGTGATGCTGTGATGATGCTGGGATGATGCCGTGATGATGCAGTGATGATGCTGTGATGATGCAGTTATTATGCAGTGATGATGCTGTGATGACACTGTGATGATGTTGTGTAGTTGATGTGATGATGCTGTGATGATGCACTGGTCATGCAGTGATGATGCAGTGATGATGCTCTGATGATGCAGTGATGATGCAGTGATGATGCTGTGATGATGGTGTGATGACGCAGTGATGATACTGTGATGATGCAGTGTTCACCATGCGATGATGCTGTGATGATGCAGTGATGATGCTGTGATGACACTGTGATGATGCAGTGATGATGCTATGATGATGCAGTGATGATGCAGTGATGATGCTTTGATGATGCTGTGATGATGCTATGATGATGCTTTGATGATGCTGTGATGATGCTGTGATGATACGGTGATGATGCAGTGATCATGATGTGATGATGCAGTGATTTTGCTGTGATGATACAGTGATGATGCTGAGATGATGCAGTGATGATACTGTGATGATGCAGTGATGATGATGTGATGATGCAGTGATGATGGTGTGGTGATGCTGTGATTACACTGTGATGATACTGTGATGATGCAGTGATGATGCTGTGATGATGCTGTGATGATGCAGTGATGATGTTGTGATGATGCTGTGATGATGGTGTGATGATGCTCTGGTGATACAGTGATGATGCAGTGATGGTGCTTTGATGACACTGTGATGATGCTGTGATGACGCTGTGATGATGAAGTGATGATGATGTGATGATGTAGTGATGATGCTTTGATGATGCAGTGATGAAACTGTGATGGCGCTGTGATGATGCAGTGTGTAAGCAGTGATGATGCTGAGATAATGTTGTGATGATGCAGTGGTTATGTTGTGATGATTCTGTGATGGCACTGTTATGATGCTATGATGATGTAGTGATGATGATGTGATGATGCAGTGATGATGCTGTGTTGATGTAGTGATGACGCTGCGATGATGATGTTTTGTTGCTGTGATAATGTTATGTTTATGTTTTATGATGCAGTGATGATGTTGTGATGATGCAGTGATGACACTGCGATGACTGTTATGATGCTGTGATGATGCAGTTATGAAGTGATGATACTGTGATGATGTGATAATGTTGTGAAGATGCAGTAATGATGCTGTGATGATGGTGTGATGTCGCAGTGATGATGCTGTGATAATGCTGCGATGATATTGTGATGATGCAGTGATGATGCTGTGATGATGCAGTTATTATGCAGTAATGATGCTGTGATGACACTGTGATGATGTTGTGTAGTTGATGTTATGATGCTGTGATGATGCACTGGTCATGCAGAGATGATGCAGTGATGATGCTCTGATGATGCAGTGATGATGCAGTGATGATGCTGTGATGATGGTGTGATGACGCAGTGATGATGCTGTGATGACGCTGCGATGATGCAGTGGTGATGCTGTGATTATGCTATGTTTATGTTGTGATGATACTGTGATGATGCAGTGTTCACCATGCGATGATGCTGTGATGAGGCAGTGATGAAGCAGTTAAGATGCTGTGATGATGCTCTGATGACACTCTGATGATGCTGTGACGATGCAGTGATGATGCTGTGATGATGCAGAGATGATGCTGTAAAGATGCTGTGATGATGCAGTGATGATGCACTGATGATGCAGTTATGACCTAGTGATGACGCTCTGATGATATTGTTATGATGCAGTGATCACGCTGCGATGACTGTTATGACGCTGTGAAGATGCAGTGATACAGTAATGATAGTGTGATGATGTTGTGATAATGTTGTGAAGATGCAGTAATGATGCTGTGATGATGCAGTAATGATGTTGTGATGATGGTGTGATGTCGCAGTGAGGATGCTGTGATTATGCTGTGATGATGCATTGATGATGGTGCGATGACACTGTGATGATGCAGTGATGATGCTATGATGATGCAGTGATGATGCAGTGATGATGCTTTGATGATGCTATGATGATGCTATGATGATGCTTTGATGATGCTGTGATGATACGGTGATGATGCTGTGATGATACGGTGATGATGCAGTGATCATGATGTGATGATGCAGTGATTTTGCTGTGATGATACAGTGATGATGCTGAGATGATGCAGTGATGATACTGTGATGATGCAGTGATGATGATGTGATGATGCAGTGATGATGGTGTGGTGATGCTGTGATTACACTGTGATGATACTGTGATGATGCAGTGATGATGCAGTGATGATGCTGTGATGATGCAGTGATGATGTTGTGATGATGCTGTGATACACTGTGATGATGCAGTGATGATGCTGTGTTGATGTAGTGATGACGCTGTGATGATGATGTTTTGTTGCTGTGATAATGCTATGTTTATGTTTTTATGATGCAGTGATGATGCTGTGATGATGGTGTGATGATGCTCTGGTGATACAGTGATGATGCAGTGATGGTGCTTTGATGACACTGTGATGATGCTGTGATGACGCTGTGATGATGAAGTGATGATGATGTGATGATGTAGTGATGATGCTTTGATGATGCAGTGATGAAACTGTGATGGCGCTGTGATGATGCAGTGTGTAAGCAGTAATGATGCTGTGATGATGCTGAGATAATGTTGTGATGATGCAGTGGTTATGTTGTGATGATTCTGTGATGACACTGTTATGATGCTATGATGATGTAGTGATGATGTTGTGATGATGCAGTGATGACGCTGCGATGACTGTTATGATGCTGTGATGATGCAGTTATGAAGTGATGATACTGTGATGATGTGATAATGTTGTGAAGATGCAGTAATGATGCTGTGATGATGGTGTGATGTCGCAGTGATGATGCTGTGATAATGCTGCGATGATATTGTGATGATGCAGTGATGATGCTGTGATGATGCAGTTATTATGCAGTAATGATGCTGTGATGACACTGTGATGATGTTGTGTAGTTGATGTTATGATGCTGTGATGATGCACTGGTCATGCAGAGATGATGCAGTGATGATGCTCTGATGATGCAGTGATGATGCAGTGATGATGGTGTGATGACGCAGTGATGATGCTGTGATGACGCTGCGATGATGCAGTGGTGATGCTGTGATTATGCTATGTTTATGTTGTGATGATACTGTGATGATGCAGCGTTCACCATGCGATGATGCTGTGATGATGCTGTGATGATGGTATGATTATGCAGTGATGATGTAGTGATGATGCTATGATGATGCTGTGATGATGCAGTTATGATGATGTGATGATACAGTGTTGATGATGTGATGATGCAGTGATTTTGCTATGATGATGCAGTGATGATGCAGTGATGATGCTGTGATGATGCTTTGATGATGCTGTGATGATGCTATGATGATGCAGTGATGATGCTCTGATGATGCAGTGATGATGCTGTGATGACACTGAGATGATGCAGTGATGATACTGTGATGATGCAGTGATGATGCTGTGATTAGGCTGTGATGACGCAGTGATGACGCAGTGGTGATGCTGTGATGATGCTGTGATGATGCCGTGATGATGCAGTGATGATGCTGTGATGATGCAGTTATTATGCAGTGATGATGCTGTGATGACACTGTGATGATGTTGTGTAGTTGATGTGATGATGCTGTGATGATGCACTGGTCATGCAGTGATGATGCAGTGATGATGCTCTGATGATGCAGTGATGATGCAGTGATGATGCTGTGATGATGGTGTGATGACGCAGTGATGATACTGTGATGATGCAGTGTTCACCATGCGATGATGCTGTGATGATGCAGTGATAATGCTGTGATGACACTGTGATGATGCAGTGATGATGCTATGATGATGCAGTGATGATGCAGTGATGATGCTTTGATGATGCTGTGATGATGCTATGATGATGCTGTGATGATACTGTGATGATGCAGTGATGATGATGTGATGATGCCGTGATTTTGCTGTGATGATGCAGTGATGATGCTGTGATGATGCAGTGATTATGTTGTGATGATGCAGTGATGACACTGTGATGATACTGTGATGATGCTGTGATGATACTGTGATGATGCAGTGATGAAACTGTGATGATGCAGTGATGATGATGTGATGATGCAGTGATTATGTTGTGATGATGCAGTGATGACACTGTGATGATACTGTGATGATGCTGTGATGATGCTATGATGATGCTGTGATGATACTGTGATGATGCAGTGATGATGATGTGATGATGCCGTGATTTTGCTGTGATGATGCAGTGATGATGCTGTGATGATGCAGTGATTATGTTGTGATGATGCTGTGATGACACTGTGATGATATTTTGATGATGCTGTGATGATGCTTTGATGATGCAGTGATGAAACTGTGATGGCGCTGTGATGATGCAGTGTGTAAACAGTAATGATGCTGTGATGATGCTGAGATAATGTTGTGATGATGCAGTGGTTATGTTGTGATGATTCTGTGATGACACTGTTATGATGCTATGATGATGTAGTGATGACGCATTGATGATGCAGTGATGACGCTGTGTTGATGTGGTAATGACGCTGCGATGATGATGTTTTGTTGCTGTGATAATGTTATGTTTATGTTTTTATGATGCAGTGATGATGTTGTGATGATGCAGAGATGACGCTTTGAAAACACAGTTATGATGCTGTGATTATGCTGTGATGATGCTGTGATTATTTGATGATGCAGTGATGACGCTGTGATGATGCAGTGAGAAAGCAGTAATGATGCTGTGATGATGCAGTGGAGATGCTGTGATGATGGTGTGGTGGCACTGTGATGATGCTGTGATGATGCTCAGATGATGCTGTGATTATGCATTGATGATGCTGTGATGACACTGTGATGATGCACTGATGACGCTGCGATGATGTTGTGATGATGCTGTGATGACTGTGATGATGCAGTCAGTAAGCAGTAATGATGCTGTGATGATGCTGTGATGATGCAGTGATTACGCAGAGATGATGCAGTGTTTATGCAGTGATTATGCAATGATGACGCTGTGATGATTCTCTGATGATGCAGTGATGATGGTGTGATGATGCTGTGAAGACACTATGATGATGTTGTGATGATGCAGTGATGGTGATGTGATGATGCAGTGATGACGCTGTGATGATGCAGTAAGTAGCAGTAATGATGCTGTGATGATGCTGTGATGATGCAGTTATTATGCAGTGATGATGCAGTGATGACACTGTGATGATGCTGTGTAGATGGTGTGATGATGCAGTGATGATGCTTTGATCATGCTGTAATGATGCTATGATGATGCAGTGATGACGCATTGATGATGCTGTGATTATGCAGTGATGACGCTGTGATGATTATCTGATGCTGCAGTGATGATGCATTGATGATGCTGTGATGATGCAGCGATGATCCTGTGATGATGCAGTGATGATGTTGTATAGATGATGTGATGATTATGTGATGATGTATTGATCATGCAATGATATTGTGATGTCACTGTGATGATGTTGTGTAGATGATGTGATGATGCTGTGATGATTTGTGATGATGATGCTTTGATCATACTGTGATGATGCTGTGATGATGCTGTAAGGATGCTGTGATGATGCAGTAATTATGCAGTGATGATGCTGTGATGACTCTGTGATGCTGTTGTGTAAATGATGTGATGATGCTGTGATGATGATGCAATGATAATGCTGTGATGATGCAGTGAAGATGCTGTGATGATGCAGTGATGATACTGTGATGATGTTGTGATAATGTTGTGAAGATGCTCTGATGATTCTCTGATGATGCATTGATTATGCAGTGATGATGCTGTGATGATGTTGAGATGATGCAGTGATGACGCAGTGATGAAGCAGTCATGATGCTGTGATGATGCTACTATGATGCTGTGATGATGCTATGATGATGCAGTGATTACGCTGCGATGACTCTGTGATGACGCTGTGATAATGCAGTGGTGCAGTGATGACACTGTGATGATGTTGTGATAATGCTGTGATGCAGTGATCATGCTGTGATGATGTGGTAATGATGCTGTGATGATGCATTTATTATGCAGTGATGGTGCTGTGATGACACTGTGATGATGTTTTGTAGTTGATGTGATGATGCTGTGATGACGCTGTGATAATGTTGTGATGCTGTGATGACGCTCTGATGATGCTGTGATGATGCAGTGAGAAAGCAGTAATGATGCTGTGATGATGCTCGGAAGATGCTGTGATGATGCAGTGGAGATGCTGTGATGATGGTGTGATGGCACTGTGATAATGCTGTGATGATGTTCTGATGAAGCAGTGATGATGCTCAGATGATGCTGTGATTTTGCAGTGATGATGCTGTGATGACACTGTGATGATAATGTATAGTTGATGTGATGATGCAGTGAGTAAGCAGTAATGATGCTGTGATGATGCTGTGATGATGCTGTAATGATGCAGAGAAGATTCTGTGATGATGCTCAAATGATGCTGTGATGACACCGTGATGATATTGTGTAGATGATGTGATGAAGCTGTGATGATGCAGTGATGATGCTTTGATGATGCAGTGATGATGCGGTGATGATGCTGTGATGATGCTGTGATGATGATGTGATGACTATGTGATGATGCAGTGATTATGCAGTAATTATGTAGTGATGATGCTGTGATGATGCATTGCTGACGCTGTGATACTGTTGTGATGATGCAGTGAGTATGCAGTAATAATTCTCTGATAATGCTCAGATCATGCTGTGATGATGCTGTGATTATGCTATGTTTATGTTTTGATGACACTGTGATGATGCAGTGATCATGGTGTGATGATGCTATGATGATGCTGTGATGATGCTTTGATGATGCTGTGATGATGCAGTGATGATGATGTAATGATGCAGTGATTTGGCTGTGATGATGCAGTGATGATACTGTGATGATGCAGTGATTATGTTGTGATTATGTTGTGATGACGCTGTGATGATGCTGTGATGATGCTGTGATGATGCAGTGATTATGTTGTGATGACACTGTGATGATGCTGTGATGATACTGTCATGATGAAGTGATGATGCAGTTATGATGGTGTGGTGATGATGTGATGACGCAGTGATTATGAAGTGATGACGCTGTGATGATACAGTGATGACGCTGTGTTGATGTAGTGATGACGCAGTGATGAAGCAGTCATGATGCTGTGATGATGCTACTATGATGCTGTGATGATGCTATGATGATGCAGTGATTACGCTGCGATGACTCTGTGATGATGCTGTGATAATGCAGTGGTGCAGTGATGACACTGTGATGATGCTGTGATAATGCTGTGATGATGCAGTAATGATGCTGTGATGATGCAGTGATCATGCTGTGATGATGTGGTAATGATGCTGTGATGATGCATTTATTATGCAGTGATGGTGCTGTGATGACACTGTGATGATGTTTTGTAGTTGATGTGATGACGCTGTGATGACACTGTGATGACGTTGTGATGATGCAGTGATGCAGTGACAATAATGTGATGATGTTGTGATAATGTTTTGAAGATGCTGTGATGATGCATTGATGATGCAGTGTTGATGCAATAATGATGCTGTGGTGATGCTCAGAAGATGCTGTGATTACGCAGTGATGATGCTGTGATGACACTGTGATGATATTGTGTAGTTGAAGTGATGATGCTGTTATGATGCAGTGATGATGCTCTGATGATGCAGTGATGATGCAGTGATGATGCTGTGATGATGGTGTGATGACGCAGTGATGATACTGTGATGATGCAGTGTTCACCATGCGATGATGCTGTGATGATGCAGTGATGATGCTGTGATGACACTGTGATGATGCAGTGATGATGCTATGATGATGCAGTGATGATGCAGTGATGATGCTTTGATGATGCTGTGATGATGCTATGATGATGCTGTGATGATACTGTGATGATGCAGTGATGATGATGTGATGATGCCGTGATTTTGCTGTGATGATGCAGTGATGATGCTGTGATGATGCAGTGATTATGTTGTGATGATGCAGTGATGACACTGTGATGATACTGTGATGATGCTGTGATGATACTGTGATGATGCAGTGATGATGCAGTGATTATGTTGTGATGATGCTGTGATGACACTGTGATGATATTTTGATGATGCTGTGATGATGCTTTGATGATGCAGTGATGAAACTGTGATGGCGCTGTGATGATGCAGTGTGTAAACAGTAATGATGCTGTGATGATGCTGAGATAATGTTGTGATGATGCAGTGGTTATGTTGTGATGATTCTGTGATGACACTGTTATGATGCTATGATGATGTAGTGATGACGCATTGATGATGCAGTGATGACGCTGTGTTGATGTGGTAATGACGCTGCGATGATGATGTTTTGTTGCTGTGATAATGTTATGTTTATGTTTTTATGATGCAGTGATGATGTTGTGATGATGCAGAGATGACGCTTTGAAAACACAGTTATGATGCTGTGATTATGCTGTGATGATGCTGTGATTATTTGATGATGCAGTGATGACGCTGTGATGATGCAGTGAGAAAGCAGTAATGATGCTGTGATGATGCAGTGGAGATGCTGTGATGATGGTGTGGTGGCACTGTGATGATGCTGTGATGATGCTCAGATGATGCTGTGATTATGCATTGATGATGCTGTGATGACACTGTGATGATGCACTGATGACGCTGCGATGATGTTGTGATGATGCTGTGATGACTCTGTGATGATGCAGTCAGTAAGCAGTAATGATGCTGTGATGATGCTGTGATGATGCAGTGATTACGCAGAGATGATGCAGTGTTTATGCAGTGATTATGCAATGATGACGCTGTGATGATTCTCTGATGATGCAGTGATGATGGTGTGATGATGCTGTGAAGACACTATGATGATGTTGTGATGATGCAGTGATGGTGATGTGATGATGCAGTGATGACGCTGTGATGATGCAGTAAGTAGCAGTAATGATGCTGTGATGATGCTGTGATGATGCAGTTATTATGCAGTGATGATGCAGTGATGACACTGTGATGATGCTGTGTAGATGGTGTGATGATGCAGTGATGATGCTTTGATCATGCTGTAATGATGCTATGATGATGCAGCGATGATCCTGTGATGATGCAGTGATGATGTTGTATAGATGATGTGATGATTATGTGATGATGTATTGATCATGCAATGATATTGTGATGTCACTGTGATGATGTTGTGTAGATGATGTGATGATGCTGTGATGATTTGTGATGATGATGCTTTGATCATACTGTGATGATGCTGTGATGATGCTGTAAGGATGCTGTGATGATGCAGTAATTATGCAGTGATGATGCTGTGATGACTCTGTGATGCTGTTGTGTAAATGATGTGATGATGCTGTGATGATGATGCAATGATAATGCTGTGATGATGCAGTGAAGATGCTGTGATGATGCAGTGATGATACTGTGATGATGTTGTGATAATGTTGTGAAGATGCTCTGATGATTCTCTGATGATGCATTGATTATGCAGTGATGATGCTGTGATGATGTTGAGATGATGCAGTGATGACGCAGTGATGAAGCAGTCATGATGCTGTGATGATGCTACTATGATGCTATGATGATGCAGTGATTACGCTGCGATGACTCTGTGATGACGCTGTGATAATGCAGTGGTGCAGTGATGACACTGTGATGATGTTGTGATAATGCTGTGATGCAGTGATCATGCTGTGATGATGTGGTAATGATGCTGTGATGATGCATTTATTATGCAGTGATGGTGCTGTGATGACACTGTGATGATGTTTTGTAGTTGATGTGATGATGCAGTGATGGCGCTGTGATAATGTAGTGATGATGTTCTGATGATGCTGAGATGATTGTGTGACGATTCAGAGATGATGGTGTGATGATGCAGTGATTATGCAGTGATGATGCTGTGATGATGCTGTGAGGATGCTGTGATGATGCAGTGATGATGCAGTGATAATGCTGTGATGATGCAGTGATGATGCAGTGATGATGCTGTGATGATGGTGAGAGGACGCAGTGATGATGCTGTGATGACGCTGCGATGATGCAGTGGTGATGCTGTGATTATGCTATGTTTATGTTGTGATGATACTGTGATGATGCAGTGTTCACCATGCGATGATGCTGTGATGAGGCAGTGATGAAGCAGTTAAGATGCTGTGATGATGCTCTGATGACACTCTGATGATGCTGTGATGATGCAGTGATGATGCACTGATGATGCAGTTATGACCTAGTGATGACGCTCTGATGATATTGTGATGATGCAGTGATCACGCTGCGATGACTGTTATGACGCTGTGAAGATGCAGTGATACAGTAATTATAGTGTGATGATGTTGTGATAATGTTGTGAAGATGCAGTAATGATGCTGTGATGATGCAGTAATGATGCTGTGATGATGGTGTGATGTCGCAGTGAGGATGCTGTGATTATGCTGTGATGATGCATTGATGATGCAGTGATGACACTGTGTTGATGCAGTGATGATGGTGTGATGATGCAGTGAATATGCAGTGATGATGCTGTAATGATGCTGTGATGACGCTGTGATGATGCAGTGATGACGCTGTAATGATGCTGTGATGACACTGTGATGATGTTGTGTAGTTGATGTTATGATGCTGTGATGATGCACTGGTCATGCAGAGATGATGCAGTGATGATGCTCTGATGATGCAGTGATGATGCAGTGATGATGCTGTGATGATGGTGTGATGACGCAGTGATGATGCTGTGATGATGCAGTGGTGATGCTGTGATTATGCTATGTTTATGTTGTGATGATACTGTGATGATGCAGTGTTCACCATGCGATGATGCTGTGATGAGGCAGTGATGAAGCAGTTAAGATGCTGTGATGATGCTCTGATGACACTCTGATGATGCTGTGATGATGCAGTGATGATGCTGTGATGATGCAGAGATGATGCTGTAAAGATGCTGTGATTATGCAGTGATGATGCACTGATGATGCAGTTATGACCTAGTGATGACGCTCTGATGATATTGTGATGATGCAGTGATCACGCTGCGATGACTGTTATGACGCTGTGAAGATGCAGTGATACAGTAATGATAGTGTGATGATGTTGTGATAATGTTGTGAAGATGCAGTAATGATGCTGTGATGATGCAGTAATGATGTTGTGATGATGGTGTGATGTCGCAGTGAGGATGCTGTGATTATGCTGTGATGATGCATTGATGATGGTGCGATGACACTGTGATGATGCAGTGATGACACTGTGTTGATGCAGTGATGATGGTGTGATGATGCAGTGATGATGCAGTGATGATGCTGTGATGATGCTGTAATGATGCTGTGATGACGCTGTGATGATGCAGTGATGACGCTCTAATGATGCTGTGATGATGCAGTGATGATGCTATGATGATGCTCTGATAATGCAGTGAGAAAGCAGTGATGATGCTATGATAATGCTGTGATGATGCAGTGAGCAAGCACTAATGATGCTATGATGATGCTCAGATGATGCTGTGATGATTCCGTGATGATGCTCTGATGATGCAGTGATGATGCTGTGATGATGGTGTGATAACGCTGCGATGATGCAGTGGTGATGCTGTGATTATGCTATGTTTATGTTTTGATGACACTGTGATGATGCAGTGATGATGGTGTGATGATGCAGTGATGATGCTATGATGATGCTGTGATGATGCTTTGATGATGCTGTGATGATGCAGTGATGATGCTGTGATGATGATGTGATGATGCAGTGATGATGCTGTGATGATGCAGTGATGATGCTGTGATGATGCAGTGATTTTGCTGTGATGATGCAGTGATGACGCAGTGATGATGCTGTGATTAGGCTGTGATGACGCAGTGATGACGCAGTGGTGATGCTGTGATGATGCTGCGATGATGCCGTGTTGATTCAGTGATGATGCAGTGATGATGCAGTGATGATGCTGTGATAATGCTTTGATGATGCTGTGATGATGCTATGATGATGCTGTGATGATACTGTGATGATGCAGTGATGATGATGTGATGATGCCGTGATTTTGCTGTGATGATGCAGTGATGATGCTGTGATGATGCAGTGATTATGTTGTGATGATGCAGTGATGACACTGTGATGATACTGTGATGATGCTGTGATGATACTGTGATGATGCAGTGATGATGCAGTGATTATGTTGTGATGATGCTGTGATGACGCTGTGATGATATTTTGATGATGCTGTGATGATGCTTTGATGATGCAGTGATGAAACTGTGATGGCGCTGTGATGATGCAGTGTGTAAACAGTAATGATGCTGTGATGATGCTGAGATAATGTTGTGATGATGCAGTGGTTATGTTGTGATGATTCTGTGATGACACTGTTATGATGCTATGATGATGTAGTGATGATGCTTTGATGATGCAGTGATGACGCTGTGTTGATGTAGTAATGACGCTGCGATGATGATGTTTTGTTGCTGTGATAATGTTATGTTTATGTTTTTATGATGCAGTGATGATGTTGTGATGATGCAGTGATGACGCTGCGATGCCTGTTATGATGCAGTGATGATGCAGTGATGATGCTGTGATGATGGTGTGATGACGCAGTGATGATGCTGTGATGACTCTGCGATGATGCAGTGGTGATTCTGTGATTATGCTATGTTTATGTTGTGATGATACTGTGATGATGCAGTGTTCACCATGCGATGATGCTATGATGATGCAGTGATGATGTAGTGATGATGCTATGATGATGCCGTGATGATGCTTTGATGATGCAGTGATTATGATGTGATGATGCTGTGATGATGCACTGGTCATGCAGTGATGATGCACTGATGATGCTGTGATGATGCAGTGATGATGCTGTGATGATGGTGTGATGACGCAGTGATGATACTGTGATGATGCAGTGTTCACCATGCGATGACACTGTGATGATGCAGTGATGATGCAGTGATGATGCAGTGATGATGCTTTGATGATGCTGTGATGATGCTATGATGATGCTTTGATGATGCTGTGATGATACGGTGATGATTCTGTGATGATACGGTGATGATACTGTGATGATGCAGTGATGATGATGTGATGATGCAGTGATGATGGTGTGGTGATGCTGTGATTACACTGTGATGATACTGTGATGATGCAGTGATGATGCAGTGATGATGCTGTGATGATGCAGTGATGATGTTGTGATGATGCTGTGATACACTGTGATGATGCAGTGATGACGCTGTGTTGATGTAGTGATGATGATGTTTTGTTGCTGTGATAATGCTTTGTTTATGTTTTTATGATGCAGTGATGATGCTGTGATGATGGTGTGATGATGCTCTGGTGATACAGTGATGAAACTGTGATGGCGCTGTGATGATGCAGTGTGTAAGCAGTGATGATGCTGAGATAATGTTGTGATGATGCAGTGGTTATGTTGTGATGATTCTGTGATGACACTGTTATGATGCTATGATGATGTAGTGATGATGATGTGATGATGCAGTGATGACGCTGTGTTGATGTAGTGATGACGCTGCGATGATGATGTTTTGTTGCTGTGATAATGTTATGTTTATGTTTTATGATGCAGTGATGATGTTGTGATGATGCAGTGATGACGCTGCGATGACTGTTATGATGCTGTGATGATGCAGTTATGAAGTGATGATACTGTGATGATGTGATAATGTTGTGAAGATGCAGTAATGATGCTGTGATGATGGTGTGATGTCGCAGTGATGATGCTGTGATAATGCTGCGATGATATTGTGATGATGCAGTGATGATGCTGTGATGATGCAGTTATTATGCAGTAATGATGCTGTGATGACACTGTGATGATGTTGTGTAGTTGATGTTATGATGCTGTGATGATGCACTGGTCATGCAGAGATGATGCAGTGATGATGCTCTGATGATGCAGTGATGATGCTGTGATGATGGTGTGATGACGCAGTGATGATGCTCTGATGACGCTGCGATGATGCAGTGGTGATGCTGTGATTATGCTATGTTTATGTTGTGATGATACTGTGATGATGCAGTGTTCACCATGCGATGATGCTGTGATGATGCTGTGATGACGGTGTGATGATGCAATGATGATGCAGTGATGATGTAGTGATGATGCTATGATGATGCTGTGATGATGCTGTGATGATGCTATGATGATGCAGTGATGATGCTCTGATGATGCAGTGATGATGCTGTGATGACACTGAGATGATGCAGTGATGATACTGTGATGATGCAGTGATGATGCTGTGATTAGGCTGTGATGACGCAGTGATGACGCAGTGGTGATGCTGTGATGATGCTGCGATGATGCCGTGATGATGCAGTGATGATGCTGTGATGATGCAGTTATTATGCAGTGATGATGCTGTGATGACACTGTGATGATGTTGTGTAGTTGATGTGATGATGCTGTGATGATGCACTGGTCATGCAGTGATGATGCAGTGATGATGCTCTGATGATGCAGTGATGATGCAGTGATGATGCTGTGATGATGGTGTGATGACGCAGTGATGATACTGTGATGATGCAGTGTTCACCATGCGATGATGCTGTGATGATGCAGTGATGATGCTGTGATGACACTGTGATGATGCAGTGATGATGCTATGATGATGCAGTGATGATGCAGTGATGATGCTTTGATGATGCTGTGATGATGCTATGATGATGCTTTGATGATGCTGTGATGATGCTGTGATGATACGGTGATGATGCAGTGATCATGATGTGATGATGCAGTGATTTTGCTGTGATGATACAGTGATGATGCTGAGATGATGCAGTGATGATACTGTGATGATGCAGTGATGATGATGTGATGATGCAGTGATGATGGTGTGGTGATGCTGTGATTACACTGTGATGATACTGTGATGATGCAGTGATGATGCAGTGATGATGCTGTGATGATGCAGTGATGATGTTGTGATGATGCTGTGATGATGGTGTGATGATGCTCTGGTGATACAGTGATGATGCAGTGATGGTGCTTTGATGACACTGTGATGATGCTGTGATGACGCTGTGATGATGAAGTGATGATGATGTGATGATGTAGTGATGATGCTTTGATGATGCAGTGATGAAACTGTGATGGCGCTGTGATGATGCAGTGTGTAAGCAGTGATGATGCTGAGATAATGTTGTGATGATGCAGTGGTTATGTTGTGATGATTCTGTGATGGCACTGTTATGATGCTATGATGATGTAGTGATGATGATGTGATGATGCAGTGATGATGCTGTGTTGATGTAGTGATGACGCTGCGATGATGATGTTTTGTTGCTGTGATAATGTTATGTTTATGTTTTATGATGCAGTGATGATGTTGTGATGATGCAGTGATGACACTGCGATGACTGTTATGATGCTGTGATGATGCAGTTATGAAGTGATGATACTGTGATGATGTGATAATGTTGTGAAGATGCAGTAATGATGCTGTGATGATGGTGTGATGTCGCAGTGATGATGCTGTGATAATGCTGCGATGATATTGTGATGATGCAGTGATGATGCTGTGATGATGCAGTTATTATGCAGTAATGATGCTGTGATGACACTGTGATGATGTTGTGTAGTTGATGTTATGATGCTGTGATGATGCACTGGTCATGCAGAGATGATGCAGTGATGATGCTCTGATGATGCAGTGATGATGCAGTGATGATGCTGTGATGATGGTGTGATGACGCAGTGATGATGCTGTGATGACGCTGCGATGATGCAGTGGTGATGCTGTGATTATGCTATGTTTATGTTGTGATGATACTGTGATGATGCAGTGTTCACCATGCGATGATGCTGTGATGAGGCAGTGATGAAGCAGTTAAGATGCTGTGATGATGCTCTGATGACACTCTGATGATGCTGTGACGATGCAGTGATGATGCTGTGATGATGCAGAGATGATGCTGTAAAGATGCTGTGATGATGCAGTGATGATGCACTGATGATGCAGTTATGACCTAGTGATGACGCTCTGATGATATTGTTATGATGCAGTGATCACGCTGCGATGACTGTTATGACGCTGTGAAGATGCAGTGATACAGTAATGATAGTGTGATGATGTTGTGATAATGTTGTGAAGATGCAGTAATGATGCTGTGATGATGCAGTAATGATGTTGTGATGATGGTGTGATGTCGCAGTGAGGATGCTGTGATTATGCTGTGATGATGCATTGATGATGGTGCGATGACACTGTGATGATGCAGTGATGATGCTATGATGATGCAGTGATGATGCAGTGATGATGCTTTGATGATGCTATGATGATGCTATGATGATGCTTTGATGATGCTGTGATGATACGGTGATGATGCTGTGATGATACGGTGATGATGCAGTGATCATGATGTGATGATGCAGTGATTTTGCTGTGATGATACAGTGATGATGCTGAGATGATGCAGTGATGATACTGTGATGATGCAGTGATGATGATGTGATGATGCAGTGATGATGGTGTGGTGATGCTGTGATTACACTGTGATGATACTGTGATGATGCAGTGATGATGCAGTGATGATGCTGTGATGATGCAGTGATGATGTTGTGATGATGCTGTGATACACTGTGATGATGCAGTGATGATGCTGTGTTGATGTAGTGATGACGCTGTGATGATGATGTTTTGTTGCTGTGATAATGCTATGTTTATGTTTTTATGATGCAGTGATGATGCTGTGATGATGGTGTGATGATGCTCTGGTGATACAGTGATGATGCAGTGATGGTGCTTTGATGACACTGTGATGATGCTGTGATGACGCTGTGATGATGAAGTGATGATGATGTGATGATGTAGTGATGATGCTTTGATGATGCAGTGATGAAACTGTGATGGCGCTGTGATGATGCAGTGTGTAAGCAGTAATGATGCTGTGATGATGCTGAGATAATGTTGTGATGATGCAGTGGTTATGTTGTGATGATTCTGTGATGACACTGTTATGATGCTATGATGATGTAGTGATGATGTTGTGATGATGCAGTGATGACGCTGCGATGACTGTTATGATGCTGTGATGATGCAGTTATGAAGTGATGATACTGTGATGATGTGATAATGTTGTGAAGATGCAGTAATGATGCTGTGATGATGGTGTGATGTCGCAGTGATGATGCTGTGATAATGCTGCGATGATATTGTGATGATGCAGTGATGATGCTGTGATGATGCAGTTATTATGCAGTAATGATGCTGTGATGACACTGTGATGATGTTGTGTAGTTGATGTTATGATGCTGTGATGATGCACTGGTCATGCAGAGATGATGCAGTGATGATGCTCTGATGATGCAGTGATGATGCAGTGATGATGGTGTGATGACGCAGTGATGATGCTGTGATGACGCTGCGATGATGCAGTGGTGATGCTGTGATTATGCTATGTTTATGTTGTGATGATACTGTGATGATGCAGCGTTCACCATGCGATGATGCTGTGATGATGCTGTGATGATGGTATGATTATGCAGTGATGATGTAGTGATGATGCTATGATGATGCTGTGATGATGCAGTGATGATGCTTTGATGATGCTGTGATGATGCTATGATGATGCAGTGATGATGCTCTGATGATGCAGTGATGATGCTGTGATGACACTGAGATGATGCAGTGATGATACTGTGATGATGCAGTGATGATGCTGTGATGATGCAGTTATTATGCAGTGATGATGCTGTGATGACACTGTGATGATGTTGTGTAGTTGATGTGATGATGCTGTGATGATGCACTGGTCATGCAGTGATGATGCAGTGATGATGCTCTGATGATGCAGTGATGATGCAGTGATGATGCTGTGATGATGGTGTGATGACGCAGTGATGATACTGTGATGATGCAGTGTTCACCATGCGATGATGCTGTGATGATGCAGTGATAATGCTGTGATGACACTGTGATGATGCAGTGATGATGCTATGATGATGCAGTGATGATGCAGTGATGATGCTTTGATGATGCTGTGATGATGCTATGATGATGCTGTGATGATACTGTGATGATGCAGTGATGATGATGTGATGATGCCGTGATTTTGCTGTGATGATGCAGTGATGATGCTGTGATGATGCAGTGATTATGTTGTGATGATGCAGTGATGACACTGTGATGATACTGTGATGATGCTGTGATGATACTGTGATGATGCAGTGATGAAACTGTGATGATGCAGTGATGATGATGTGATGATGCAGTGATTATGTTGTGATGATGCAGTGATGACACTGTGATGATACTGTGATGATGCTGTGATGATGCTATGATGATGCTGTGATGATACTGTGATGATGCAGTGATGATGATGTGATGATGCCGTGATTTTGCTGTGATGATGCAGTGATGATGCTGTGATGATGCAGTGATTATGTTGTGATGATGCTGTGATGACACTGTGATGATATTTTGATGATGCTGTGATGATGCTTTGATGATGCAGTGATGAAACTGTGATGGCGCTGTGATGATGCAGTGTGTAAACAGTAATGATGCTGTGATGATGCTGAGATAATGTTGTGATGATGCAGTGGTTATGTTGTGATGATTCTGTGATGACACTGTTATGATGCTATGATGATGTAGTGATGACGCATTGATGATGCAGTGATGACGCTGTGTTGATGTGGTAATGACGCTGCGATGATGATGTTTTGTTGCTGTGATAATGTTATGTTTATGTTTTTATGATGCAGTGATGATGTTGTGATGATGCAGAGATGACGCTTTGAAAACACAGTTATGATGCTGTGATTATGCTGTGATGATGCTGTGATTATTTGATGATGCAGTGATGACGCTGTGATGATGCAGTGAGAAAGCAGTAATGATGCTGTGATGATGCAGTGGAGATGCTGTGATGATGGTGTGGTGGCACTGTGATGATGCTGTGATGATGCTCAGATGATGCTGTGATTATGCATTGATGATGCTGTGATGACACTGTGATGATGCACTGATGACGCTGCGATGATGTTGTGATGATGCTGTGATGACTGTGATGATGCAGTCAGTAAGCAGTAATGATGCTGTGATGATGCTGTGATGATGCAGTGATTACGCAGAGATGATGCAGTGTTTATGCAGTGATTATGCAATGATGACGCTGTGATGATTCTCTGATGATGCAGTGATGATGGTGTGATGATGCTGTGAAGACACTATGATGATGTTGTGATGATGCAGTGATGGTGATGTGATGATGCAGTGATGACGCTGTGATGATGCAGTAAGTAGCAGTAATGATGCTGTGATGATGCTGTGATGATGCAGTTATTATGCAGTGATGATGCAGTGATGACACTGTGATGATGCTGTGTAGATGGTGTGATGATGCAGTGATGATGCTTTGATCATGCTGTAATGATGCTATGATGATGCAGTGATGACGCATTGATGATGCTGTGATTATGCAGTGATGACGCTGTGATGATTATCTGATGCTGCAGTGATGATGCATTGATGATGCTGTGATGACGCTGTGATGATGCAGCGATGATCCTGTGATGATGCAGTGATGATGTTGTATAGATGATGTGATGATTATGTGATGATGTATTGATCATGCAATGATATTGTGATGTCACTGTGATGATGTTGTGTAGATGATGTGATGATGCTGTGATGATTTGTGATGATGATGCTTTGATCATACTGTGATGATGCTGTGATGATGCTGTAAGGATGCTGTGATGATGCAGTAATTATGCAGTGATGATGCTGTGATGACTCTGTGATGCTGTTGTGTAAATGATGTGATGATGCTGTGATGATGATGCAATGATAATGCTGTGATGATGCAGTGAAGATGCTGTGATGATGCAGTGATGATACTGTGATGATGTTGTGATAATGTTGTGAAGATGCTCTGATGATTCTCTGATGATGCATTGATTATGCAGTGATGATGCTGTGATGATGTTGAGATGATGCAGTGATGACGCAGTGATGAAGCAGTCATGATGCTGTGATGATGCTACTATGATGCTGTGATGATGCTATGATGATGCAGTGATTACGCTGCGATGACTCTGTGATGACGCTGTGATAATGCAGTGGTGCAGTGATGACACTGTGATGATGTTGTGATAATGCTGTGATGCAGTGATCATGCTGTGATGATGTGGTAATGATGCTGTGATGATGCATTTATTATGCAGTGATGGTGCTGTGATGACACTGTGATGATGTTTTGTAGTTGATGTGATGATGCTGTGATGACGCTGTGATAATGTTGTGATGCTGTGATGACGCTCTGATGATGCTGTGATGATGCAGTGAGAAAGCAGTAATGATGCTGTGATGATGCTCGGAAGATGCTGTGATGATGCAGTGGAGATGCTGTGATGATGGTGTGATGGCACTGTGATAATGCTGTGATGATGTTCTGATGAAGCAGTGATGATGCTCAGATGATGCTGTGATTTTGCAGTGATGATGCTGTGATGACACTGTGATGATAATGTATAGTTGATGTGATGATGCAGTGAGTAAGCAGTAATGATGCTGTGATGATGCTGTGATGATGCTGTAATGATGCAGAGAAGATTCTGTGATGATGCTCAAATGATGCTGTGATGACACCGTGATGATATTGTGTAGATGATGTGATGAAGCTGTGATGATGCAGTGATGATGCTTTGATGATGCAGTGATGATGCGGTGATGATGCTGTGATGATGCTGTGATGATGATGTGATGACTATGTGATGATGCAGTGATTATGCAGTAATTATGTAGTGATGATGCTGTGATGATGCATTGCTGACGCTGTGATACTGTTGTGATGATGCAGTGAGTATGCAGTAATAATTCTCTGATAATGCTCAGATCATGCTGTGATGATGCTGTGATTATGCTATGTTTATGTTTTGATGACACTGTGATGATGCAGTGATCATGGTGTGATGATGCTATGATGATGCTGTGATGATGCTTTGATGATGCTGTGATGATGCAGTGATGATGATGTAATGATGCAGTGATTTGGCTGTGATGATACTGTGATGATGCTGTGATGATGCAGTGATTATGTTGTGATTATGCTGTGATGACGCTGTGATGATGCTGTGATGATGCTGTGATGATGCAGTGATTATGTTGTGATGACACTGTGATGATGCTGTGATGATACTGTCATGATGAAGTGATGATGCAGTGATGATGCAGTTATGATGGTGTGGTGATGATGTGATGACGCAGTGATTATGAAGTGATGACGCTGTGATGATACAGTGATGACGCTGTGTTGATGTAGTGATGACGCAGTGATGAAGCAGTCATGATGCTGTGATGATGCTACTATGATGCTGTGATGATGCTATGATGATGCAGTGATTACGCTGCGATGACTCTGTGATGATGCTGTGATAATGCAGTGGTGCAGTGATGACACTGTGATGATGCTGTGATAATGCTGTGATGATGCAGTAATGATGCTGTGATGATGCAGTGATCATGCTGTGATGATGTGGTAATGATGCTGTGATGATGCATTTATTATGCAGTGATGGTGCTGTGATGACACTGTGATGATGTTTTGTAGTTGATGTGATGACGCTGTGATGACACTGTGATGACGTTGTGATGATGCAGTGATGCAGTGACAATAATGTGATGATGTTGTGATAATGTTTTGAAGATGCTGTGATGATGCATTGATGATGCAGTGTTGATGCAATAATGATGCTGTGGTGATGCTCAGAAGATGCTGTGATTACGCAGTGATGATGCTGTGATGACACTGTGATGATATTGTGTAGTTGAAGTGATGATGCTGTTATGATGCAGTGATGATGCTCTGATGATGCAGTGATGATGCAGTGATGATGCTGTGATGATGGTGTGATGACGCAGTGATGATACTGTGATGATGCAGTGTTCACCATGCGATGATGCTGTGATGATGCAGTGATGATGCTGTGATGACACTGTGATGATGCAGTGATGATGCTATGATGATGCAGTGATGATGCAGTGATGATGCTTTGATGATGCTGTGATGATGCTATGATGATGCTGTGATGATACTGTGATGATGCAGTGATGATGATGTGATGATGCCGTGATTTTGCTGTGATGATGCAGTGATGATGCTGTGATGATGCAGTGATTATGTTGTGATGATGCAGTGATGACACTGTGATGATACTGTGATGATGCTGTGATGATACTGTGATGATGCAGTGATGATGCAGTGATTATGTTGTGATGATGCTGTGATGACACTGTGATGATATTTTGATGATGCTGTGATGATGCTTTGATGATGCAGTGATGAAACTGTGATGGCGCTGTGATGATGCAGTGTGTAAACAGTAATGATGCTGTGATGATGCTGAGATAATGTTGTGATGATGCAGTGGTTATGTTGTGATGATTCTGTGATGACACTGTTATGATGCTATGATGATGTAGTGATGACGCATTGATGATGCAGTGATGACGCTGTGTTGATGTGGTAATGACGCTGCGATGATGATGTTTTGTTGCTGTGATAATGTTATGTTTATGTTTTTATGATGCAGTGATGATGTTGTGATGATGCAGAGATGACGCTTTGAAAACACAGTTATGATGCTGTGATTATGCTGTGATGATGCTGTGATTATTTGATGATGCAGTGATGACGCTGTGATGATGCAGTGAGAAAGCAGTAATGATGCTGTGATGATGCAGTGGAGATGCTGTGATGATGGTGTGGTGGCACTGTGATGATGCTGTGATGATGCTCAGATGATGCTGTGATTATGCATTGATGATGCTGTGATGACACTGTGATGATGCACTGATGACGCTGCGATGATGTTGTGATGATGCTGTGATGACTCTGTGATGATGCAGTCAGTAAGCAGTAATGATGCTGTGATGATGCTGTGATGATGCAGTGATTACGCAGAGATGATGCAGTGTTTATGCAGTGATTATGCAATGATGACGCTGTGATGATTCTCTGATGATGCAGTGATGATGGTGTGATGATGCTGTGAAGACACTATGATGATGTTGTGATGATGCAGTGATGGTGATGTGATGATGCAGTGATGACGCTGTGATGATGCAGTAAGTAGCAGTAATGATGCTGTGATGATGCTGTGATGATGCAGTTATTATGCAGTGATGATGCAGTGATGACACTGTGATGATGCTGTGTAGATGGTGTGATGATGCAGTGATGATGCTTTGATCATGCTGTAATGATGCTATGATGATGCAGCGATGATCCTGTGATGATGCAGTGATGATGTTGTATAGATGATGTGATGATTATGTGATGATGTATTGATCATGCAATGATATTGTGATGTCACTGTGATGATGTTGTGTAGATGATGTGATGATGCTGTGATGATTTGTGATGATGATGCTTTGATCATACTGTGATGATGCTGTGATGATGCTGTAAGGATGCTGTGATGATGCAGTAATTATGCAGTGATGATGCTGTGATGACTCTGTGATGCTGTTGTGTAAATGATGTGATGATGCTGTGATGATGATGCAATGATAATGCTGTGATGATGCAGTGAAGATGCTGTGATGATGCAGTGATGATACTGTGATGATGTTGTGATAATGTTGTGAAGATGCTCTGATGATTCTCTGATGATGCATTGATTATGCAGTGATGATGCTGTGATGATGTTGAGATGATGCAGTGATGACGCAGTGATGAAGCAGTCATGATGCTGTGATGATGCTGTGATGATGCTATGATGATGCAGTGATTACGCTGCGATGACTCTGTGATGACGCTGTGATAATGCAGTGGTGCAGTGATGACACTGTGATGATGTTGTGATAATGCTGTGATGCAGTGATCATGCTGTGATGATGTGGTAATGATGCTGTGATGATGCATTTATTATGCAGTGATGGTGCTGTGATGACACTGTGATGATGTTTTGTAGTTGATGTGATGATGCAGTGATGGCGCTGTGATAATGTAGTGATGATGTTCTGATGATGCTGAGATGATTGTGTGACGATTCAGAGATGATGGTGTGATGATGCAGTGATTATGCAGTGATGATGCTGTGATGATGCTGTGAGGATGCTGTGATGATGCAGTGATGATGCAGTGATAATGCTGTGATGATGCAGTGATGATGCAGTGATGATGCTGTGATGATGGTGAGAGGACGCAGTGATGATGCTGTGATGACGCTGCGATGATGCAGTGGTGATGCTGTGATTATGCTATGTTTATGTTGTGATGATACTGTGATGATGCAGTGTTCACCATGCGATGATGCTGTGATGAGGCAGTGATGAAGCAGTTAAGATGCTGTGATGATGCTCTGATGACACTCTGATGATGCTGTGATGATGCAGTGATGATGCACTGATGATGCAGTTATGACCTAGTGATGACGCTCTGATGATATTGTGATGATGCAGTGATCACGCTGCGATGACTGTTATGACGCTGTGAAGATGCAGTGATACAGTAATTATAGTGTGATGATGTTGTGATAATGTTGTGAAGATGCAGTAATGATGCTGTGATGATGCAGTAATGATGCTGTGATGATGGTGTGATGTCGCAGTGAGGATGCTGTGATTATGCTGTGATGACGCAGTGATGATGCAGTGATGACACTGTGTTGATGCAGTGATGATGGTGTGATGATGCAGTGAATATGCAGTGATGATGCTGTAATGATGCTGTGATGACGCTGTGATGATGCAGTGATGACGCTGTAATGATGCTGTGATGACACTGTGATGATGTTGTGTAGTTGATGTTATGATGCTGTGATGATGCACTGGTCATGCAGAGATGATGCAGTGATGATGCTCTGATGATGCAGTGATGATGCAGTGATGATGCTGTGATGATGGTGTGATGACGCAGTGATGATGCTGTGATGATATTTTGATGATGCTGTGATGATGCTTTGATGATGCAGTGATGAAACTGTGATGGCGCTGTGATGATGCAGTGTGTAAACAGTAATGATGCTGTGATGATGCTGAGATAATGTTGTGATGATGCAGTGGTTATGTTGTGATGATTCTGTGATGACACTGTTATGATGCTATGATGATGTAGTGATGATGCTTTGATGATGCAGTGATGACGCTGTGTTGATGTAGTAATGACGCTGCGATGATGATGTTTTGTTGCTGTGATAATGTTATGTTTATGTTTTTATGATGCAGTGATGATGTTGTGATGATGCAGTGATGACGCTGCGATGACTGTTATGATGCAGTGATGATGCAGTGATGATGCTGTGATGATGGTGTGATGACGCAGTGATGATGCTGTGATGACTCTGCGATGATGCAGTGGTGATTCTGTGATTATGCTATGTTTATGTTGTGATGATACTGTGATGATGCAGTGTTCACCATGCGATGATGCTATGATGATGCAGTGATGATGTAGTGATGATGCTATGATGATGCCGTGATGATGCTTTGATGATGCAGTGATTATGATGTGATGATGCTGTGATGATGCACTGGTCATGCAGTGATGATGCACTGATGATGCAGTGATGATGCAGTGATGATGCTGTGATGATGGTGTGATGACGCAGTGATGATACTGTGATGATGCAGTGTTCACCATGCGATGACACTGTGATGATGCAGTGATGATGCTATGATGATGCAGTGATGATGCAGTGATGATGCTTTGATGATGCTGTGATGATGCTATGATGATGCTTTGATGATGCTGTGATGATACGGTGATGATTCTGTGATGATACGGTGATGATACTGTGATGATGCAGTGATGATGATGTGATGATGCAGTGATGATGGTGTGGTGATGCTGTGATTACACTGTGATGATACTGTGATGATGCAGTGATGATGCAGTGATGATGCTGTGATGATGCAGTGATGATGTTGTGATGATGCTGTGATACACTGTGATGATGCAGTGATGACGCTGTGTTGATGTAGTGATGATGATGTTTTGTTGCTGTGATAATGCTTTGTTTATGTTTTTATGATGCAGTGATGATGCTGTGATGATGGTGTGATGATGCTCTGGTGATACAGTGATGAAACTGTGATGGCGCTGTGATGATGCAGTGTGTAAGCAGTGATGATGCTGAGATAATGTTGTGATGATGCAGTGGTTATGTTGTGATGATTCTGTGATGACACTGTTATGATGCTATGATGATGTAGTGATGATGATGTGATGATGCAGTGATGACGCTGTGTTGATGTAGTGATGACGCTGCGATGATGATGTTTTGTTGCTGTGATAATGTTATGTTTATGTTTTATGATGCAGTGATGATGTTGTGATGATGCAGTGATGACGCTGCGATGACTGTTATGATGCTGTGATGATGCAGTTATGAAGTGATGATACTGTGATGATGTGATAATGTTGTGAAGATGCAGTAATGATGCTGTGATGATGGTGTGATGTCGCAGTGATGATGCTGTGATAATGCTGCGATGATATTGTGATGATGCAGTGATGATGCTGTGATGATGCAGTTATTATGCAGTAATGATGCTGTGATGACACTGTGATGATGTTGTGTAGTTGATGTTATGATGCTGTGATGATGCACTGGTCATGCAGAGATGATGCAGTGATGATGCTCTGATGATGCAGTGATGATGCAGTGATGATGCTGTGATGATGGTGTGATGACGCAGTGATGATGCTCTGATGACGCTGCGATGATGCAGTGGTGATACTGTGATGATGCAGTGATGATGCTGTGATTAGGCTGTGATGACGCAGTGATGACGCAGTGGTGATGCTGTGATGATGCTGCGATGATGCCGTGATGATGCAGTGATGATGCTGTGATGATGCAGTTATTATGCAGTGATGATGCTGTGATGACACTGTGATGATGTTGTGTAGTTGATGTGATGATGCTGTGATGATGCACTGGTCATGCAGTGATGATGCAGTGATGATGCTCTGATGATGCAGTGATGATGCAGTGATGATGCTGTGATGATGGTGTGATGACGCAGTGATGATACTGTGATGATGCAGTGTTCACCATGCGATGATGCTGTGATGATGCAGTGATGATGCTGTGATGACACTGTGATGATGCAGTGATGATGCTATGATGATGCAGTGATGATGCAGTGATGATGCTTTGATGATGCTGTGATGATGCTATGATGATGCTTTGATGATGCTGTGATGATGCTGTGATGATACGGTGATGATGCAGTGATCATGATGTGATGATGCAGTGATTTTGCTGTGATGATACAGTGATGATGCTGAGATGATGCAGTGATGATACTGTGATGATGCAGTGATGATGATGTGATGATGCAGTGATGATGGTGTGGTGATGCTGTGATTACACTGTGATGATACTGTGATGATGCAGTGATGATGCAGTGATGATGCTGTGATGATGCAGTGATGATGTTGTGATGATGCTGTGATGATGGTGTGATGATGCTCTGGTGATACAGTGATGATGCAGTGATGGTGCTTTGATGACACTGTGATGATGCTGTGATGACGCTGTGATGATGAAGTGATGATGATGTGATGATGTAGTGATGATGCTTTGATGATGCAGTGATGAAACTGTGATGGCGCTGTGATGATGCAGTGTGTAAGCAGTGATGATGCTGAGATAATGTTGTGATGATGCAGTGGTTATGTTGTGATGATTCTGTGATGGCACTGTTATGATGCTATGATGATGTAGTGATGATGATGTGATGATGCAGTGATGATGCTGTGTTGATGTAGTGATGACGCTGCGATGATGATGTTTTGTTGCTGTGATAATGTTATGTTTATGTTTTATGATGCAGTGATGATGTTGTGATGATGCAGTGATGACACTGCGATGACTGTTATGATGCTGTGATGATGCAGTTATGAAGTGATGATACTGTGATGATGTGATAATGTTGTGAAGATGCAGTAATGATGCTGTGATGATGGTGTGATGTCGCAGTGATGATGCTGTGATAATGCTGCGATGATATTGTGATGATGCAGTGATGATGCTGTGATGATGCAGTTATTATGCAGTAATGATGCTGTGATGACACTGTGATGATGTTGTGTAGTTGATGTTATGATGCTGTGATGATGCACTGGTCATGCAGAGATGATGCAGTGATGATGCTCTGATGATGCAGTGATGATGCAGTGATGATGCTGTGATGATGGTGTGATGACGCAGTGATGATGCTGTGATGACGCTGCGATGATGCAGTGGTGATGCTGTGATTATGCTATGTTTATGTTGTGATGATACTGTGATGATGCAGTGTTCACCATGCGATGATGCTGTGATGAGGCAGTGATGAAGCAGTTAAGATGCTGTGATGATGCTCTGATGACACTCTGATGATGCTGTGACGATGCAGTGATGATGCTGTGATGATGCAGAGATGATGCTGTAAAGATGCTGTGATGATGCAGTGATGATGCACTGATGATGCAGTTATGACCTAGTGATGACGCTCTGATGATATTGTTATGATGCAGTGATCACGCTGCGATGACTGTTATGACGCTGTGAAGATGCAGTGATACAGTAATGATAGTGTGATGATGTTGTGATAATGTTGTGAAGATGCAGTAATGATGCTGTGATGATGCAGTAATGATGTTGTGATGATGGTGTGATGTCGCAGTGAGGATGCTGTGATTATGCTGTGATGATGCATTGATGATGGTGCGATGACACTGTGATGATGCAGTGATGATGCTATGATGATGCAGTGATGATGCAGTGATGATGCTTTGATGATGCTATGATGATGCTATGATGATGCTTTGATGATGCTGTGATGATACGGTGATGATGCTGTGATGATACGGTGATGATGCAGTGATCATGATGTGATGATGCAGTGATTTTGCTGTGATGATACAGTGATGATGCTGAGATGATGCAGTGATGATACTGTGATGATGCAGTGATGATGATGTGATGATGCAGTGATGATGGTGTGGTGATGCTGTGATTACACTGTGATGATACTGTGATGATGCAGTGATGATGCAGTGATGATGCTGTGATGATGCAGTGATGATGTTGTGATGATGCTGTGATACACTGTGATGATGCAGTGATGATGCTGTGTTGATGTAGTGATGACGCTGTGATGATGATGTTTTGTTGCTGTGATAATGCTATGTTTATGTTTTTATGATGCAGTGATGATGCTGTGATGATGGTGTGATGATGCTCTGGTGATACAGTGATGATGCAGTGATGGTGCTTTGATGACACTGTGATGATGCTGTGATGACGCTGTGATGATGAAGTGATGATGATGTGATGATGTAGTGATGATGCTTTGATGATGCAGTGATGAAACTGTGATGGCGCTGTGATGATGCAGTGTGTAAGCAGTAATGATGCTGTGATGATGCTGAGATAATGTTGTGATGATGCAGTGGTTATGTTGTGATGATTCTGTGATGACACTGTTATGATGCTATGATGATGTAGTGATGATGTTGTGATGATGCAGTGATGACGCTGCGATGACTGTTATGATGCTGTGATGATGCAGTTATGAAGTGATGATACTGTGATGATGTGATAATGTTGTGAAGATGCAGTAATGATGCTGTGATGATGGTGTGATGTCGCAGTGATGATGCTGTGATAATGCTGCGATGATATTGTGATGATGCAGTGATGATGCTGTGATGATGCAGTTATTATGCAGTAATGATGCTGTGATGACACTGTGATGATGTTGTGTAGTTGATGTTATGATGCTGTGATGATGCACTGGTCATGCAGAGATGATGCAGTGATGATGCTCTGATGATGCAGTGATGATGCAGTGATGATGGTGTGATGACGCAGTGATGATGCTGTGATGACGCTGCGATGATGCAGTGGTGATGCTGTGATTATGCTATGTTTATGTTGTGATGATACTGTGATGATGCAGCGTTCACCATGCGATGATGCTGTGATGATGCTGTGATGATGGTATGATTATGCAGTGATGATGTAGTGATGATGCTATGATGATGCTGTGATGATGCAGTTATGATGATGTGATGATACAGTGTTGATGATGTGATGATGCAGTGATTTTGCTATGATGATGCAGTGATGATGCAGTGATGATGCTGTGATGATGCTTTGATGATGCTGTGATGATGCTATGATGATGCAGTGATGATGCTCTGATGATGCAGTGATGATGCTGTGATGACACTGAGATGATGCAGTGATGATACTGTGATGATGCAGTGATGATGCTGTGATGATGCAGTTATTATGCAGTGATGATGCTGTGATGACACTGTGATGATGTTGTGTAGTTGATGTGATGATGCTGTGATGATGCACTGGTCATGCAGTGATGATGCAGTGATGATGCTCTGATGATGCAGTGATGATGCAGTGATGATGCTGTGATGATGGTGTGATGACGCAGTGATGATACTGTGATGATGCAGTGTTCACCATGCGATGATGCTGTGATGATGCAGTGATAATGCTGTGATGACACTGTGATGATGCAGTGATGATGCTATGATGATGCAGTGATGATGCAGTGATGATGCTTTGATGATGCTGTGATGATGCTATGATGATGCTGTGATGATACTGTGATGATGCAGTGATGATGATGTGATGATGCCGTGATTTTGCTGTGATGATGCAGTGATGATGCTGTGATGATGCAGTGATTATGTTGTGATGATGCAGTGATGACACTGTGATGATACTGTGATGATGCTGTGATGATACTGTGATGATGCAGTGATGAAACTGTGATGATGCAGTGATGATGATGTGATGATGCAGTGATTATGTTGTGATGATGCAGTGATGACACTGTGATGATACTGTGATGATGCTGTGATGATGCTATGATGATGCTGTGATGATACTGTGATGATGCAGTGATGATGATGTGATGATGCCGTGATTTTGCTGTGATGATGCAGTGATGATGCTGTGATGATGCAGTGATTATGTTGTGATGATGCTGTGATGACACTGTGATGATATTTTGATGATGCTGTGATGATGCTTTGATGATGCAGTGATGAAACTGTGATGGCGCTGTGATGATGCAGTGTGTAAACAGTAATGATGCTGTGATGATGCTGAGATAATGTTGTGATGATGCAGTGGTTATGTTGTGATGATTCTGTGATGACACTGTTATGATGCTATGATGATGTAGTGATGACGCATTGATGATGCAGTGATGACGCTGTGTTGATGTGGTAATGACGCTGCGATGATGATGTTTTGTTGCTGTGATAATGTTATGTTTATGTTTTTATGATGCAGTGATGATGTTGTGATGATGCAGAGATGACGCTTTGAAAACACAGTTATGATGCTGTGATTATGCTGTGATGATGCTGTGATTATTTGATGATGCAGTGATGACGCTGTGATGATGCAGTGAGAAAGCAGTAATGATGCTGTGATGATGCAGTGGAGATGCTGTGATGATGGTGTGGTGGCACTGTGATGATGCTGTGATGATGCTCAGATGATGCTGTGATTATGCATTGATGATGCTGTGATGACACTGTGATGATGCACTGATGACGCTGCGATGATGTTGTGATGATGCTGTGATGACTGTGATGATGCAGTCAGTAAGCAGTAATGATGCTGTGATGATGCTGTGATGATGCAGTGATTACGCAGAGATGATGCAGTGTTTATGCAGTGATTATGCAATGATGACGCTGTGATGATTCTCTGATGATGCAGTGATGATGGTGTGATGATGCTGTGAAGACACTATGATGATGTTGTGATGATGCAGTGATGGTGATGTGATGATGCAGTGATGACGCTGTGATGATGCAGTAAGTAGCAGTAATGATGCTGTGATGATGCTGTGATGATGCAGTTATTATGCAGTGATGATGCAGTGATGACACTGTGATGATGCTGTGTAGATGGTGTGATGATGCAGTGATGATGCTTTGATCATGCTGTAATGATGCTATGATGATGCAGTGATGACGCATTGATGATGCTGTGATTATGCAGTGATGACGCTGTGATGATTATCTGATGCTGCAGTGATGATGCATTGATGATGCTGTGATGACGCTGTGATGATGCAGCGATGATCCTGTGATGATGCAGTGATGATGTTGTATAGATGATGTGATGATTATGTGATGATGTATTGATCATGCAATGATATTGTGATGTCACTGTGATGATGTTGTGTAGATGATGTGATGATGCTGTGATGATTTGTGATGATGATGCTTTGATCATACTGTGATGATGCTGTGATGATGCTGTAAGGATGCTGTGATGATGCAGTAATTATGCAGTGATGATGCTGTGATGACTCTGTGATGCTGTTGTGTAAATGATGTGATGATGCTGTGATGATGATGCAATGATAATGCTGTGATGATGCAGTGAAGATGCTGTGATGATGCAGTGATGATACTGTGATGATGTTGTGATAATGTTGTGAAGATGCTCTGATGATTCTCTGATGATGCATTGATTATGCAGTGATGATGCTGTGATGATGTTGAGATGATGCAGTGATGACGCAGTGATGAAGCAGTCATGATGCTGTGATGATGCTACTATGATGCTGTGATGATGCTATGATGATGCAGTGATTACGCTGCGATGACTCTGTGATGACGCTGTGATAATGCAGTGGTGCAGTGATGACACTGTGATGATGTTGTGATAATGCTGTGATGCAGTGATCATGCTGTGATGATGTGGTAATGATGCTGTGATGATGCATTTATTATGCAGTGATGGTGCTGTGATGACACTGTGATGATGTTTTGTAGTTGATGTGATGATGCTGTGATGACGCTGTGATAATGTTGTGATGCTGTGATGACGCTCTGATGATGCTGTGATGATGCAGTGAGAAAGCAGTAATGATGCTGTGATGATGCTCGGAAGATGCTGTGATGATGCAGTGGAGATGCTGTGATGATGGTGTGATGGCACTGTGATAATGCTGTGATGATGTTCTGATGAAGCAGTGATGATGCTCAGATGATGCTGTGATTTTGCAGTGATGATGCTGTGATGACACTGTGATGATAATGTATAGTTGATGTGATGATGCAGTGAGTAAGCAGTAATGATGCTGTGATGATGCTGTGATGATGCTGTAATGATGCAGAGAAGATTCTGTGATGATGCTCAAATGATGCTGTGATGACACCGTGATGATATTGTGTAGATGATGTGATGAAGCTGTGATGATGCAGTGATGATGCTTTGATGATGCAGTGATGATGCGGTGATGATGCTGTGATGATGCTGTGATGATGATGTGATGACTATGTGATGATGCAGTGATTATGCAGTAATTATGTAGTGATGATGCTGTGATGATGCATTGCTGACGCTGTGATACTGTTGTGATGATGCAGTGAGTATGCAGTAATAATTCTCTGATAATGCTCAGATCATGCTGTGATGATGCTGTGATTATGCTATGTTTATGTTTTGATGACACTGTGATGATGCAGTGATCATGGTGTGATGATGCTATGATGATGCTGTGATGATGCTTTGATGATGCTGTGATGATGCAGTGATGATGATGTAATGATGCAGTGATTTGGCTGTGATGATGCAGTGATGATACTGTGATGATGCTGTGATGATGCAGTGATTATGTTGTGATTATGCTGTGATGACGCTGTGATGATGCTGTGATGATGCTGTGATGATGCAGTGATTATGTTGTGATGACACTGTGATGATGCTGTGATGATACTGTCATGATGAAGTGATGATGCAGTGATGATGCAGTTATGATGGTGTGGTGATGATGTGATGACGCAGTGATTATGAAGTGATGACGCTGTGATGATACAGTGATGACGCTGTGTTGATGTAGTGATGACGCAGTGATGAAGCAGTCATGATGCTGTGATGATGCTACTATGATGCTGTGATGATGCTATGATGATGCAGTGATTACGCTGCGATGACTCTGTGATGATGCTGTGATAATGCAGTGGTGCAGTGATGACACTGTGATGATGCTGTGATAATGCTGTGATGATGCAGTAATGATGCTGTGATGATGCAGTGATCATGCTGTGATGATGTGGTAATGATGCTGTGATGATGCATTTATTATGCAGTGATGGTGCTGTGATGACACTGTGATGATGTTTTGTAGTTGATGTGATGACGCTGTGATGACACTGTGATGACGTTGTGATGATGCAGTGATGCAGTGACAATAATGTGATGATGTTGTGATAATGTTTTGAAGATGCTGTGATGATGCATTGATGATGCAGTGTTGATGCAATAATGATGCTGTGGTGATGCTCAGAAGATGCTGTGATTACGCAGTGATGATGCTGTGATGACACTGTGATGATATTGTGTAGTTGAAGTGATGATGCTGTTATGATGCAGTGATGATGCTCTGATGATGCAGTGATGATGCAGTGATGATGCTGTGATGATGGTGTGATGACGCAGTGATGATACTGTGATGATGCAGTGTTCACCATGCGATGATGCTGTGATGATGCAGTGATGATGCTGTGATGACACTGTGATGATGCAGTGATGATGCTATGATGATGCAGTGATGATGCAGTGATGATGCTTTGATGATGCTGTGATGATGCTATGATGATGCTGTGATGATACTGTGATGATGCAGTGATGATGATGTGATGATGCCGTGATTTTGCTGTGATGATGCAGTGATGATGCTGTGATGATGCAGTGATTATGTTGTGATGATGCAGTGATGACACTGTGATGATACTGTGATGATGCTGTGATGATACTGTGATGATGCAGTGATGATGCAGTGATTATGTTGTGATGATGCTGTGATGACACTGTGATGATATTTTGATGATGCTGTGATGATGCTTTGATGATGCAGTGATGAAACTGTGATGGCGCTGTGATGATGCAGTGTGTAAACAGTAATGATGCTGTGATGATGCTGAGATAATGTTGTGATGATGCAGTGGTTATGTTGTGATGATTCTGTGATGACACTGTTATGATGCTATGATGATGTAGTGATGACGCATTGATGATGCAGTGATGACGCTGTGTTGATGTGGTAATGACGCTGCGATGATGATGTTTTGTTGCTGTGATAATGTTATGTTTATGTTTTTATGATGCAGTGATGATGTTGTGATGATGCAGAGATGACGCTTTGAAAACACAGTTATGATGCTGTGATTATGCTGTGATGATGCTGTGATTATTTGATGATGCAGTGATGACGCTGTGATGATGCAGTGAGAAAGCAGTAATGATGCTGTGATGATGCAGTGGAGATGCTGTGATGATGGTGTGGTGGCACTGTGATGATGCTGTGATGATGCTCAGATGATGCTGTGATTATGCATTGATGATGCTGTGATGACACTGTGATGATGCACTGATGACGCTGCGATGATGTTGTGATGATGCTGTGATGACTCTGTGATGATGCAGTCAGTAAGCAGTAATGATGCTGTGATGATGCTGTGATGATGCAGTGATTACGCAGAGATGATGCAGTGTTTATGCAGTGATTATGCAATGATGACGCTGTGATGATTCTCTGATGATGCAGTGATGATGGTGTGATGATGCTGTGAAGACACTATGATGATGTTGTGATGATGCAGTGATGGTGATGTGATGATGCAGTGATGACGCTGTGATGATGCAGTAAGTAGCAGTAATGATGCTGTGATGATGCTGTGATGATGCAGTTATTATGCAGTGATGATGCAGTGATGACACTGTGATGATGCTGTGTAGATGGTGTGATGATGCAGTGATGATGCTTTGATCATGCTGTAATGATGCTATGATGATGCAGCGATGATCCTGTGATGATGCAGTGATGATGTTGTATAGATGATGTGATGATTATGTGATGATGTATTGATCATGCAATGATATTGTGATGTCACTGTGATGATGTTGTGTAGATGATGTGATGATGCTGTGATGATTTGTGATGATGATGCTTTGATCATACTGTGATGATGCTGTGATGATGCTGTAAGGATGCTGTGATGATGCAGTAATTATGCAGTGATGATGCTGTGATGACTCTGTGATGCTGTTGTGTAAATGATGTGATGATGCTGTGATGATGATGCAATGATAATGCTGTGATGATGCAGTGAAGATGCTGTGATGATGCAGTGATGATACTGTGATGATGTTGTGATAATGTTGTGAAGATGCTCTGATGATTCTCTGATGATGCATTGATTATGCAGTGATGATGCTGTGATGATGTTGAGATGATGCAGTGATGACGCAGTGATGAAGCAGTCATGATGCTGTGATGATGCTACTATGATGCTATGATGATGCAGTGATTACGCTGCGATGACTCTGTGATGACGCTGTGATAATGCAGTGGTGCAGTGATGACACTGTGATGATGTTGTGATAATGCTGTGATGCAGTGATCATGCTGTGATGATGTGGTAATGATGCTGTGATGATGCATTTATTATGCAGTGATGGTGCTGTGATGACACTGTGATGATGTTTTGTAGTTGATGTGATGATGCAGTGATGGCGCTGTGATAATGTAGTGATGATGTTCTGATGATGCTGAGATGATTGTGTGACGATTCAGAGATGATGGTGTGATGATGCAGTGATTATGCAGTGATGATGCTGTGATGATGCTGTGAGGATGCTGTGATGATGCAGTGATGATGCAGTGATAATGCTGTGATGATGCAGTGATGATGCAGTGATGATGCTGTGATGATGGTGAGAGGACGCAGTGATGATGCTGTGATGACGCTGCGATGATGCAGTGGTGATGCTGTGATTATGCTATGTTTATGTTGTGATGATACTGTGATGATGCAGTGTTCACCATGCGATGATGCTGTGATGAGGCAGTGATGAAGCAGTTAAGATGCTGTGATGATGCTCTGATGACACTCTGATGATGCTGTGATGATGCAGTGATGATGCACTGATGATGCAGTTATGACCTAGTGATGACGCTCTGATGATATTGTGATGATGCAGTGATCACGCTGCGATGACTGTTATGACGCTGTGAAGATGCAGTGATACAGTAATTATAGTGTGATGATGTTGTGATAATGTTGTGAAGATGCAGTAATGATGCTGTGATGATGCAGTAATGATGCTGTGATGATGGTGTGATGTCGCAGTGAGGATGCTGTGATTATGCTGTGATGATGCATTGATGATGCAGTGATGACACTGTGTTGATGCAGTGATGATGGTGTGATGATGCAGTGAATATGCAGTGATGATGCTGTAATGATGCTGTGATGACGCTGTGATGATGCAGTGATGACGCTGTAATGATGCTGTGATGATGCAGTGAGCAAGCACTAATGATGCTATGATGATGCTCAGATGATGCTGTGATGATGCAGTGATGATTCTCTGATGACGCTGTGATGATGCAGTGAGTAAGCAGTAATGATACTGTGATGAAGCTCAGATGATTCTGTGAAGATTCAGTGATGATGCTCTGATGATGCAGTGATGATGCTGTGATGATGGCGTGATGACGCTGCGATGATGCAGTGGTGATGCTGTGATTATGCTATGTTTATGTTTTGATGACACTGTGATGATGCAGTGATGATGGTGTGATGATGCAGTGATGATGCTATGATGATGCTGTGATGATGCTTTGATGATGCTGTGATGATGCAGTGATGATGCAGTGATGATCCTGTGATGACTCTGTGATGATGCTGTAATAATGCTGTGATGACGCTGTGATGATGTTATGTAGACGATGTGATGATTGTGTGATGATGCTGCAGTGATACTGTGATGACGCTGTGATGATGCTGTGATGATGTTGTATAGATGACGTGATGATTATGTGATGATGCAGTCATAATGCAGTGATGATGCAGTGATGACACTGTGATGATGCTGTGTAGATGGTGTGATCATGCTGTAATGATGCTATGATGATGCAGTGATGATGCTGTGATGATGCTGTGATGATGCTGTAATAATGGTGTGACAATGCAGTGATGATGCTGTGATGATGCTGTGATGATGCTGTGATGATGCTCTGACTATGAAGTGATGACACTGTGATGATGCAGCGATGATGCTGTGATGATGCAGTGATGGCGCTGTGATAATGTAGTGATGATGTTCTGATGATGCTGAGATGATTGTGTGACGATTCAGAGATGATGGTGTGATGATGCAGTGATGATGCAGTGATAATGCTGTGATGATGCAGTGATGATGCACTGATGATGCAGTTATGACCTAGTGATGACGCTCTGATGATATTGTGATGATGCACTGATGACGCTGCGATTATGTTGTTATGATGCAGTGATGATACTATGATGACTCTGTGATGATGCAGTGAGGTAGCAGTAATGATGCTGTGATGATGCTGATATAATGCTGTGATGATGCAGTGATGATGCTGTGAAGACGCTCTGATGATGCTGTGATGATGCTGCGATGATGTTGTGATGATGCCGTGATTATGCAGTGATGATGCTGTGATGATGTAGTGATGATGCTGTGATGATGCTCTGATGATATTGTGATGATGCACTGATGAGGCTGCGATGATTTTGTGATGATGCTGTGATGATTTGTGATGATGCTGTGATGATGCTGTGATGATGTAGTGATGATTCTGTGATGATGCTCTGATGATATTGTGATGATGCACTGATGAGGCTGCGATGATTTTGTGATGATGCTGTGATGATTTGTGATGATGATGTGATGATGCTGTATTATTACGTGATGATGCAGTGATGATGCTGTAATGATACAGTGATCATGCTGTGATGACGCAGTGAGTAAGCAGTGATGATGCAGTGATTATACTCTGCGGATGCTGTGATGATTCTCTGATGATACTGTGATGATGCTGTGAGTAAGCAGTAATGATGCTGCGATGATGCTGATATAATATTGTGACGATGCAGTGATTCTGCAATGATGACGCTGTGTTGATGCAGTGATGACGTTGCGATGATGCTGTGATGAGGCTATGATTATGTTGTGATGACTCTGTGAGGATGATGTGATGATGCTGTGATGATGGTGTATGTTGCTCTCATGATGCAGTGATGATGCTGTGATGACACTGTGATGATGGTGTGATGATGCAGTGATGATGCTGTGAAGACGCTCTGATAATTCTGGCATGATGCACTGATAATGATGTGATGATGCAGTGATGACGCTGTGATGATTATCTGATGATGCAGTGATGATGCATTGATGATGCTGTGATGATGGTGTGATGATATTGTGATGATGCAGTAATGATGCAGTAATGATGCTGTGATACTGCTGTGACCATTACTGCTGGCACCCAAGCAGCTTGTGGCCGGTCACCCGTGTCGTGGCATCGCATTCGCCGTGCCGCTCGAGCTGGGACCCGAACCGCGATGCGGCTGCCACACAGGTCGCCGTGCAACAGAGCTTAGGGGTTCGCGACGGACAGCCGACGCCCCGAACGGAAACGAACCTCTGTCCTCCGGGACGGTCAGTCCCTGAGCCGGCGGACGACAGCCTCCCGCTTCCAGGCACGGCTGGCACCCATGCCACTCCTGGCCGGAGAAACATGTCGTGGCATCGCCTTACCCGAGCCGCTCGAGGTGGGACCCAGACACGGTCCGGCAAGCACACACGTCGCCCAGGACCAGAAACACGGTGTTCGGGACACCCGGCCCCACGCTGCCCGTGGACGGAAACACGTGTCCTGCGATCGCCATAGCAGAACCACCCGAGGTGCGATCCTGACCCCGTTGCGGCTAGCAAACACTTCGGCCGTGATCGGAGTCCTGGGGCTCAGTACGTCCGGCTGCCGCCCCGCACGGGAACGAACCTCCGTTCTCCGGGACGGTCAGTCCGCGAGCCGGCAAACGACAGCCTCCCACTTCCCGGCACGGCTGGCACCCAAGCAGCTTGTGGCCGGTCACCCGTGTCGTGGCATCGCATTCGCCGTGCCGCTCGAGCTGGGACCCGGACCGCGGTGCTGCTACCACACATGTCGCAGTGCAGCAGAGCTTAGGGGTTCGCGACGGACAGCCGCCGCCCCGCACGGGAACGAACCTCCGGTCTTCGGGACGGTCAGTCCCTGGGCCGGCGGACGAAAGCCTCCCACTTCCAGGCACATTTGGCACCCATGCCACTCGTGGCCGGACAACCATGTCGTGTCATCGCCTTACCCGAGCCGCTTGAAACGGAACCCGGACACGGTCTGGGTAGCACACACGTCGCCCAGGACCGGAAACAAGGGGCTCGGGTCAGCCGGCCCCACGCTGCCCGTGGTCGGAAATACGTGTCCTGCGATCGCTTTCGCATTGCCGCTCGAGGTGGGACCCGAACCGCGATGCGGCTGCCACACAGGTCGCCGTGCAACAGAGCTTAGGGGTTCGCGACGGACGGGCGCCGCTCCGCACGGGAACGAACCTCTGTCCTCCGGGACGGTCAGTCCCTGAGCCGGCGGACGAAAGCCTCCCGCTTCCAGGCACAGCTGGCACCCATGCCACTCGTGGCCGGACAATTGAGTCGTGGCATCGCCTTCCACAAGCCACCAGAAACGGGACCGGGACACGGTTCGGCTAGCACACACGTAGCCCAGGACCAGAAACAAGGGGCTAGGGACAGCCGGCCCACGCTGCCCGTGGACGGACACCCGTGTCCTGCGATCGCCATAACAGAGCCGCCCGAGGTGCGATCCTGACTCCGTTGCGGCTAGCAAACACTTCGGCCGGGACCGGAGTCCTGGGGCTCAGTACGTCCGGCTGCCGCCCCGCACGGGAACGAACCTCCGTTCTCCGGGACGGCCAGTCCCTGAGCCGGCGGACGAAAGCCTCCCGCTTCCAGGCACGGCTGGCACCCATGCCACTCGTGGCCGGAGAAACATGTCGTGGCATCGCCTTACCCGAGCCGCTCGAGGTGGGACCCAGACACGGTCCGGCAAGCACACACGTCGCCCAGGACCAGAAACACGGTGTTCGGGACACCCGGCCCCACGCTGCCCGTGGACGGAAACACGTGTCGAGCGATCGCCATAACAGAGCCGCCCGAGGTGCGATCCTGACTCCGTTGCGGCTAGCAAACACTTCGGCCGGGACCGGAGTCCTGGGGCTCAGTACGTCCGGCTGCCGCCCCGCACGGGAACGCACCTCCGTTCTCCGGGACGGCCGGTCCCCGAGCCGGCAAACGACAGCCTCCCACTTCCCGGCACGGCTGGCACCCAAGCAGCTTGTGGCCGGTCACCCGTGTCGTGGCATCGCCTTACCCGAGCCGCTCGAGGTGGGACCCAGACACGGTCCGGCTAGCACACACGTCGCCCAGGACCGGAAACAAGGGGCTCGGGACATCCGGCCCCACGCTGCCCGTGGAGGGACTCCCGTGTCCTGCGATCGCATTCGACGTGCCGCTCGAGGTGGGACCCGGACCGCGGTGCTGCTACCACACAGGTCGCCGTGCAGCAGAGCTTAGGGATTCGGGACGGACAGGCGACGCCCCGCACGGGAACGAACCTCCGTTCTCCGGGACGGCCATTCCCTGAGCCGGCGGACGAAAGCCTCCCGCTTCCAGGCACAGCTGGCACCCATGCCACTCGTGGCCGGACAATTGAGTCGTGGCATCGCCTTCCACAAGCCACCAGAAACGGGATCGGGACACGGTTCGGCTAGCACACACGTAGCCCAGGACCAGAAACAAGGGGCTCGGGACACCCGACCCCACGCTGCCCGTGGACGGAAACACGTGTCGTGGCATCGCATTCGCCGTGCCGCTCGAGGTGGGACCCGGACCGCGGTGCTGCTACCACACAGGTCGCCGTGCAACAGAGCTTAGGGGTTCGCGACGGACAGCCGACGCCCCGAACGGAAACGACCCTCTGTCCTCCGGGACGGTCAGTCCCTGAGCCGGCGGACGAAAGCCTCCTGCTTCCAGGCACGGCTGGCACCCATGCCACTCGTGGACGGACAACCGTGTCCTGGCATCACTTTCCCCGTACCGCTCGAGGTGGGACCCAGACACGGTCCGGCAAGCACACACGTCGCCCAGGACCGGAAACAAGGGGCTCGGGACACCCGGACCCACGCTGCCCGTGGACGGACACCCGTGTCCTGCGATCGCCATAGCAGAACCACCCGAGGTGCGATCCTGACCCCGTTGCGGCTAGCAAACACTTCGGCCGGGACCGGAGTCCTGGGGCTCAGTACGTCCGGCTGCCGCCCCGCACGGGAACGCACCTCCGTTCTCCGGGACGGCCGGTCCCCGAGCCGGCAAACGACAGCCTCCCACTTCCCGGCACGGCTGGCACCCAAGCAGCTTGTGGCCGGTCACCCGTGTCGTGGCATCGCCTTACCCGAGCCGCTCGAGGTGGGACCCAGACACGGTCCGGCTAGCACACACGTCGCCCAGGACCGGAAACAAGGGGCTCGGGACATCCGGCCCCACGCTGCCCGTGGAGGGACTCCCGTGTCCTGCGATCGCATTCGACGTGCCGCTCGAGGTGGGACCCGGACCGCGGTGCTGCTACCACACAGGTCGCCGTGCAAGAGAGCTTAGGGGTTCGGGACAAAAAGCCGCCGCCCCGAACGGGCACGACACTCTGTCCTCCGGGACGGTCAGTCCCCGAGCCGGCGGACGACTGCCTCCCACTTCCCGGCACGGCTGGCACTCATTCCACTGGTGGCCGGACAACCGTGTCGTGGCATCGCCTTCCAGAAGCCACCAGAAACGGGACCCGGACAGGGTTCGGCTAGCACACACGTAGCCCAGGACCAGAAACAAGGGGCTCGGGACACCCGACCCCACGCTGCCCGTGGACGGAAACACGTGTCGTGGCATCGCATTCGCCGTGCCGCTCGAGGTGGGACCCGGACCGCGGTGCTGCTACCACACAGGTCGCCGTGCAGCAGAGCTTAGGGGTTCGCGACGGACAGCCGCCGCCCCGCACGGGAACGAACCTCTGTCCTCCGGGACGGTCAGTCCCTGAGCCGGCGGACGAAAGCCTCCCGCTTCCAGGCACGGCTGGCACCCATTCCACTCCTGGCCGGACAACCGTGTCCTGGCATCACTTTCCCCGTACCGCTCGAGGTGGGACCCAGACACGGTCCGGCTAGCACACACGTCGCCCAGGACCGGAAACACGGTGTTCGGGACAGCCGGCCCCACGCTGCCCGTGGACGGACACCCGTGTCCTGCGATCGCCATACCAGAGCCGCCCGAGGTGCGATCCTGACCCCGTTGCGGCTAGCAAACACTTCGGCCGTGATCGGAGTCCTGGGGCTCAGTACGTCCGGCTGCCGCCCCGCACGGGAACGAACCTCCGTTCTCCGGGACGGCCGGTTCGCGAGCCGGCAAACGACAGCCTCCCACTTCCCGGCACGGCTGGCACCCAAGCAGCTTGTGGCCGGTCACCCGTGTCGTGGCATCGCATTCGCCGTGCCGCTCGAGCTGGGACCCGGACCGCGGTGCTGCTACCACACATGTCGCAGTGCAGCAGAGCTTAGGGGTTCGCGACGGACAGCCGCCGCCCCGCACGGGAACGAACCTCTTTCCTCCGGGACGGTCAGTCCCTGAGCCGGCGGACGAAAGCCTCCCGCTTCCAGACACAGCTGGCACCCATGCCACTCGTGGCCGGACAACCGTGTCCTGGCATCACTTTCCCCGTACCGCTCGAGGTGGGACCCAGACACGGTCCGGCAAGCACACACGTCGCCCAGGACCGGAAACAAGGGGCTCGGGACACCCGGACCCACGCTGCCCGTGGACGGACACCCGTGTCCTGCGATCGCCATAGCAGTTCCACCCGAGGTGCGATCCTGACCCCGTTGCGGCTAGCAAACACTTCGGCCGGGACCGGAGTCCTGGGGCTCAGTACGTCCGGCTGCCGCCCCGCACGGGAACGCACCTCCGTTCTCCGGGACGGCCGGTCCCCGAGCCGGCAAACGACAGCCTCCCACTTCCCGGCACGGCTGGCACCCAAGCAGCTTGTGGCCGGTCACCCGTATCGTGGCATCGCCTTACCCGAGCCGCTCGAGGTGGGACCCAGACACGGTCCGGCTAGCACACACGTCGCCCAGGACCGGAAACAAGGGGCTCGGGACATCCGGCCCCACGCTGCCCGTGGAGGGTCTCCCGTGTCCTGCGATCGCATTCGACGTGCCGCTCGAGGTGGGACCCGGACCGCGGTGCTGCTACCACACAGGTCGCCGTGCAGCAGAGCTTAGGGGTTCGGGACGGACAGCCGACGCCCCGCACGGGAACGAACCTCCGTTCTCCGGGACGGCCATTCCCTGAGCCGGCGGACGAAAGCCTCCCGCTTCCAGGCACAGCTGGCACCCATGCCACTCGTGGCCGGACAATTGAGTCGTGGCATCGCCTTCCACAAGCCACCAGAAACGGGACCGGGACACGGTTCGGCTAGCACACACGTAGCCCAGGACCAGAAACAAGGGGCTAGGGACAGCCGGCCCACGCTGCCCGTGGACGGACACCCGTGTCCTGCGATCGCCATAACAGAGCCGCCCGAGGTGCGATCCTGACTCCGTTGCGGCTAGCAAACACTTCGGCCGGGACCGGAGTCCTGGGGCTCAGTACGTCCGGCTGCCGCCCCGCACGGGAACGAACCTCCGTTCTCCGGGACGGCCAGTCCCTGAGCCGGCGGACGACAGCCTCCCGCTTCCAGGCACGGCTGGCACCCATGCCACTCGTGGCCGGAAAAACATGTCGTGGCATCGCCTTACCCGAGCCGCTCGAGGTGGGACCCAGACACGGTCCGGCAAGCACACACGTCGCCCAGGACCAGAAACACGGTGTTCGGGACACCCGGCCCCACGCTGCCCGTGGACGGAAACACGTGTCGAGCGATCGCTTTCGCCATGCCGCTCGAGGTGGGACCCGAACCGCGATTCGGCTGCCACACAGGTCGCCGTGCAACAGGGCTTAGGGGTTCGGGACAGACGGCCGCCGCCCCGCACGGCAACGAACCTCTGTCCTCCGGGACGGTCAGTCCCTGAGCCGGCGGACGAAAGCCTCCCGCTTCCAGACACAGCTGGCACCCATGCCACTCGTGGCCGGTCACCCGTGTCGTGGCATCGCCTTACCCGAGCCGCTCGAGGTGGGACCCAGACACGGTCCGGCTAGCACACACGTCGCCCAGGACCGGAAACAAGGGGCTCGGGACATCCGGCCCCACGCTGCCCGTGGAGGGTCTCCCGTGTCCTGCGATCGCATTCGACGTGCCGCTCGAGGTGGGACCCGGACCGCGGTGCTGCTACCACACAGGTCGCCGTGCAGCAGAGCTTAGGGGTTCGGGACGGACAGCCGACGCCCCGCACGGGAACGAACCTCCGGTCTCCGGGACGGCCATTCCCTGAGCCGGCGGACGAAAGCCTCCCGCTTCCAGGCACAGCTGGCACCCATGCCACTCGTGGCCGGACAATTGAGTCGTGGCATCGCCTTCCACAAGCCACCAGAAACGGGATCGGGACACGGTTCGGCTAGCACACACGTAGCCCAGGACCAGAAACAAGGGGCTCGGGACACCCGACCCCACGCTGCCCGTGGACGGAAACACGTGTCGTGGCATCGCATTCGCCGTGCCGCTCGAGCTGGGACCCGGACCGCGGTGCTGCTACCACACATGTCGCAGTGCAACAGAGCTTAGGGGTTCGCGACGGACAGCCGACGCCCCGAACGGAAACGACCCTCTGTCCTCCGGGACGGTCAGTCCCTGAGCCGGCGGACGAAAGCCTCCCGCTTCCAGGCACGGCTGGCACCCATGCCACTCGTGGACGGACAACCGTGTCCTGACATCACTTTCCCCGTACCGCTCGAGGTGGGACCCAGACACGGTCCGGCAAGCACACACGTCGCCCAGGACCGGAAACAAGGGGCTCGGGACACCCGGACCCACGCTGCCCGTGGACGGACACCCGTGTCCTGCGATCGCCATAGCAGAACCACCCGAGGTGCGATCCTGACCCCGTTGCGGCTAGCAAACACTTCGGCTGGGACCGGAGTCCTGGGGCTCAGTACGTCCGGCTGCCGCCCCGCACGGGAACGCACCTCCGTTCTCCGGGACGGCCGGTCCCCGAGCCGGCAAACGACAGCCTCCCACTTCCCGGCACGGCTGGCACCCAAGCAGCTTGTGGCCGGTCACCCGTATCGTGGCATCGCCTTACCCGAGCCGCTCGAGGTGGGACCCAGACACGGTCCGGCTAGCACACACGTCGCCCAGGACCGGAAACAAGGGGCTCGGGACATCCGGCCCCACGCTGCCCGTGGAGGGACTCCCGTGTCCTGCGATCGCATTCGACGTGCCGCTCGAGGTGGGACCCGGACCGCGGTGCTGCTACCACACAGGTCGCCGTGCAAGAGAGCTTAGGGGTTCGGGACAAAAAGCCGCCGCCCCGAAGGGGCACGATACTCTGTCCTCCGGGACGGTCAGTCCCCGAGCCGGCGGACGACTGCCTCCCACTTCCCGGCACGGCTGGCACCCATTCCACTGGTGGCCGGACAACCGTGTCGTGGCATCGCCTTCCAGAAGCCACCAGAAAAAGGACCCGGACAGGGTTCGGCTAGCACACACGTAGCCCAGGACCAGAAACAAGGGGCTCGGGACACCCGACCCCACGCTGCCCGTGGACGGAAACACGTGTCGTGGCATCGCATTCGCCGTGCCGCTCGAGGTGGGACCCGGACCGCGGTGCTGCTACCACACAGGTCGCCGTGCAGCAGAGCTTAGGGGTTCGCGACGGACAGCCGCCGCCCCGCACGGGAACGAACCTCTGTCCTCCGGGACGGTCAGTCCGCGAGCCGGCAAACGACAGCCTCCCACTTCCCGGCACAGTTGGCACCCATTCCACTCGTGGCCGGAAAATTGAGTCGTGGCATCGCCTTCCACAAGCCACCAGAAACGGGACCCGGACAGGGTTCGGCTAGCACACACGTAGCCCAGGACCAGAAACAAGGGGCTCGGGACACCCGACCCCACGCTGCCCGTGGACGGAAACACGTGTCGTGGCATCGCATTCGCCGTGCCGCTCGAGCTGGGACCCGGACCGCGGTGCTGCTACCACACAGGTCGCCGTGCAACAGAGCTTAGGGGTTCGGGACGGACAGCCGACGCCCCGAACGGAAACGAACCTCTGTCCTCTGGGACGGTCAGTCCCTGAGCCGGCGGACGAAAGCCTCCCGCTTCCAGGCACAGCTGGCACCCATGCGACTCCTGGCCGGACAACCGTGTCCTGGCATCACTTTCCCCGTACCGCTCGAGGTGGGACCCAAACACGGTCCGGCTAGCACACACGTCGCCCAGGACCGGAAACACGGTGTTCGGGACACCCGGCCCCACGCTGCCCGTGGACGGACACCCGTGTCCTGCGATCGCCATACCAGAGCCGCCCGAGGTGCGATCCTGACCCCGTTGCGGCTAGCAAACACTTCGGCCGTGATCGGAGTCCTGGGGCTCAGTACGTCCGGCTGCCGCCCCGCACGGGAACGAACCTCCGTTCTCCGGGACGGCCGGTCCGCGAGCCGGCAAACGACAGCCTTCCACTTCCCGGCACGGCTGGCACCCATTCCACTCGTGGCCGGACAACCATGTCGTGGCATCGCCTTACCCGAGCCGCTTGAAACGGAACCCGGACACGGTCTGGGTAGCACACACGTCGCCCAGGACCGGAAACAAGGGGCTCGGGTCAGCCGGCCCCACGCTGCCCGTGGTCGGAAATACGTGTCCTGCGATCGCTTTCGCATTGCCGCTCGAGGTGGGACCCGAACCGCGATGCGGCTGCCACACAGGTCGCCGTGCAACAGAGCTTAGGGGTTCGCGACGGACGGGCGCCGCTCCGCACGGGAACGAACCTCTGTCCTCCGGGACGGTCAGTCCCTGAGCCGGCGGACGAAAGCCTCCCGCTTCCAGGCACAGCTGGCACCCATGCCACTCGTGGCCGGACAATTGAGTCGTGGCATCGCCTTCCACAAGCCACCAGAAACGGGACTGGGACACGGTTCGGCTAGCACACACGTAGCCCAGGACCAGAAACAAGGGGCTAGGGACAGCCGGCCCACGCTGCCCGTGGACGGACACCCGTGTCCTGCGATCGCCATAACAGAGCCACCCGAGGTGCGATCCTGACTCCGTTGCGGCTAGCAAACACTTCGGCCGGGACCGGAGTCCTGGGGCTCAGTACGTCCGGCTGCCGCCCCGCACGGGAACGAACCTCCGTTCTCCGGGACGGCCAGTCCCTTAGCCGGCGGACGACAGCCTCCCGCTTCCAGGCACGGCTGGCACCAATGCCACTCGTGGCCGGAGAAACATGTCGTGGCATCGCCTTACCCGAGCCGCTCGAGGTGGGACCCAGACACGGTCCGGCAAGCACACACGTCGCCCAGGACCAGAAACACGGTGTTCGGGACACCCGGCCGACGCTGCCCGTGGACGGAAACACGTGTCGAGCGATCGCTTTCGCCATGCCGCTCGAGGTGGGACCCGAACCGCGATTCGGCTGCCACACAGGTCGCCGTGCAACAGAGCTTAGGGGTTCGGGACAGACGGCCGCCGCCCCGCACGGCAACGAACCTCTGTCCTCCGGGACGGTCAGTCCCTGAGCCGGCGGACGAAAGCCTCCCGCTTCCAGACACAGCTGGCACCCATGCCACTCGTGGCCGGAAAACCGTGTCCTGGCATCACTTTCCCCGTACCGCTCGAGGTGGGACCCAAACACGTTCCGGCTAGCACACACGTCGCCCAGGACCAGAAACACGGTGTTCGGGACACCCGGCCCCACGCTGCCCTTGGACGGAAACCCGTGTCCTGCGATCGCCATAGCAGAGCCACCCGAGGTGCGATCCTGACCCCGTTGCGGCTAGTAAACACTTCGGCCGGGACCGGAGTCCTGGGGCTCAGTACGTCCGGCTGCCGCCCCGCACGGGAACGCTCCTCCGTTCTCCGGGACGGCCGGTCCCCGAGCCGGCAAACGACAGCCTCCCACTTCCCGGCACGGCTGGCACCCAAGCAGCTTGTGGCCGGTCACCCGTGTCGTGGCATCGCCTTACCCGAGCCGCTCGAGGTGGGACCCAGACACGGTCCGGCTAGCACACACGTCGCCCAGGACCGGAAACAAGGGGCTCGGGACATCCGGCCCCACGCTGCCCGTGGAGGGACTCCCGTGTCCTGCGATCGCATTCGACGTGCCGCTCGAGGTGGGACCCGGACCGCGGTGCTGCTACCACACAGGTCGCCGTGCAGCAGAGCTTAGGGGTTCGGGACGGACAGCCGACGCCCCGCACGGGAACGAACCTCCGTTCTCCGGGACGGCCATTCCCTGAGCCGGCGGACGAAAGCCTCCCGCTTCCAGGCACAGCTGGCACCCATGCCACTCGTGGCCGGACAATTGAGTCGTGGCATCGCCTTCCACAAGCCACCAGAAACGGGATCGGGACACGGTTCGGCTAGCACACACGTAGCCCAGGACCGGAAACAAGGGGCTCGGGACACCTGACCCCACGCTGCCCGTGGACGGAAACACGTGTCGTGGCATCGCATTCGCCGTGCCGCTCGAGCTGGGACCCGGACCGCGGTGCTGCTACCACACAGGTCGCCGTGCAACAGAGCTTAGGGGTTCGGGACAAAAATCCGCCGCCCCGAACGGGCACGACACTCTGTCCTCCGGGACGGTCAGTCCCCGAGCCGGCGGACGACTGCCTCCCACTTCCCGGCACGGCTGGCACCCATTCCACTGGTGGCCGGACAACCGTGTCGTGGCATCGCCTTCCAGAAGCCACCAGAAACGGGACCCGGACAGGGTTCGGCTAGCACACACGTAGCCCAGGACCAGAAACAAGGGGCTCGGGACACCCGACCCCACGCTGCCCGTGGACGGAAACACGTGTCGTGGCATCGCATTCGCCGTGCCGCTCGAGGTGGGACCCGGACCGCGGTGCTGCTACCACACAGGTCGCCGTGCAGCAGAGCTTAGGGGTTCGCGACGGACAGCCGCCGCCCCGCACGGGAACGAACCTCTGTCCTCCGGGACGGTCAGTCCGCGAGCCGGCAAACGACAGCCTCCCACTTCCCGGCACAGTTCCCACCCATTCCACTCGTGGCCGGACAATTGAGTCGTGGCATCGCCTTCCACAAGCCACCAGAAACGGGACCGGGACACGGTTCGGCTAGCACACACGTAGCCAAGGACCAGAAACAAGGGGCTCGGGACACCCGACCCCACGCTGCCCGTGGACGGAAACACGTGTCCTGCGATCGCATTCGACGTGTCGCTCGAGCTGGGACCCGGACCGCGGTGCTGCTACCACACAGGTCGCCGTGCAGCAGAGCTTAGGGGTTCGGGACGGACAGCCGACGCCCCGCACGGGAACGAACCTCCGTTCTCCGGGACGGCCATTCCCTGAGCCGGCGGACGAAAGCCTCCCGCTTCCAGGCACAGCTGGCACCCATGCCACTCGTGGCCGGACAATTAAGTCGTGGCATCGCCTTCCACAAGCCACCAGAAACGGGACCGGGACACGGTCCGGCTAGCACACACGTCGCCCAGGACCGGAAACAAGGGGCTCGGGACACCCGGCCCCACGCTGCCCGTGGACGGAAACCCGTGTCGTGCGATCGCCATACGAGAGCCACCCGAGTTGCGATCCTGACCCCGTTGCGGCTAGCAAACACTTCGGCCGGGACCGGAGTCCTGGGGATCAGTACGTCCGGCTGCCGCCCCGCACGGGAACGCACCTCCGTTCTCCGGGACGGCCGGTCCCTGAGCCGGCGGACGAAAGCCTCCCGCTTCCAGGCACAGCTGGCACCCATGCCACTGGTGGCCGGACAACGGTGTCGTGGCATCGCCTTCCACAAGCCACCAGAAACGGGACCGGGACACGGTTCGGCTAGCACACACGTAGCCCAGGACCAGAAACAAGGGGCTCGGGACATCCGGCCCCACGCTGCCCGTGGAGGGACTCCCGTGTCCTGCGATCGCATTCGACGTGCCGCTCGAGCTGGGACCCGGACCGCGGTGCTGCTACCACACAGGTCGCCGTGCAACAGAGCTTAGGGGTTCGGGACGGACGGCCGCCGCCCCGCACGGGAACGAACCTCTGTCCTCCGGGACGGTCAGTCCCTGAGCCGGCGGACGACAGCCTCGCTCTTCCGGCACTGTTGGCACCCATTCCACTCGTGGCCGGACAAACATGTCGTGGCACCGCCTTACCCGAGCCGCTCGAGGTGGGACCCAGACACGGTCCGGCTAGTACACACGTCGCCCAGGACCGGAAACAAGGGGCTCGGGACACCCGGCCCCACGCTGCCCGTGGACGGAAACACGTGTCCTGCGATCGCTTTCCCCGTGCCGCTCGAGCTGGGTCCCGAATCGCGATGCGTCTGCCACACAGGTCGCCGTGCAACAGACCTTTGGGGTTCGGGACGTCCGGCTGCCGCCCCGCACGGGAACGAACCTCCGTTCTCCGGGACGTTCAGCCCGCGAGCCGGCGGACGAAAGCCTCCCGCTTCCAGGCACAGCTGGCACCCATGCCACTGGTGGCCGGACAACGGTGTCGTGGCATCGCCTTCCACAAGCCACCAGAAACGGGACCCGGACACGGTTCGGCTAGCACACACGTAGCCCAGGACCGGAAACAAGGGGCTCGGGACACCCGGCCCCACGCTGCCCGTGGACGGACACCCGTGTCCTGCGATCGCCATACCAGAGCCACCCGAGGTGCGATCCTGACCCCGTTGCGGCTAGCAAACACTTCGGCCGGGACCGGAGTCCTGGGGCTCAGTACGTCCGGCTGCCGCCCCGCACGGGAACGAACCTCCGTTCTCCGGGACGGTCAGTCCCTTAGCCGGCGGACGACAGCCTCGCTCTTCCGGCACAGTTGGCACCCATTCCACTCGTGGCCGGACAAACATGTCGTGGCACCGCCTTACCCGTGCCGCTCGAGGTGGGACCCACACACGGTCCGGCTAGCACACACGTCGCCCAGGACCGGAAACAAGGGGCGCGGGACACCCGGCCCCACGCTGCCCGTGGACGGAAACACGTGTCCTGCGATCGCTTTCCCCGTGCCGCTCGAGCTGGGTCCCGAATCGCGATGCGGCTGCCACACAGGTCGCCGTGCAACAGACCTTTGGGGTTCGGGACGGACGGGCGCCGCCCCGCACGGGAACGAACCTCCGTTCTCCGGGACGGTCAGTCCCTGAGCCGGCGGACGAAAGCCTCACGCTTCCCGGCACGGCTGGCACCCAAGCAGCTTGTGGCTGGTCACCCGTGTCGTGGCATCGCCGTCCCCGAGCCGCTCGAGGTGGGACCGGGACCGCGGTGCTGCTACCACACAGGTCGCCGTGCAACAGAGCTTAGGGGTTCGGGACGGACGGCCGCCGCCCCGCACGGGAACGAACCTCTGTCCTCCGGGACGGTCAGTCCCTGAGCCGGCGGACGAAAGCCTCCCGCTTCCAGGCACAGCTGGCACCCATGCCACTGGTGGCCGGACAACGGTGTCGTGGCATCGCCTTCCACAAGCCACCAGAAACGGGACCCGGACACGGTTCGGCTAGCACACACGTAGCCCAGGACCGGAAACAAGGGGCTCGAGACACCCGGCCCCACGCTGCCCGTGGTTGGACACCCGTGTCCTGCGATCGCCATACCAGAGCCACCCGAGGTGCGATCCTGACCCCGTTGCGGCTAGCAAACACTTCGGCCGGGACCGGAGTCCTGGGGCTCAGTACGTCCGGCTGCCGCCCCGCACGGGAACGAACCTCCGTTCTCTGGGACGGCCAGTCCCCGAGCCGGCAAACGACAGCCTCCCACTTCCCGGCACGGCTGGCACCCAAGCAGCTTGTGGCTGGTCACCCGTGTCGTGGCATCGCCGTCCCCGAGCCGCTCGAGGTGGGACCGGGACCGCGGTGCTGCTGCCACACAGGTCGCCGTGCAACAGAGCTTAGGGGTTCGGGACGGACGGCCGCCGCCCCGCACGGGAACGAACCTCTGTCCTCCGGGACGGTCAGTCCCTGAGCCGGCGGACGACAGCCTCGCTCTTCCGGCACAGTTGGCACCCATTCCACTCGTGGCCGGACAAACATGTCGTGGCACCGCCTTACCCGAGCCGCTCGAGGTGGGACCCAGACACGGTCCGGCTAGCACACACGTCGCCCAGGACCGGAAACAAGGGGCTCGGGACACCCGGCCCCACGCTGCCCGTGGACGGAAACACGTGTCCTGCGATCGCTTTCCCCGTGCCGCTCGAGCTGGGTCCCGAATCGCGATGCGTCTGCCACACAGGTCGCCGTGCAACAGACCTTTGGGGTTCGGGACGTCCGGCTGCCGCCCCGCACGGGAACGAACCTCCGTTCTCCGGGACATTCAGCCCGCGAGCCGGCGGACGAAAGCTTCCCGCTTCCAGGCACAGCTGGCACCCATGCCACTGGTGGCCGGACAACGGTGTCGTGGCATCGCCTTCCACAAGCCACCAGAAACGGGACCCGGACACGGTTCGGCTAGCACACACGTAGCCCAGGACCGGAAACAAGGGGCTCGGGACACCCGGCCCCACGCTGCCCGTGGACGGACACCCGTGTCCTGCGATCGCCATAGCAGAGCCACCCGAGGTGCGATCCTGACCCCGTTGCGGCTAGCAAACACTTCGGCCGGGACCGGAGTCCTGGGGCTCAGTACGTCCGGCTGCCGCCCCGCACGGGAACGAACCTCCGTTCTCCGGGACGGTCAGTCCCTTAGCCGGCGGACGACAGCCTCGCTCTTCCGGCACAGTTGGCACCCATTCCACTCGTGGCCGGACAAACATGTCGTGGCACCGCCTTACCCGAGCCGCTCGAGGTGGGACCCAGACACGGTCTGGGTAGCAAACACGCCGCCCAGGACCGGAAACAAGGGGCGCGGGACACCCGGCCCCACGCTGCCCGTGGACGGACACCCGTGTCCTGCGATCGCCATACCAGAGCCACCCGAGGTGCGATCCTGACCCCGTTGCGGCTAGCAAACACTTCGGCCGGGACCGGAGTCCTGGGGCTCAGTACGTCCGGCTGCCGCCCCGCACGGGAACGAACCTCCGTTCTCCGGGACGGTCAGTCCCCTTAGCCGGCGGACGACAGCCTCGCTCTTCCGGCACAGTTGGCACCCATTCCACTCGTGGCCGGACAAACATGTCGTGGCACCGCCTTACCCGAGCCGCTCGAGGTGGGACCCAGACACGGTCCGGCTAGCACACACGTCGCCCAGGACCGGAAACAAGGGGCGCGGGACACCCGGCCCCACGCTGCCCGTGGACGGAAACACGTGTCCTGCGATCGCTTTCCCCCGTGCCGCTCGAGCTGGGTCCCGAATCGCGATGCGGCTGCCACACAGGTCGCCGTGCAACAGACCTTTGGGGTTCGGGACGTCCGGCTGCCGCCCCGCACGGGAACGAACCTCCGTTCTCCGGGACGGTCAGTCCCTGAGCCGGCGGACGAAAGCCTCACGCTTCCCGGCACGGCTGGCACCCAAGCAGCTTGTGGCTGGTCAACCGTGTCGTGGCATCGCCGTCCCCGAGCCGCTCGAGGTGGGACCCGGACCGCGGTGCTGCTACCACAGAGGTCGCCGTGCAACAGAGCTTAGGGGTTCGGGACGGACGGCCGCCGCCCCGCACGGGAACGAACCTCTGTCCTCCGGGACGGTCAGTCCCTGAGCCGGCGGACGAAAGCCTCCCGCTTCCAGGCACAGCTGGCACCCATGCCACTGGTGGCCGGACAACGGTGTCGTGGCATCGCCTTCCACAAGCCACCAGAAACGGGACCCGGACACGGTCCGGCTAGCACACACGTCGCCCAGGACCGGAAACAAGGGGCTCGGGACACCCGGCCCCACGCTGCCCGTGGACGGACACCCGTGTCCTGCGATCGCCATACCAGAGCCGCCCGAGGTGCGATCCTGACCCCGTTGCGGCTAGCAAACACTTCGGCCGTGATCGGAGTCCTGGGGCTCAGTACGTCCGGCTGCCGCCCCGCACGGGAACGAACCTCCGTTCTCCGGGACGGCCGGTTCGCGAGCCGGCAAACGACAGCCTCCCACTTCCCGGCACGGCTGGCACCCAAGCAGCTTGTGGCCGGTCACCCGTGTCGTGGCATCGCATTCGCCGTGCCGCTCGAGGTGGGACCCGGACCGCGGTGCTGCTACCACACATGTCGCAGTGCAGCAGAGCTTAGGGGTTCGCGACGGACAGCCGCCGCCCCGCACGGGAACGAACCTCTTTCCTCCGGGACGGTCAGTCCCTGAGCCGGCGGACGAAAGCCTCCCGCTTCCAGACACAGCTGGCACCCATGCCACTCGTGGCCGGACAACCGTGTCCTGGCATCACTTTCCCCGTACCGCTCGAGGTGGGACCCAGACACGGTCCGGCAAGCACACACGTCGCCCAGGACCGGAAACAAGGGGCTCGGGACACCCGGACCCACGCTGCCCGTGGACGGACACCCGTGTCCTGCGATCGCCATAGCAGTTCCACCCGAGGTGCGATCCTGACCCCGTTGCGGCTAGCAAACACTTCGGCCGGGACCGGAGTCCTGGGGCTCAGTACGTCCGGCTGCCGCCCCGCACGGGAACGCACCTCCGTTCTCCGGGACGGCCGGTCCCCGAGCCGGCAAACGACAGCCTCCCACTTCCCGGCACGGCTGGCACCCAAGCAGCTTGTGGCCGGTCACCCGTGTCGTGGCATCGCCTTACCCGTGCCGCTCGAGGTGGGACCCAGACACGGTCCGGCTAGCACACACGTCGCCCAGGACCGGAAACAAGGGGCTCGGGACATCCGGCCCCACGCTGCCCGTGGAGGGTCTCCCGTGTCCTGCGATCGCATTCGACGTGCCGCTCGAGGTGGGACCCGGACCGCGGTGCTGCTACCACACAGGTCGCCGTGCAGCAGAGCTTAGGGGTTCGGGACGGACAGCCGACGCCCCGCACGGGAACGAACCTCCGTTCTCCGGGACGGCCATTCCCTGAGCCGGCGGACGAAAGCCTCCCGCTTCCAGGCACAGCTGGCACCCATGCCACTCGTGGCCGGACAATTGAGTCGTGGCATCGCCTTCCACAAGCCACCAGAAACGGGACCGGGACACGGTTCGGCTAGCACACACGTAGCCCAGGACCAGAAACAAGGGGCTAGGGACAGCCGGCCCACGCTGCCCGTGGACGGACACCCGTGTCCTGCGATCGCCATAACAGAGCCACCCGAGGTGCGATCCTGACTCCGTTGCGGCTAGCAAACACTTCGGCCGGGACCGGAGTCCTGGGGCTCAGTACGTCTGGCTGCCGCCCCGCACGGGAACGAACCTCCGTTCTCCGGGACGGCCAGTCCCTGAGCCGGCGGACGACAGCCTCCCGGTTCCAGGCACGGCTGGCACCCATGCCACTCGTGGCCGGAAAAACATGTCGTGGCATCGCCTTACCCGAGCCGCTCGAGGTGGGACCCAGACACGGTCCGGCAAGCACACACGTCGCCCAGGACCGGAAACAAGGGGCTCGGGACACCCGGACCCACGCTGCCCGTGGACGGACACCCGTGTCCTGCGATCGCCATAGCAGAACCACCCGAGGTGCGATCCTGACCCCGTTGCGGCTAGCAAACACTTCGGCTGGGACCGGAGTCCTGGGGCTCAGTACGTCCGGCTGCCGCCCCGCACGGGAACGCACCTCCGTTCTCCGGGACGGCCGGTCCCCGAGCCGGCAAACGACAGCCTCCCACTTCCCGGCACGGCTGGCACCCAAGCAGCTTGTGGCCGGTCACCCGTATCGTGGCATCGCCTTACCCGAGCCGCTCGAGGTGGGACCCAGACACGGTCCGGCTAGCACACACGTCGCCCAGGACCGGAAACAAGGGGCTCGGGACATCCGGCCCCCACGCTGCCCGTGGAGGGACTCCCGTGTCCTGCGATCGCATTCGACGTGCCGCTCGAGGTGGGACCCGGACCGCGGTGCTGCTACCACACAGGTCGCCGTGCAAGAGAGCTTAGGGGTTCGGGACAAAAAGCCGCCGCCCCGAAGGGGCACGATACTCTGTCCTCCGGGACGGTCAGTCCCCGAGCCGGCGGACGACTGCCTCCCACTTCCCGGCACGGCTGGCACCCATTCCACTGGTGGCCGGACAACCGTGTCGTGGCATCGCCTTCCAGAAGCCACCAGAAAAAGGACCCGGACAGGGTTCGGCTAGCACACACGTAGCCCAGGACCAGAAACAAGGGGCTCGGGACACCCGACCCCACGCTGCCCGTGGACGGAAACACGTGTCGTGGCATCGCATTCGCCGTGCCGCTCGAGGTGGGACCCGGACCGCGGTGCTGCTACCACACAGGTCGCCGTGCAGCAGAGCTTAGGGGTTCGCGACGGACAGCCGCCGCCCCGCACGGGAACGAACCTCTGTCCTCCGGGACGGTCAGTCCGCGAGCCGGCAAACGACAGCCTCCCACTTCCCGGCACAGTTGGCACCCATTCCACTCGTGGCCGGAAAATTGAGTCGTGGCATCGCCTTCCACAAGCCACCAGAAACGGGACCCGGACAGGGTTCGGCTAGCACACACGTAGCCCAGGACCAGAAACAAGGGGCTCGGGACACCCGACCCCACGCTGCCCGTGGACGGAAACACGTGTCGTGGCATCGCATTCGCCGTGCCGCTCGAGCTGGGACCCGGACCGCGGTGCTGCTACCACACAGGTCGCCGTGCAACAGAGCTTAGGGGTTCGGGACGGACAGCCGACGCCCCGAACGGAAACGAACCTCTGTCCTCTGGGACGGTCAGTCCCTGAGCCGGCGGACGAAAGCCTCCCGCTTCCAGGCACAGCTGGCACCCATGCGACTCCTGGCCGGACAACCGTGTCCTGGCATCACTTTCCCCGTACCGCTCGAGGTGGGACCCAAACACGGTCCGGCTAGCACACACGTCGCCCAGGACCAGAAACACGGTGTTCGGGACACCCGGCCCCACGCTGCCCGTGGACGGACACCCGTGTCCTGCGATCGCCATACCAGAGCCGCCCGAGGTGCGATCCTGACCCCGTTGCGGCTAGCAAACACTTCGGCCGTGATCGGAGTCCTGGGGCTCAGTACGTCCGGCTGCCGCCCCGCACGGGAACGAACCTCCGTTCTCCGGGACGGCCGGTCCGCGAGCCGGCAAACGACAGCCTTCCACTTCCCGGCACGGCTGGCACCCATTCCACTCGTGGCCGGACAACCATGTCGTGGCATCGCCTTACCCGAGCCGCTTGAAACGGAACCCGGACACGGTCTGGGTAGCACACACGTCGCCCAGGACCGGAAACAAGGGGCTCGGGTCAGCCGGCCCCACGCTGCCCGTGGTCGGAAATACGTGTCCTGCGATCGCTTTCGCATTGCCGCTCGAGGTGGGACCCGAACCGCGATGCGGCTGCCACACAGGTCGCCGTGCAACAGAGCTTAGGGGTTCGCGACGGACGGGCGCCGCTCCGCACGGGAACGAACCTCTGTCCTCCGGGACGGTCAGTCCCTGAGCCGGCGGACGAAAGCCTCCCGCTTCCAGGCACAGCTGGCACCCATGCCACTCGTGGCCGGACAATTGAGTCGTGGCATCGCCTTCCACAAGCCACCAGAAACGGGACTGGGACACGGTTCGGCTAGCACACACGTAGCCCAGGACCAGAAACAAGGGGCTAGGGACAGCCGGCCCACGCTGCCCGTGGACGGACACCCGTGTCCTGCGATCGCCATAACAGAGCCACCCGAGGTGCGATCCTGACTCCGTTGCGGCTAGCAAACACTTCGGCCGGGACCGGAGTCCTGGGGCTCAGTACGTCCGGCTGCCGCCCCGCACGGGAACGAACCTCCGTTCTCCGGGACGGCCAGTCCCTTAGCCGGCGGACGACAGCCTCCCGCTTCCAGGCACGGCTGGCACCAATGCCACTCGTGGCCGGAGAAACATGTCGTGGCATCGCCTTACCCGAGCCGCTCGAGGTGGGACCCAGACACGGTCCGGCAAGCACACACGTCGCCCAGGACCAGAAACACGGTGTTCGGGACACCCGGCCGACGCTGCCCGTGGACGGAAACACGTGTCGAGCGATCGCTTTCGCCATGCCGCTCGAGGTGGGACCCGAACCGCGATTCGGCTGCCACACAGGTCGCCGTGCAACAGAGCTTAGGGGTTCGGGACAGACGGCCGCCGCCCCGCACGGCAACGAACCTCTGTCCTCCGGGACGGTCAGTCCCTGAGCCGGCGGACGAAAGCCTCCCGCTTCCAGACACAGCTGGCACCCATGCCACTCGTGGCCGGAAAACCGTGTCCTGGCATCACTTTCCCCGTACCGCTCGAGGTGGGACCCAAACACGTTCCGGCTAGCACACACGTCGCCCAGGACCAGAAACACGGTGTTCGGGACACCCGGCCCCACGCTGCCCTTGGACGGAAACCCGTGTCCTGCGATCGCCATAGCAGAGCCACCCGAGGTGCGATCCTGACCCCGTTGCGGCTAGTAAACACTTCGGCCGGGACCGGAGTCCTGGGGCTCAGTACGTCCGGCTGCCGCCCCGCACGGGAACGCTCCTCCGTTCTCCGGGACGGCCGGTCCCCGAGCCGGCAAACGACAGCCTCCCACTTCCCGGCACGGCTGGCACCCAAGCAGCTTGTGGCCGGTCACCCGTGTCGTGGCATCGCCTTACCCGAGCCGCTCGAGGTGGGACCCAGACACGGTCCGGCTAGCACACACGTCGCCCAGGACCGGAAACAAGGGGCTCGGGACATCCGGCCCCACGCTGCCCGTGGAGGGACTCCCGTGTCCTGCGATCGCATTCGACGTGCCGCTCGAGGTGGGACCCGGACCGCGGTGCTGCTACCACACAGGTCGCCGTGCAGCAGAGCTTAGGGGTTCGGGACGGACAGCCGACGCCCCGCACGGGAACGAACCTCCGTTCTCCGGGACGGCCATTCCCTGAGCCGGCGGACGAAAGCCTCCCGCTTCCAGGCACAGCTGGCACCCATGCCACTCGTGGCCGGACAATTGAGTCGTGGCATCGCCTTCCACAAGCCACCAGAAACGGGATCGGGACACGGTTCGGCTAGCACACACGTAGCCCAGGACCGGAAACAAGGGGCTCGGGACACCTGACCCCACGCTGCCCGTGGACGGAAACACGTGTCGTGGCATCGCATTCGCCGTGCCGCTCGAGCTGGGACCCGGACCGCGGTGCTGCTACCACACAGGTCGCCGTGCAACAGAGCTTAGGGGTTCGGGACAAAAATCCGCCGCCCCGAACGGGCACGACACTCTGTCCTCCGGGACGGTCAGTCCCCGAGCCGGCGGACGACTGCCTCCCACTTCCCGGCACGGCTGGCACCCATTCCACTGGTGGCCGGACAACCGTGTCGTGGCATCGCCTTCCAGAAGCCACCAGAAACGGGACCCGGACAGGGTTCGGCTAGCACACACGTAGCCCAGGACCAGAAACAAGGGGCTCGGGACACCCGACCCCACGCTGCCCGTGGACGGAAACACGTGTCGTGGCATCGCATTCGCCGTGCCGCTCGAGGTGGGACCCGGACCGCGGTGCTGCTACCACACAGGTCGCCGTGCAGCAGAGCTTAGGGGTTCGCGACGGACAGCCGCCGCCCCGCACGGGAACGAACCTCTGTCCTCCGGGACGGTCAGTCCGCGAGCCGGCAAACGACAGCCTCCCACTTCCCGGCACAGTTCCCACCCATTCCACTCGTGGCCGGACAATTGAGTCGTGGCATCGCCTTCCACAAGCCACCAGAAACGGGACCGGGACACGGTTCGGCTAGCACACACGTAGCCAAGGACCAGAAACAAGGGGCTCGGGACACCCGACCCCACGCTGCCCGTGGACGGAAACACGTGTCCTGCGATCGCATTCGACGTGTCGCTCGAGCTGGGACCCGGACCGCGGTGCTGCTACCACACAGGTCGCCGTGCAGCAGAGCTTAGGGGTTCGGGACGGACAGCCGACGCCCCGCACGGGAACGAACCTCCGTTCTCCGGGACGGCCATTCCCTGAGCCGGCGGACGAAAGCCTCCCGCTTCCAGGCACAGCTGGCACCCATGCCACTCGTGGCCGGACAATTAAGTCGTGGCATCGCCTTCCACAAGCCACCAGAAACGGGACCGGGACACGGTCCGGCTAGCACACACGTCGCCCAGGACCGGAAACAAGGGGCTCGGGACACCCGGCCCCACGCTGCCCGTGGACGGAAACCCGTGTCGTGCGATCGCCATACGAGAGCCACCCGAGTTGCGATCCTGACCCCGTTGCGGCTAGCAAACACTTCGGCCGGGACCGGAGTCCTGGGGATCAGTACGTCCGGCTGCCGCCCCGCACGGGAACGCACCTCCGTTCTCCGGGACGGCCGGTCCCTGAGCCGGCGGACGAAAGCCTCCCGCTTCCAGGCACAGCTGGCACCCATGCCACTCGTGGCCGGACAATTGAGTCGTGGCATCGCCTTCCACAAGCCACCAGAAACGGGACCGGGACACGGTTCGGCTAGCACACACGTAGCCCAGGACCAGAAACAAGGGGCTCGGGACATCCGGCCCCACGCTGCCCGTGGAGGGACTCCCGTGTCCTGCGATCGCATTCGACGTGCCGCTCGAGCTGGGACCCGGACCGCGGTGCTGCTACCACACAGGTCGCCGTGCAACAGAGCTTAGGGGTTCGGGACGGACGGCCGCCGCCCCGCACGGGAACGAACCTCTGTCCTCCGGGACGGTCAGTCCCTGAGCCGGCGGACGACAGCCTCGCTCTTCCGGCACTGTTGGCACCCATTCCACTCGTGGCCGGACAAACATGTCGTGGCACCGCCTTACCCGAGCCGCTCGAGGTGGGACCCAGACACGGTCCGGCTAGTACACACGTCGCCCAGGACCGGAAACAAGGGGCTCGGGACACCCGGCCCCACGCTGCCCGTGGACGGAAACACGTGTCCTGCGATCGCTTTCCCCCGTGCCGCTCGAGCTGGGTCCCGAATCGCGATGCGGCTGCCACACAGGTCGCCGTGCAACAGACCTTTGGGGTTCGGGACGTCCGGCTGCCGCCCCGCACGGGAACGAACCTCCGTTCTCCGGGACGGTCAGTCCCTGAGCCGGCGGACGAAAGCCTCACGCTTCCCGGCACGGCTGGCACCCAAGCAGCTTGTGGCTGGTCAACCGTGTCGTGGCATCGCCGTCCCCGAGCCGCTCGAGGTGGGACCCGGACCGCGGTGCTGCTACCACAGAGGTCGCCGTGCAACAGAGCTTAGGGGTTCGGGACGGACGGCCGCCGCCCCGCACGGGAACGAACCTCTGTCCTCCGGGACGGTCAGTCCCTGAGCCGGCGGACGAAAGCCTCCCGCTTCCAGGCACAGCTGGCACCCATGCCACTGGTGGCCGGACAACGGTGTCGTGGCATCGCCTTCCACAAGCCACCAGAAACGGGACCCGGACACGGTCCGGCTAGCACACACGTCGCCCAGGACCGGAAACAAGGGGCTCGGGACACCCGGCCCCACGCTGCCCGTGGACGGAAACACGTGTCCAGCGATCGCTTTCCCCGTGCCGCTCGAGCTGGGTCCCGAATCGCGATGCGTCTGCCACACAGGTCGCCGTGCAACAGACCTTTGGGGTTCGGGACGTCCGGCTGCCGCCCCGCACGGGAACGAACCTCCGTTCTCCGGGACGTTCAGCCCGCGAGCCGGCGGACGAAAGCCTCCCGCTTCCAGGCACAGCTGGCACCCATGCCACTGGTGGCCGGACAACGGTGTCGTGGCATCGCCTTCCACAAGCCACCAGAAACGGGACCCGGACACGGTTCGGCTAGCACACACGTAGCCCAGGACCGGAAACAAGGGGCTCGGGACACCCGGCCCCACGCTGCCCGTGGACGGACACCCGTGTCCTGCGATCGCCATACCAGAGCCACCCGAGGTGCGATCCTGACCCCGTTGCGGCTAGCAAACACTTCGGCCGGGACCGGAGTCCTGGGGCTCAGTACGTCCGGCTGCCGCCCCGCACGGGAACGAACCTCCGTTCTCCGGGACGGTCAGTCCCTTAGCCGGCGGACGACAGCCTCGCTCTTCCGGCACAGTTGGCACCCATTCCACTCGTGGCCGGACAAACATGTCGTGGCACCGCCTTACCCGTGCCGCTCGAGGTGGGACCCACACACGGTCCGGCTAGCACACACGTCGCCCAGGACCGGAAACAAGGGGCGCGGGACACCCGGCCCCACGCTGCCCGTGGACGGAAACACGTGTCCTGCGATCGCTTTCCCCGTGCCGCTCGAGCTGGGTCCCGAATCGCGATGCGGCTGCCACACAGGTCGCCGTGCAACAGACCTTTGGGGTTCGGGACGGACGGGCGCCGCCCCGCACGGGAACGAACCTCCGTTCTCCGGGACGGTCAGTCCCTGAGCCGGCGGACGAAAGCCTCACGCTTCCCGGCACGGCTGGCACCCAAGCAGCTTGTGGCTGGTCACCCGTGTCGTGGCATCGCCGTCCCCGAGCCGCTCGAGGTGGGACCGGGACCGCGGTGCTGCTACCACACAGGTCGCCGTGCAACAGAGCTTAGGGGTTCGGGACGGACGGCCGCCGCCCCGCACGGGAACGAACCTCTGTCCTCCGGGACGGTCAGTCCCTGAGCCGGCGGACGAAAGCCTCCCGCTTCCAGGCACAGCTGGCACCCATGCCACTGGTGGCCGGACAACGGTGTCGTGGCATCGCCTTCCACAAGCCACCAGAAACGGGACCCGGACACGGTTCGGCTAGCACACACGTAGCCCAGGACCGGAAACAAGGGGCTCGAGACACCCGGCCCCACGCTGCCCGTGGTTGGACACCCGTGTCCTGCGATCGCCATACCAGAGCCACCCGAGGTGCGATCCTGACCCCGTTGCGGCTAGCAAACACTTCGGCCGGGACCGGAGTCCTGGGGCTCAGTACGTCCGGCTGCCGCCCCGCACGGGAACGAACCTCCGTTCTCTGGGACGGCCAGTCCCCGAGCCGGCAAACGACAGCCTCCCACTTCCCGGCACGGCTGGCACCCAAGCAGCTTGTGGCTGGTCACCCGTGTCGTGGCATCGCCGTCCCCGAGCCGCTCGAGGTGGGACCGGGACCGCGGTGCTGCTGCCACACAGGTCGCCGTGCAACAGAGCTTAGGGGTTCGGGACGGACGGCCGCCGCCCCGCACGGGAACGAACCTCTGTCCTCCGGGACGGTCAGTCCCTGAGCCGGCGGACGACAGCCTCGCTCTTCCGGCACAGTTGGCACCCATTCCACTCGTGGCCGGACAAACATGTCGTGGCACCGCCTTACCCGAGCCGCTCGAGGTGGGACCCAGACACGGTCCGGCTAGCACACACGTCGCCCAGGACCGGAAACAAGGGGCTCGGGACACCCGGCCCCACGCTGCCCGTGGACGGAAACACGTGTCCTGCGATCGCTTTCCCCGTGCCGCTCGAGCTGGGTCCCGAATCGCGATGCGTCTGCCACACAGGTCGCCGTGCAACAGACCTTTGGGGTTCGGGACGTCCGGCTGCCGCCCCGCACGGGAACGAACCTCCGTTCTCCGGGACATTCAGCCCGCGAGCCGGCGGACGAAAGCTTCCCGCTTCCAGGCACAGCTGGCACCCATGCCACTGGTGGCCGGACAACGGTGTCGTGGCATCGCCTTCCACAAGCCACCAGAAACGGGACCCGGACACGGTTCGGCTAGCACACACGTAGCCCAGGACCGGAAACAAGGGGCTCGGGACACCCGGCCCCACGCTGCCCGTGGACGGACACCCGTGTCCTGCGATCGCCATAGCAGAGCCACCCGAGGTGCGATCCTGACCCCGTTGCGGCTAGCAAACACTTCGGCCGGGACCGGAGTCCTGGGGCTCAGTACGTCCGGCTGCCGCCCCGCACGGGAACGAACCTCCGTTCTCCGGGACGGTCAGTCCCTTAGCCGGCGGACGACAGCCTCGCTCTTCCGGCACAGTTGGCACCCATTCCACTCGTGGCCGGACAAACATGTCGTGGCACCGCCTTACCCGAGCCGCTCGAGGTGGGACCCAGACACGGTCTGGGTAGCAAACACGCCGCCCAGGACCGGAAACAAGGGGCGCGGGACACCCGGCCCCACGCTGCCCGTGGACGGACACCCGTGTCCTGCGATCGCCATACCAGAGCCACCCGAGGTGCGATCCTGACCCCGTTGCGGCTAGCAAACACTTCGGCCGGGACCGGAGTCCTGGGGCTCAGTACGTCCGGCTGCCGCCCCGCACGGGAACGAACCTCCGTTCTCCGGGACGGTCAGTCCCTTAGCCGGCGGACGACAGCCTCGCTCTTCCGGCACAGTTGGCACCCATTCCACTCGTGGCCGGACAAACATGTCGTGGCACCGCCTTACCCGAGCCGCTCGAGGTGGGACCCAGACACGGTCCGGCTAGCACACACGTCGCCCAGGACCGGAAACAAGGGGCGCGGGACACCCGGCCCCACGCTGCCCGTGGACGGAAACACGTGTCCTGCGATCGCTTTCCCCGTGCCGCTCGAGCTGGGTCCCGAATCGCGATGCGGCTGCCACACAGGTCGCCGTGCAACAGACCTTTGGGGTTCGGGACGTCCGGCTGCCGCCCCGCACGGGAACGAACCTCCGTTCTCCGGGACGGTCAGTCCCTGAGCCGGCGGACGAAAGCCTCACGCTTCCCGGCACGGCTGGCACCCAAGCAGCTTGTGGCTGGTCAACCGTGTCGTGGCATCGCCGTCCCCGAGCCGCTCGAGGTGGGACCCGGACCGCGGTGCTGCTACCACAGAGGTCGCCGTGCAACAGAGCTTAGGGGTTCGGGACGGACGGCCGCCGCCCCGCACGGGAACGAACCTCTGTCCTCCGGGACGGTCAGTCCCTGAGCCGGCGGACGAAAGCCTCCCGCTTCCAGGCACAGCTGGCACCCATGCCACTGGTGGCCGGACAACGGTGTCGTGGCATCGCCTTCCACAAGCCACCAGAAACGGGACCCGGACACGGTCCGGCTAGCACACACGTCGCCCAGGACCGGAAACAAGGGGCTCGGGACACCCGGCCCCACGCTGCCCGTGGACGGACACCCGTGTCCTGCGATCGCCATACCAGAGCCGCCCGAGGTGCGATCCTGACCCCGTTGCGGCTAGCAAACACTTCGGCCGTGATCGGAGTCCTGGGGCTCAGTACGTCCGGCTGCCGCCCCGCACGGGAACGAACCTCCGTTCTCCGGGACGGCCGGTTCGCGAGCCGGCAAACGACAGCCTCCCACTTCCCGGCACGGCTGGCACCCAAGCAGCTTGTGGCCGGTCACCCGTGTCGTGGCATCGCATTCGCCGTGCCGCTCGAGGTGGGACCCGGACCGCGGTGCTGCTACCACACATGTCGCAGTGCAGCAGAGCTTAGGGGTTCGCGACGGACAGCCGCCGCCCCGCACGGGAACGAACCTCTTTCCTCCGGGACGGTCAGTCCCTGAGCCGGCGGACGAAAGCCTCCCGCTTCCAGACACAGCTGGCACCCATGCCACTCGTGGCCGGACAACCGTGTCCTGGCATCACTTTCCCCGTACCGCTCGAGGTGGGACCCAGACACGGTCCGGCAAGCACACACGTCGCCCAGGACCGGAAACAAGGGGCTCGGGACACCCGGACCCACGCTGCCCGTGGACGGACACCCGTGTCCTGCGATCGCCATAGCAGTTCCACCCGAGGTGCGATCCTGACCCCGTTGCGGCTAGCAAACACTTCGGCCGGGACCGGAGTCCTGGGGCTCAGTACGTCCGGCTGCCGCCCCGCACGGGAACGCACCTCCGTTCTCCGGGACGGCCGGTCCCCGAGCCGGCAAACGACAGCCTCCCACTTCCCGGCACGGCTGGCACCCAAGCAGCTTGTGGCCGGTCACCCGTGTCGTGGCATCGCCTTACCCGTGCCGCTCGAGGTGGGACCCAGACACGGTCCGGCTAGCACACACGTCGCCCAGGACCGGAAACAAGGGGCTCGGGACATCCGGCCCCACGCTGCCCGTGGAGGGTCTCCCGTGTCCTGCGATCGCATTCGACGTGCCGCTCGAGGTGGGACCCGGACCGCGGTGCTGCTACCACACAGGTCGCCGTGCAGCAGAGCTTAGGGGTTCGGGACGGACAGCCGACGCCCCGCACGGGAACGAACCTCCGTTCTCCGGGACGGCCATTCCCTGAGCCGGCGGACGAAAGCCTCCCGCTTCCAGGCACAGCTGGCACCCATGCCACTCGTGGCCGGACAATTGAGTCGTGGCATCGCCTTCCACAAGCCACCAGAAACGGGACCGGGACACGGTTCGGCTAGCACACACGTAGCCCAGGACCAGAAACAAGGGGCTAGGGACAGCCGGCCCACGCTGCCCGTGGACGGACACCCGTGTCCTGCGATCGCCATAACAGAGCCGCCCGAGGTGCGATCCTGACTCCGTTGCGGCTAGCAAACACTTCGGCCGGGACCGGAGTCCTGGGGCTCAGTACGTCTGGCTGCCGCCCCGCACGGGAACGAACCTCCGTTCTCCGGGACGGCCAGTCCCTGAGCCGGCGGACGACAGCCTCCCGGTTCCAGGCACGGCTGGCACCCATGCCACTCGTGGCCGGAAAAACATGTCGTGGCATCGCCTTACCCGAGCCGCTCGAGGTGGGACCCAGACACGGTCCGGCAAGCACACACGTCGCCCAGGACCAGAAACACGGTGTTCGGGACACCCGGCCCCACGCTGCCCTTGGACGGAAACACGTGTCGAGCGATCGCTTTCGCCATGCCGCTCGAGGTGGGACCCGAACCGCGATTCGGCTGCCACACAGGTCGCCGTGCAACAGAGCTTAGGGGTTCGGGACAAAAAGCCGCCGCCCCGCACGGCAACGAACCTCTGTCCTCCGGGACGGTCAGTCCCTGAGCCGGCGGACGAAAGCCTCCCGCTTCCAGACACAGCTGGCACCCATGCCACTCGTGGCCGGTCACCCGTGTCGTGGCATCGCCTTACCCGAGCCGCTCGAGGTGGGACCCAGACACGGTCCGGCTAGCACACACGTCGCCCAGGACCGGAAACAAGGGGCTCGGGACATCCGGCCCCACGCTGCCCGTGGAGGGTCTCCCGTGTCCTGCGATCGCATTCGACGTGCCGCTCGAGGTGGGACCCGGACCGCGGTGCTGCTACCACACAGTTCGCCGTGCAAGAGAGCTTAGGGGTTCGGGACGGACAGCCGACGCCCCGCACGGGAACGAACCTCCGTTCTCCGGGACGGCCATTCCCTGAGCCGGCGGACGAAAGCCTCCCGCTTCCAGGCACAGCTGGCACCCATGCCACTCGTGGCCGGACAATTGAGTCGTGGCATCGCCTTCCACAAGCCACCAGAAACGGGATCGGGACACGGTTCGGCTAGCACACACGTAGCCCAGGACCAGAAACAAGGGGCTCGGGACACCCGACCCCACGCTGCCCGTGGACGGAAACACGTGTCGTGGCATCGCATTCGCCGTGCCGCTCGAGCTAGGACCCGGACCGCGGTGCTGCTACCACACATGTCGCAGTGCAACAGAGCTTAGGGGTTCGGGACGGACAGCCGACGCCCCGAACGGAAACGACCCTCTGTCCTCCGGGACGGTCAGTCCCTGAGCCGGCGGACGAAAGCCTCCCGCTTCCAGGCACGGCTGGCACCCATGCCACTCGTGGACGGACAACCGTGTCCTGACATCACTTTCCCCGTACCGCTCGAGGTGGGACCCAGACACGGTCCGGCAAGCACACACGTCGCCCAGGACCGGAAACAAGGGGCTCGGGACACCCGGACCCACGCTGCCCGTGGACGGACACCCGTGTCCTGCGATCGCCATAGCAGAACCACCCGAGGTGCGATCCTGACCCCGTTGCGGCTAGCAAACACTTCGGCTGGGACCGGAGTCCTGGGGCTCAGTACGTCCGGCTGCCGCCCCGCACGGGAACGCACCTCCGTTCTCCGGGACGGCCGGTCCCCGAGCCGGCAAACGACAGCCTCCCACTTCCCGGCACGGCTGGCACCCAAGCAGCTTGTGGCCGGTCACCCGTATCGTGGCATCGCCTTACCCGAGCCGCTCGAGGTGGGACCCAGACACGGTCCGGCTAGCACACACGTCGCCCAGGACCGGAAACAAGGGGCTCGGGACATCCGGCCCCACGCTGCCCGTGGAGGGACTCCCGTGTCCTGCGATCGCATTCGACGTGCCGCTCGAGGTGGGACCCGGACCGCGGTGCTGCTACCACACAGGTCGCCGTGCAAGAGAGCTTAGGGGTTCGGGACAAAAAGCCGCCGCCCCGAAGGGGCACGATACTCTGTCCTCCGGGACGGTCAGTCCCCGAGCCGGCGGACGACTGCCTCCCACTTCCCGGCACGGCTGGCACCCATTCCACTGGTGGCCGGACAACCGTGTCGTGGCATCGCCTTCCAGAAGCCACCAGAAAAAGGACCCGGACAGGGTTCGGCTAGCACACACGTAGCCCAGGACCAGAAACAAGGGGCTCGGGACACCCGACCCCACGCTGCCCGTGGACGGAAACACGTGTCGTGGCATCGCATTCGCCGTGCCGCTCGAGGTGGGACCCGGACCGCGGTGCTGCTACCACACAGGTCGCCGTGCAGCAGAGCTTAGGGGTTCGCGACGGACAGCCGCCGCCCCGCACGGGAACGAACCTCTGTCCTCCGGGACGGTCAGTCCGCGAGCCGGCAAACGACAGCCTCCCACTTCCCGGCACAGTTGGCACCCATTCCACTCGTGGCCGGAAAATTGAGTCGTGGCATCGCCTTCCACAAGCCACCAGAAACGGGACCGGGACACGGTTCGGCTAGCACACACGTAGCCAAGGACCAGAAACAAGGGGCTCGGGACACCCGACCCCACGCTGCCCGTGGACGGAAACACGTGTCGTGGCATCGCATTCGCCGTGCCGCTCGAGCTGGGACCCGGACCGCGGTGCTGCTACCACACAGGTCGCCGTGCAACAGAGCTTAGGGGTTCGGGACGGACAGCCGACGCCCCGAACGGAAACGAACCTCTGTCCTCCGGGACGGTCAGTCCCTGAGCCGGCGGACGAAAGCCTCCCGCTTCCAGGCACAGCTGGCACCCATGCGACTCCTGGCCGTACAACCGTGTCCTGGCATCACTTTCCCCGTACCGCTCGAGGTGGGACCCAAACACGGTCCGGCTAGCACACACGTCGCCCAGGACCGGAAACACGGTGTTCGGGACACCCGGCCCCACGCTGCCCGTGGACGGACACCCGTGTCCTGCGATCGCCATACCAGAGCCGCCCGAGGTGCGATCCTGACCCCGTTGCGGCTAGCAAACACTTCGGCCGTGATCGGAGTCCTGGGGCTCAGTACGTCCGGCTGCCGCCCCGCACGGGAACGAACCTCCGTTCTCCGGGACGGCCGGTCCGCGAGCCGGCAAACGACAGCCTTCCACTTCCCGGCACGGCTGGCACCCATTCCACTCGTGGCCGGACAACCATGTCGTGGCATCGCCTTACCCGAGCCGCTTGAAACGGAACCCGGACACGGTCTGGGTAGCACACACGTCGCCCAGGACCGGAAACAAGGGGCTCGGGTCAGCCGGCCCCACGCTGCCCGTGGTCGGAAATACGTGTCCTGCGATCGCTTTCGCATTGCCGCTCGAGGTAGGACCCGAACCGCGATGCGGCTGCCACACAGGTCGCCGTGCAACAGAGCTTAGGGGTTCGCGACGGACGGGCGCCGCTCCGCACGGGAACGAACCTCTGTCCTCCGGGACGGTCAGTCCCTGAGCCGGCGGACGAAAGCCTCCCGCTTCCAGGCACAGCTGGCACCCATGCCACTCGTGGCCGGACAATTGAGTCGTGGCATCGCCTTCCACAAGCCACCAGAAACGGGACCGGGACACGGTTCGGCTAGCACACACGTAGCCCAGGACCAGAAACAAGGGGCTAGGGACAGCCGGCCCACGCTGCCCGTGGACGGACACCCGTGTCCTGCGATCGCCATAACAGAGCCACCCGAGGTGCGATCCTGACTCCGTTGCGGCTAGCAAACACTTCGGCCGGGACCGGAGTCCTGGGGCTCAGTACGTCCGGCTGCCGCCCCGCACGGGAACGAACCTCCATTCTCCGGGACGGCCAGTCCCTTAGCCGGCGGACGACAGCCTCCCGCTTCCAGGCACGGCTGGCACCAATGCCACTCGTGGCCGGAGAAACATGTCGTGGCATCGCCTTACCCGAGCCGCTCGAGGTGGGACCCAGACACGGTCCGGCAAGCACACACGTCGCCCAGGACCAGAAACACGGTGTTCGGGACACCCGGCCGACGCTGCCCGTGGACGGAAACACGTGTCGAGCGATCGCTTTCGCCATGCCGCTCGAGGTGGGACCCGAACCGCGATTCGGCTGCCACACAGGTCGCCGTGCAACAGAGCTTAGGGGTTCGGGACAGACGGCCGCCGCCCCGCACGGCAACGAACCTCTGTCCTCCGGGACGGTCAGTCCCTGAGCCGGCGGACGAAAGCCTCCCGCTTCCAGACACAGCTGGCACCCATGCCACTCGTGGCCGGAAAACCGTGTCCTGGCATCACTTTCCCCGTACCGCTCGAGGTGGGACCCAAACACGTTCCGGCTAGCACACACGTCGCCCAGGACCGGAAACACGGTGTTCGGGACACCCGGCCCCACGCTGCCCTTGGACGGAAACCCGTGTCCTGCGATCGCCATAGCAGAGCCACCCGAGGTGCGATCCTGACCCCGTTGCGGCTAGTAAACACTTCGGCCGGGACCGGAGTCCTGGGGCTCAGTACGTCCGGCTGCCGCCCCGCACGGGAACGCTCCTCCGTTCTCCGGGACGGCCGGTCCCCGAGCCGGCAAACGACAGCCTCCCACTTCCCGGCACGGCTGGCACCCAAGCAGCTTGTGGCCGGTCACCCGTGTCGTGGCATCGCCTTACCCGAGCCGCTCGAGGTGGGACCCAGACACGGTCCGGCTAGCACACACGTCGCCCAGGACCGGAAACAAGGGGCTCGGGACATCCGGCCCCACGCTGCCCGTGGAGGGACTCCCGTGTCCTGCGATCGCATTCGACGTGCCGCTCGAGGTGGGACCCGGACCGCGGTGCTGCTACCACACAGGTCGCCGTGCAGCAGAGCTTAGGGGTTCGGGACGGACAGCCGACGCCCCGCACGGGAACGAACCTCCGTTCTCCGGGACGGCCATTCCCTGAGCCGGCGGACGAAAGCCTCCCGCTTCCAGGCACAGCTGGCACCCATGCCACTCGTGGCCGGACAATTGAGTCGTGGCATCGCCTTCCACAAGCCACCAGAAACGGGATCGGGACACGGTTCGGCTAGCACACACGTAGCCCAGGACCAGAAACAAGGGGCTCGGGACACCTGACCCCACGCTGCCCGTGGACGGAAACACGTGTCGTGGCATCGCATTCGCCGTGCCGCTCGAGCTGGGACCCGGACCGCGGTGCTGCTACCACACAGGTCGCCGTGCAACAGAGCTTAGGGGTTCGGGACAAAAAGCCGCCGCCCCGAACGGGCACGACACTCTGTCCTCCGGGACGGTCAGTCCCCGAGCCGGCGGACGACTGCCTCCCACTTCCCGGCACGGCTGGCACCCATTCCACTGGTGGCCGGACAACCGTGTCGTGGCATCGCCTTCCAGAAGCCACCAGAAACGGGACCCGGACAGGGTTCGGCTAGCACACACGTAGCCCAGGACCAGAAACAAGGGGCTCGGGACACCCGACCCCACGCTGCCCGTGGACGGAAACACGTGTCGTGGCATCGCATTCGCCGTGCCGCTCGAGGTGGGACCCGGACCGCGGTGCTGCTACCACACAGGTCGCCGTGCAGCAGAGCTTAGGGGTTCGCGACGGACAGCCGCCGCCCCGCACGGGAACGAACCTCTGTCCTCCGGGACGGTCAGTCCGCGAGCCGGCAAACGACAGCCTCCCACTTCCCGGCACAGTTGCCACCCATTCCACTCGTGGCCGGACAATTGAGTCGTGGCATCGCCTTCCACAAGCCACCAGAAACGGGACCGGGACACGGTTCGGCTAGCACACACGTAGCCAAGGACCAGAAACAAGGGGCTCGGGACACCCGACCCCACGCTGCCCGTGGACGGAAACACGTGTCCTGCGATCGCATTCGACGTGTCGCTCGAGCTGGGACCCGGACCGCGGTGCTGCTACCACACAGGTCGCCGTGCAGCAGAGCTTAGGGGTTCGGGACGGACAGCCGACGCCCCGCACGGGAACGAACCTCCGTTCTCCGGGACGGCCATTCCCTGAGCCGGCGGACGAAAGCCTCCCGCTTCCAGGCACAGCTGGCACCCATGCCACTCGTGGCCGGACAATTAAGTCGTGGCATCGCCTTCCACAAGCCACCAGAAACGGGACCGGGACACGGTCCGGCTAGCACACACGTCGCCCAGGACCGGAAACAAGGGGCTCGGGACACCCGGCCCCACGCTGCCCGTGGACGGAAACACGTGTCCTGCGATCGCATTCGACGTGTCGCTCGAGCTGGGACCCGGACCGCGGTGCTGCTACCACACAGGTCGCCGTGCAACAGAGCTTAGGGGTTCGGGACGGACGGCCGCCGCCCCGCACGGGAACGAACCTCTGTCCTCCGGGACGGTCAGTCCCTGAGCCGGCGGACGACAGCCTCGCTCTTCCGGCACTGTTGGCACCCATTCCACTCGTGGCCGGACAAACATGTCGTGGCACCGCCTTACCCGAGCCGCTCGAGGTGGGACCCAGACACGGTCCGGCTAGTACACACGTCGCCCAGGACCGGAAACAAGGGGCTCGGGACACCCGGCCCCACGCTGCCCGTGGACGGAAACACGTGTCCTGCGATCGCTTTCCCCGTGCCGCTCGAGCTGGGTCCCGAATCGCGATGCGTCTGCCACACAGGTCGCCGTGCAACAGACCTTTGGGGTTCGGGACGTCCGGCTGCCGTCCCGCACGGGAACGAACCTCCGTTCTCCGGGACGTTCAGCCCGCGAGCCGGCGGACGAAAGCCTCCCGCTTCCAGGCACAGCTGGCACCCATGCCACTGGTGGCCGGACAACGGTGTCGTGGCATCGCCTTCCACAAGCCACCAGAAACGGGACCCGGACACGGTCCGGCTAGCACACACGTCGCCCAGGACCGGAAACAAGGGGCTCGGGACACCCGGCCCCACGCTGCCCGTGGACGGACACCCGTGTCCTGCGATCGCCATAGCAGAGCCACCCGAGGTGCGATCCTGACCCCGTTGCGGCTAGCAAACACTTCGGCCGGGACCGGAGTCCTGGGGCTCAGTACGTCCGGCTGCCGCCCCGCACGGGAACGAACCTCCGTTCTCCGGGACGGTCAGTCCCTTAGCCGGCGGACGACAGCCTCGCTCTTCCGGCACAGTTGGCACCCATTCCACTCGTGGCCGGACAAACATGTCGTGGCACCGCCTTACCCGAGCCGCTCGAGGTGGGACCCAGACACGGTCTGGGTAGCAAACACGCCGCCCAGGACCGGAAACAAGGGGCGCGGGACACCCGGCCCCACGCTGCCCGTGGACGGACACCCGTGTCCTGCGATCGCCATACCAGAGCCACCCGAGGTGCGATCCTGACCCCGTTGCGGCTAGCAAACACTTCGGCCGGGACCGGAGTCCTGGGGCTCAGTACGTCCGGCTGCCGCCCCGCACGGGAACGAACCTCCGTTCTCCGGGACGGTCAGTCCCTTAGCCGGCGGACGACAGCCTCGCTCTTCCGGCACAGTTGGCACCCATTCCACTCGTGGCCGGACAAACATGTCGTGGCACCGCCTTACCCGAGCCGCTCGAGGTGGGACCCAGACACGGTCCGGCTAGCACACACGTCGCCCAGGACCGGAAACAAGGGGCGCGGGACACCCGGCCCCACGCTGCCCGTGGACGGAAACACGTGTCCTGCGATCGCTTTCCCCGTGCCGCTCGAGCTGGGTCCCGAATCGCGATGCGGCTGCCACACAGGTCGCCGTGCAACAGACCTTTGGGGTTCGGGACGTCCGGCTGCCGCCCCGCACGGGAACGAACCTCCGTTCTCCGGGACGGTCAGTCCCTGAGCCGGCGGACGAAAGCCTCACGCTTCCCGGCACGGCTGGCACCCAAGCAGCTTGTGGCTGGTCAACCGTGTCGTGGCATCGCCGTCCCCGAGCCGCTCGAGGTGGGACCCGGACCGCGGTGCTGCTACCACAGAGGTCGCCGTGCAACAGAGCTTAGGGGTTCGGGACGGACGGCCGCCGCCCCGCACGGGAACGAACCTCTGTCCTCCGGGACGGTCAGTCCCTGAGCCGGCGGACGAAAGCCTCCCGCTTCCAGGCACAGCTGGCACCCATGCCACTGGTGGCCGGACAACGGTGTCGTGGCATCGCCTTCCACAAGCCACCAGAAACGGGACCCGGACACGGTCCGGCTAGCACACACGTCGCCCAGGACCGGAAACAAGGGGCTCGGGACACCCGGCCCCACGCTGCCCGTGGACGGACACCCGTGTCCTGCGATCGCCATACCAGAGCCGCCCGAGGTGCGATCCTGACCCCGTTGCGGCTAGCAAACACTTCGGCCGTGATCGGAGTCCTGGGGCTCAGTACGTCCGGCTGCCGCCCCGCACGGGAACGAACCTCCGTTCTCCGGGACGGCCGGTTCGCGAGCCGGCAAACGACAGCCTCCCACTTCCCGGCACGGCTGGCACCCAAGCAGCTTGTGGCCGGTCACCCGTGTCGTGGCATCGCATTCGCCGTGCCGCTCGAGGTGGGACCCGGACCGCGGTGCTGCTACCACACATGTCGCAGTGCAGCAGAGCTTAGGGGTTCGCGACGGACAGCCGCCGCCCCGCACGGGAACGAACCTCTTTCCTCCGGGACGGTCAGTCCCTGAGCCGGCGGACGAAAGCCTCCCGCTTCCAGACACAGCTGGCACCCATGCCACTCGTGGCCGGACAACCGTGTCCTGGCATCACTTTCCCCGTACCGCTCGAGGTGGGACCCAGACACGGTCCGGCAAGCACACACGTCGCCCAGGACCGGAAACAAGGGGCTCGGGACACCCGGACCCACGCTGCCCGTGGACGGACACCCGTGTCCTGCGATCGCCATAGCAGTTCCACCCGAGGTGCGATCCTGACCCCGTTGCGGCTAGCAAACACTTCGGCCGGGACCGGAGTCCTGGGGCTCAGTACGTCCGGCTGCCGCCCCGCACGGGAACGCACCTCCGTTCTCCGGGACGGCCGGTCCCCGAGCCGGCAAACGACAGCCTCCCACTTCCCGGCACGGCTGGCACCCAAGCAGCTTGTGGCCGGTCACCCGTGTCGTGGCATCGCCTTACCCGTGCCGCTCGAGGTGGGACCCAGACACGGTCCGGCTAGCACACACGTCGCCCAGGACCGGAAACAAGGGGCTCGGGACATCCGGCCCCACGCTGCCCGTGGAGGGTCTCCCGTGTCCTGCGATCGCATTCGACGTGCCGCTCGAGGTGGGACCCGGACCGCGGTGCTGCTACCACACAGGTCGCCGTGCAGCAGAGCTTAGGGGTTCGGGACGGACAGCCGACGCCCCGCACGGGAACGAACCTCCGTTCTCCGGGACGGCCATTCCCTGAGCCGGCGGACGAAAGCCTCCCGCTTCCAGGCACAGCTGGCACCCATGCCACTCGTGGCCGGACAATTGAGTCGTGGCATCGCCTTCCACAAGCCACCAGAAACGGGACCGGGACACGGTTCGGCTAGCACACACGTAGCCCAGGACCAGAAACAAGGGGCTAGGGACAGCCGGCCCACGCTGCCCGTGGACGGACACCCGTGTCCTGCGATCGCCATAACAGAGCCGCCCGAGGTGCGATCCTGACTCCGTTGCGGCTAGCAAACACTTCGGCCGGGACCGGAGTCCTGGGGCTCAGTACGTCTGGCTGCCGCCCCGCACGGGAACGAACCTCCGTTCTCCGGGACGGCCAGTCCCTGAGCCGGCGGACGACAGCCTCCCGGTTCCAGGCACGGCTGGCACCCATGCCACTCGTGGCCGGAAAAACATGTCGTGGCATCGCCTTACCCGAGCCGCTCGAGGTGGGACCCAGACACGGTCCGGCAAGCACACACGTCGCCCAGGACCAGAAACACGGTGTTCGGGACACCCGGCCCCACGCTGCCCTTGGACGGAAACACGTGTCGAGCGATCGCTTTCGCCATGCCGCTCGAGGTGGGACCCGAACCGCGATTCGGCTGCCACACAGGTCGCCGTGCAACAGAGCTTAGGGGTTCGGGACAAAAAGCCGCCGCCCCGCACGGCAACGAACCTCTGTCCTCCGGGACGGTCAGTCCCTGAGCCGGCGGACGAAAGCCTCCCGCTTCCAGACACAGCTGGCACCCATGCCACTCGTGGCCGGTCACCCGTGTCGTGGCATCGCCTTACCCGAGCCGCTCGAGGTGGGACCCAGACACGGTCCGGCTAGCACACACGTCGCCCAGGACCGGAAACAAGGGGCTCGGGACATCCGGCCCCACGCTGCCCGTGGAGGGTCTCCCGTGTCCTGCGATCGCATTCGACGTGCCGCTCGAGGTGGGACCCGGACCGCGGTGCTGCTACCACACAGGTCGCCGTGCAAGAGAGCTTAGGGGTTCGGGACGGACAGCCGACGCCCCGCACGGGAACGAACCTCCGTTCTCCGGGACGGCCATTCCCTGAGCCGGCGGACGAAAGCCTCCCGCTTCCAGGCACAGCTGGCACCCATGCCACTCGTGGCCGGACAATTGAGTCGTGGCATCGCCTTCCACAAGCCACCAGAAACGGGATCGGGACACGGTTCGGCTAGCACACACGTAGCCCAGGACCAGAAACAAGGGGCTCGGGACACCCGACCCCACGCTGCCCGTGGACGGAAACACGTGTCGTGGCATCGCATTCGCCGTGCCGCTCGAGCTAGGACCCGGACCGCGGTGCTGCTACCACACATGTCGCAGTGCAACAGAGCTTAGGGGTTCGGGACGGACAGCCGACGCCCCGAACGGAAACGACCCTCTGTCCTCCGGGACGGTCAGTCCCTGAGCCGGCGGACGAAAGCCTCCCGCTTCCAGGCACGGCTGGCACCCATGCCACTCGTGGACGGACAACCGTGTCCTGACATCACTTTCCCCGTACCGCTCGAGGTGGGACCCAGACACGGTCCGGCAAGCACACACGTCGCCCAGGACCGGAAACAAGGGGCTCGGGACACCCGGACCCACGCTGCCCGTGGACGGACACCCGTGTCCTGCGATCGCCATAGCAGAACCACCCGAGGTGCGATCCTGACCCCGTTGCGGCTAGCAAACACTTCGGCTGGGACCGGAGTCCTGGGGCTCAGTACGTCCGGCTGCCGCCCCGCACGGGAACGCACCTCCGTTCTCCGGGACGGCCGGTCCCCGAGCCGGCAAACGACAGCCTCCCACTTCCCGGCACGGCTGGCACCCAAGCAGCTTGTGGCCGGTCACCCGTATCGTGGCATCGCCTTACCCGAGCCGCTCGAGGTGGGACCCAGACACGGTCCGGCTAGCACACACGTCGCCCAGGACCGGAAACAAGGGGCTCGGGACATCCGGCCCCACGCTGCCCGTGGAGGGACTCCCGTGTCCTGCGATCGCATTCGACGTGCCGCTCGAGGTGGGACCCGGACCGCGGTGCTGCTACCACACAGGTCGCCGTGCAAGAGAGCTTAGGGGTTCGGGACAAAAAGCCGCCGCCCCGAAGGGGCACGATACTCTGTCCTCCGGGACGGTCAGTCCCCGAGCCGGCGGACGACTGCCTCCCACTTCCCGGCACGGCTGGCACCCATTCCACTGGTGGCCGGACAACCGTGTCGTGGCATCGCCTTCCAGAAGCCACCAGAAAAAGGACCCGGACAGGGTTCGGCTAGCACACACGTAGCCCAGGACCAGAAACAAGGGGCTCGGGACACCCGACCCCACGCTGCCCGTGGACGGAAACACGTGTCGTGGCATCGCATTCGCCGTGCCGCTCGAGGTGGGACCCGGACCGCGGTGCTGCTACCACACAGGTCGCCGTGCAGCAGAGCTTAGGGGTTCGCGACGGACAGCCGCCGCCCCGCACGGGAACGAACCTCTGTCCTCCGGGACGGTCAGTCCGCGAGCCGGCAAACGACAGCCTCCCACTTCCCGGCACAGTTGGCACCCATTCCACTCGTGGCCGGAAAATTGAGTCGTGGCATCGCCTTCCACAAGCCACCAGAAACGGGACCGGGACACGGTTCGGCTAGCACACACGTAGCCAAGGACCAGAAACAAGGGGCTCGGGACACCCGACCCCACGCTGCCCGTGGACGGAAACACGTGTCGTGGCATCGCATTCGCCGTGCCGCTCGAGCTGGGACCCGGACCGCGGTGCTGCTACCACACAGGTCGCCGTGCAACAGAGCTTAGGGGTTCGGGACGGACAGCCGACGCCCCGAACGGAAACGAACCTCTGTCCTCCGGGACGGTCAGTCCCTGAGCCGGCGGACGAAAGCCTCCCGCTTCCAGGCACAGCTGGCACCCATGCGACTCCTGGCCGTACAACCGTGTCCTGGCATCACTTTCCCCGTACCGCTCGAGGTGGGACCCAAACACGGTCCGGCTAGCACACACGTCGCCCAGGACCGGAAACACGGTGTTCGGGACACCCGGCCCCACGCTGCCCGTGGACGGACACCCGTGTCCTGCGATCGCCATACCAGAGCCGCCCGAGGTGCGATCCTGACCCCGTTGCGGCTAGCAAACACTTCGGCCGTGATCGGAGTCCTGGGGCTCAGTACGTCCGGCTGCCGCCCCGCACGGGAACGAACCTCCGTTCTCCGGGACGGCCGGTCCGCGAGCCGGCAAACGACAGCCTTCCACTTCCCGGCACGGCTGGCACCCATTCCACTCGTGGCCGGACAACCATGTCGTGGCATCGCCTTACCCGAGCCGCTTGAAACGGAACCCGGACACGGTCTGGGTAGCACACACGTCGCCCAGGACCGGAAACAAGGGGCTCGGGTCAGCCGGCCCCACGCTGCCCGTGGTCGGAAATACGTGTCCTGCGATCGCTTTCGCATTGCCGCTCGAGGTAGGACCCGAACCGCGATGCGGCTGCCACACAGGTCGCCGTGCAACAGAGCTTAGGGGTTCGCGACGGACGGGCGCCGCTCCGCACGGGAACGAACCTCTGTCCTCCGGGACGGTCAGTCCCTGAGCCGGCGGACGAAAGCCTCCCGCTTCCAGGCACAGCTGGCACCCATGCCACTCGTGGCCGGACAATTGAGTCGTGGCATCGCCTTCCACAAGCCACCAGAAACGGGACCGGGACACGGTTCGGCTAGCACACACGTAGCCCAGGACCAGAAACAAGGGGCTAGGGACAGCCGGCCCACGCTGCCCGTGGACGGACACCCGTGTCCTGCGATCGCCATAACAGAGCCACCCGAGGTGCGATCCTGACTCCGTTGCGGCTAGCAAACACTTCGGCCGGGACCGGAGTCCTGGGGCTCAGTACGTCCGGCTGCCGCCCCGCACGGGAACGAACCTCCATTCTCCGGGACGGCCAGTCCCTTAGCCGGCGGACGACAGCCTCCCGCTTCCAGGCACGGCTGGCACCAATGCCACTCGTGGCCGGAGAAACATGTCGTGGCATCGCCTTACCCGAGCCGCTCGAGGTGGGACCCAGACACGGTCCGGCAAGCACACACGTCGCCCAGGACCAGAAACACGGTGTTCGGGACACCCGGCCGACGCTGCCCGTGGACGGAAACACGTGTCGAGCGATCGCTTTCGCCATGCCGCTCGAGGTGGGACCCGAACCGCGATTCGGCTGCCACACAGGTCGCCGTGCAACAGAGCTTAGGGGTTCGGGACAGACGGCCGCCGCCCCGCACGGCAACGAACCTCTGTCCTCCGGGACGGTCAGTCCCTGAGCCGGCGGACGAAAGCCTCCCGCTTCCAGACACAGCTGGCACCCATGCCACTCGTGGCCGGAAAACCGTGTCCTGGCATCACTTTCCCCGTACCGCTCGAGGTGGGACCCAAACACGTTCCGGCTAGCACACACGTCGCCCAGGACCGGAAACACGGTGTTCGGGACACCCGGCCCCACGCTGCCCTTGGACGGAAACCCGTGTCCTGCGATCGCCATAGCAGAGCCACCCGAGGTGCGATCCTGACCCCGTTGCGGCTAGTAAACACTTCGGCCGGGACCGGAGTCCTGGGGCTCAGTACGTCCGGCTGCCGCCCCGCACGGGAACGCTCCTCCGTTCTCCGGGACGGCCGGTCCCCGAGCCGGCAAACGACAGCCTCCCACTTCCCGGCACGGCTGGCACCCAAGCAGCTTGTGGCCGGTCACCCGTGTCGTGGCATCGCCTTACCCGAGCCGCTCGAGGTGGGACCCAGACACGGTCCGGCTAGCACACACGTCGCCCAGGACCGGAAACAAGGGGCTCGGGACATCCGGCCCCACGCTGCCCGTGGAGGGACTCCCGTGTCCTGCGATCGCATTCGACGTGCCGCTCGAGGTGGGACCCGGACCGCGGTGCTGCTACCACACAGGTCGCCGTGCAGCAGAGCTTAGGGGTTCGGGACGGACAGCCGACGCCCCGCACGGGAACGAACCTCCGTTCTCCGGGACGGCCATTCCCTGAGCCGGCGGACGAAAGCCTCCCGCTTCCAGGCACAGCTGGCACCCATGCCACTCGTGGCCGGACAATTGAGTCGTGGCATCGCCTTCCACAAGCCACCAGAAACGGGATCGGGACACGGTTCGGCTAGCACACACGTAGCCCAGGACCAGAAACAAGGGGCTCGGGACACCTGACCCCACGCTGCCCGTGGACGGAAACACGTGTCGTGGCATCGCATTCGCCGTGCCGCTCGAGCTGGGACCCGGACCGCGGTGCTGCTACCACACAGGTCGCCGTGCAACAGAGCTTAGGGGTTCGGGACAAAAAGCCGCCGCCCCGAACGGGCACGACACTCTGTCCTCCGGGACGGTCAGTCCCCGAGCCGGCGGACGACTGCCTCCCACTTCCCGGCACGGCTGGCACCCATTCCACTGGTGGCCGGACAACCGTGTCGTGGCATCGCCTTCCAGAAGCCACCAGAAACGGGACCCGGACAGGGTTCGGCTAGCACACACGTAGCCCAGGACCAGAAACAAGGGGCTCGGGACACCCGACCCCACGCTGCCCGTGGACGGAAACACGTGTCGTGGCATCGCATTCGCCGTGCCGCTCGAGGTGGGACCCGGACCGCGGTGCTGCTACCACACAGGTCGCCGTGCAGCAGAGCTTAGGGGTTCGCGACGGACAGCCGCCGCCCCGCACGGGAACGAACCTCTGTCCTCCGGGACGGTCAGTCCGCGAGCCGGCAAACGACAGCCTCCCACTTCCCGGCACAGTTGCCACCCATTCCACTCGTGGCCGGACAATTGAGTCGTGGCATCGCCTTCCACAAGCCACCAGAAACGGGACCGGGACACGGTTCGGCTAGCACACACGTAGCCAAGGACCAGAAACAAGGGGCTCGGGACACCCGACCCCACGCTGCCCGTGGACGGAAACACGTGTCCTGCGATCGCATTCGACGTGTCGCTCGAGCTGGGACCCGGACCGCGGTGCTGCTACCACACAGGTCGCCGTGCAGCAGAGCTTAGGGGTTCGGGACGGACAGCCGACGCCCCGCACGGGAACGAACCTCCGTTCTCCGGGACGGCCATTCCCTGAGCCGGCGGACGAAAGCCTCCCGCTTCCAGGCACAGCTGGCACCCATGCCACTCGTGGCCGGACAATTAAGTCGTGGCATCGCCTTCCACAAGCCACCAGAAACGGGACCGGGACACGGTCCGGCTAGCACACACGTCGCCCAGGACCGGAAACAAGGGGCTCGGGACACCCGGCCCCACGCTGCCCGTGGACGGAAACACGTGTCCTGCGATCGCATTCGACGTGTCGCTCGAGCTGGGACCCGGACCGCGGTGCTGCTACCACACAGGTCGCCGTGCAACAGAGCTTAGGGGTTCGGGACGGACGGCCGCCGCCCCGCACGGGAACGAACCTCTGTCCTCCGGGACGGTCAGTCCCTGAGCCGGCGGACGACAGCCTCGCTCTTCCGGCACTGTTGGCACCCATTCCACTCGTGGCCGGACAAACATGTCGTGGCACCGCCTTACCCGAGCCGCTCGAGGTGGGACCCAGACACGGTCCGGCTAGTACACACGTCGCCCAGGACCGGAAACAAGGGGCTCGGGACACCCGGCCCCACGCTGCCCGTGGACGGAAACACGTGTCCTGCGATCGCTTTCCCCGTGCCGCTCGAGCTGGGTCCCGAATCGCGATGCGTCTGCCACACAGGTCGCCGTGCAACAGACCTTTGGGGTTCGGGACGTCCGGCTGCCGTCCCGCACGGGAACGAACCTCCGTTCTCCGGGACGTTCAGCCCGCGAGCCGGCGGACGAAAGCCTCCCGCTTCCAGGCACAGCTGGCACCCATGCCACTGGTGGCCGGACAACGGTGTCGTGGCATCGCCTTCCACAAGCCACCAGAAACGGGACCCGGACACGGTCCGGCTAGCACACACGTCGCCCAGGACCGGAAACAAGGGGCTCGGGACACCCGGCCCCACGCTGCCCGTGGACGGACACCCGTGTCCTGCGATCGCCATACCAGAGCCACCCGAGGTGCGATCCTGACCCCGTTGCGGCTAGCAAACACTTCGGCCGGGACCGGAGTCCTGGGGCTCAGTACGTCCGGCTGCCGCCCCGCACGGGAACGAACCTCCGTTCTCCGGGACGGTCAGTCCCTTAGCCGGCGGACGACAGCCTCGCTCTTCCGGCACAGTTGGCACCCATTCCACTCGTGGCCGGACAAACATGTCGTGGCACCGCCTTACCCGTGCCGCTCGAGGTGGGACCCACACACGGTCCGGCTAGCACACACGTCGCCCAGGACCGGAAACAAGGGGCGCGGGACACCCGGCCCCACGCTGCCCGTGGACGGAAACACGTGTCCTGCGATCGCTTTCCCCGTGCCGCTCGAGCTGGGTCCCGAATCGCGATGCGGCTGCCACACAGGTCGCCGTGCAACAGACCTTTGGGGTTCGGGACGGACGGGCGCCGCCCCGCACGGGAACGAACCTCCGTTCTCCGGGACGGTCAGTCCCTGAGCCGGCGGACGAAAGCCTCACGCTTCCCGGCACGGCTGGCACCCAAGCAGCTTGTGGCTGGTCACCCGTGTCGTGGCATCGCCGTCCCCGAGCCGCTCGAGGTGGGACCGGGACCGCGGTGCTGCTACCACACAGGTCGCCGTGCAACAGAGCTTAGGGGTTCGGGACGGACGGCCGCCGCCCCGCACGGGAACGAACCTCTGTCCTCCGGGACGGTCAGTCCCTGAGCCGGCGGACGAAAGCCTCCCGCTTCCAGGCATAGCTGGCACCCATGCCACTGGTGGCCGGACAACGGTGTCGTGGCATCGCCTTCCACAAGCCACCAGAAACGGGACCCGGACACGGTCCGGCTAGCACACACGTCGCCCAGGACCGGAAACAAGGGGCTCGAGACACCCGGCCCCACGCTGCCCGTGGTTGGACACCCGTGTCCTGCGATCGCCATACCAGAGCCACCCGAGGTGCGATCCTGACCCCGTTGCGGCTAGCAAACACTTCGGCCGGGACCGGAGTCCTGGGGCTCAGTACGTCCGGCTGCCGCCCCGCACGGGAACGAACCTCCGTTCTCTGGGACGGCCAGTCCCCGAGCCGGCAAACGACAGCCTCCCACTTCCCGGCACGGCTGGCACCCAAGCAGCTTGTGGCTGGTCACCCGTGTCGTGGCATCGCCGTCCCCGAGCCGCTCGAGGTGGGACCGGGACCGCGGTGCTGCTGCCACACAGGTCGCCGTGCAACAGAGCTTAGGGGTTCGGGACGGACGGCCGCCGCCCCGCACGGGAACGAACCTCTGTCCTCCGGGACGGTCAGTCCCTGAGCCGGCGGACGACAGCCTCGCTCTTCCGGCACAGTTGGCACCCATTCCACTCGTGGCCGGACAAACATGTCGTGGCACCGCCTTACCCGAGCCGCTCGAGGTGGGACCCAGACACGGTCCGGCTAGCACACACGTCGCCCAGGACCGGAAACAAGGGGCTCGGGACACCCGGCCCCACGCTGCCCGTGGACGGAAACACGTGTCCTGCGATCGCTTTCCCCGTGCCGCTCGAGCTGGGTCCCGAATCGCGATGCGTCTGCCACACAGGTCGCCGTGCAACAGACCTTTGGGGTTCGGGACGTCCGGCTGCCGCCCCGCACGGGAACGAACCTCCGTTCTCCGGGACGTTCAGCCCGCGAGCCGGCGGACGAAAGCTTCCCGCTTCCAGGCACAGCTGGCACCCATGCCACTGGTGGCCGGACAACGGTGTCGTGGCATCGCCTTCCACAAGCCACCAGAAACGGGACCCGGACACGGTTCGGCTAGCACACACGTAGCCCAGGACCGGAAACAAGGGGCTCGGGACACCCGGCCCCACGCTGCCCGTGGACGGACACCCGTGTCCTGCGATCGCCATAGCAGAGCCACCCGAGGTGCGATCCTGACCCCGTTGCGGCTAGCAAACACTTCGGCCGGGACCGGAGTCCTGGGGCTCAGTACGTCCGGCTGCCGCCCCGCACGGGAACGAACCTCCGTTCTCCGGGACGGTCAGTCCCTTAGCCGGCGGACGACAGCCTCGCTCTTCCGGCACAGTTGGCACCCATTCCACTCGTGGCCGGAGAAACATGTCGTGGCACCGCCTTACCCGAGCCGCTCGAGGTGGGACCCAGACACGGTCTGGGTAGCAAACACGCCGCCCAGGACCGGAAACAAGGGGCGCGGGACACCCGGCCCCACGCTGCCCGTGGACGGACACCCGTGTCCTGCGATCGCCATACCAGAGCCACCCGAGGTGCGATCCTGACCCCGTTGCGGCTAGCAAACACTTCGGCCGGGACCGGAGTCCTGGGGCTCAGTACGTCCGGCTGCCGCCCCGCACGGGAACGAACCTCCGTTCTCCGGGACGGTCAGTCCCTTAGCCGGCGGACGACAGCCTCGCTCTTCCGGCACAGTTGGCACCCATTCCACTCGTGGCCGGACAAACATGTCGTGGCACCGCCTTACCCGAGCCGCTCGAGGTGGGACCCAGACACGGTCCGGCTAGCACACACGTCGCCCAGGACCGGAAACAAGGGGCGCGGGACACCCGGCCCCACGCTGCCCGTGGACGGAAACACGTGTCCTGCGATCGCTTTCCCCGTGCCGCTCGAGCTGGGTCCCGAATCGCGATGCGGCTGCCACACAGGTCGCCGTGCAACAGACCTTTGGGGTTCGGGACGGACGGGCGCCGCCCCGCACGGGAACGAACCTCCGTTCTCCGGGACGGTCAGTCCCTGAGCCGGCGGACGAAAGCCTCACGCTTCCCGGCACGGCTGGCACCCAAGCAGCTTGTGGCTGGTCAACCGTGTCGTGGCATCGCCGTCCCCGAGCCGCTCGAGGTGGGACCCGGACCGCGGTGCTGCTACCACAGAGGTCGCCGTGCAACAGAGCTTAGGGGTTCGGGACGGACGGCCGCCGCCCCGCACGGGAACGAACCTCTGTCCTCCGGGACGGTCAGTCCCTGAGCCGGCGGACGAAAGCCTCCCGCTTCCAGGCACAGCTGGCACCCATGCCACTGGTGGCCGGACAACGGTGTCGTGGCATCGCCTTCCACAAGCCACCAGAAACGGGACCCGGACACGGTCCGGCTAGCACACACGTCGCCCAGGACCGGAAACAAGGGGCTCGGGACACCCGGCCCCACGCTGCCCGTGGACGGAAACACGTGTCCTGCGATCGCTTTCCCCGTGCCGCTCGAGCTGGGTCCCGAATCGCGATGCGTCTGCCACACAGGTCGCCGTGCAACAGACCTTTGGGGTTCGGGACGTCCGGCTGCCGCCCCGCACGGGAACGAACCTCCGTTCTCCGGGACGTTCAGCCCGCGAGCCGGCGGACGACAGCCTCGCTCTTCCGGCACAGTTGGCACCCATTCCACTCGTGGCCGGACAAACATGTCGTGGCACCGCCTTACCCGAGCCGCTTGAAACGGGACCCGGACACGGTCTGGGTAGCACACACGTCGCCCAGGACCGGAAACAAGGGGCTCGGGACACCCGGCCCCACGCTGCCCGTGGACGGAAACACGTGTCCTGCGATCGCTTTCCCCGTGCCGCTCGAGGTGGGACCCGGACCGCGGTGCTGCTACCACACTGGTCGCCGTGCAACAGATCTTAGGGGTTCGGGACGGACAGCCGCCGCCCCGCACGGGAACGAACCTCCGGTCTCCGGGACGGTCAGTCCCTGAGCCGGCGGACGAAAGCCTCCCGCTTCCCGGCACGGCTGGCACCCAAGCAGCTTGTGGCTGGTCACCCGTGTCGTGGCATCGCCGTCCCCGAGCCGCTCGAGGTGGGACCCGGACCGCGGTGCTGCTACCACACAGGTCGCCGTGCAACAGAGCTTAGGGGTTCGGGACGGACAGCCGCCGTCCCGCACGGGAACGAACCTCCGTTCTCCGTGACGTTCAGCCCGCGAGCCGGCGGACGACAGCCTCGCTCTTCCGGCACAGTTGGCACCCATTCCACTCGTGGCCGGACAAACATGTCGTGGCACCGCCTTACCCGAGCCGCTTGAAACCGGACCCGGACACGGTCTGGGTAGCACACACGTCGCCCAGGACCGGAAACAAGGGGCTCGGGACACCCGGCCCCACGCTGCCCGTGGACGGAAACACGTGTCCTGCGACCGCTTTCCCCGTGCCGCTCGAGGTGGGACCCGGACCGAGGTGCGGCTGCCACACAGGTCGCCGTGCAACACACCTTAGGGCTTCGGGACGGACAGCCGCCGCCCCGCACGGGAACGAACCTCCGTTCTCCGGGACTGCTAGTCCCAGAGCGGGCAAACGACAGCCTCCCACTTCCCGGCACGGCTGGCACCCAAGCAGCTTGTGGCTGGTCACCCGTGTCGTGGCATCGCCGTCCCCGAGCCGTTCGAGGTGGGACCCGGACCGCGATGCGGCTGCCACACAGGTCGCCGTGCAACAGAGCTTAGGGGTTCGGGACGGACGGCCGCCGCCCCGCACGGGAACGAACCTCCGTTCTCCGGGACGGTCAGTCCCTGAGCCGGCGGACGACAGCCTCGCTCTTCCGGCACAGTTGGCACCCATTCCACTCGTGGCCGGACAAATATGTCGTGGCAACGCCTTACCCGAGCCGCTCGAGGTGGGACCCAGACACGGTCCGGCTAGCACACACGTCGCCCAGGACCGGAAACAAGGGGCGCGGGACACCCGGCCCCACGCTGCCCGTGGACGGAAACACGTGTCCTGCGATCGCTTTCCCTGTGCCGCTAGAGGTGGGACCCGGACCGCGGTGCTGCTACCACACAGGTCGCCGTGCAACAGATCTTAGGGCTTCGGGACGGAAAGCCGCCGCCCCGCACGGGAACGAACCTCCGGTCTCCGGGACGGTCAGTCCCTGAGCCGGCGGACGAAAGCCTCCCGCTTCCAGGCACAGCTGGCACCCATGCCACTGGTGGCCGGACAACGGTGTCGTGGTATCCCCTTCCACAAGCCACCAGAAACGGGACCCGGACACGGTTCGGCTAGCACACACGTAGCCCAGGACCGGAAACAAGGGGCTCGGGACACCCGGCCCCACGCTGCCCGTGGACGGACACCCGTGTCCTGCGATCGCCATAGCAGAGCCACCCGAGGTGCGATCCTGACCCCGTTGCGGCTAGCAAACACTTCGGCCGGGACCGGAGTCCTGGGGCTCAGTACGTCCGGCTGCCGCCCCGCACGGGAACGAACCTCCGTTCTCCGGGACGGTCAGTCCCTTAGCCGGCGGACGACAGCCTCGCTCTTCCGGCACAGTTGGCACCCATTCCACTCGTGGCCGGACAAACATGTCGTGGCACCGCCTTACCCGAGCCGCTCGAGGTGGGACCCAGACACGGTCCGGCTAGCACACACGTCGCCCAGGACCGGAAACAAGGGGCTCGGGACACCCGGCCCCACGCTGCCCGTGGACGGAAACACTTGTCGGGCGGTCGCTTTCCCCGTGCCGCTCGAGCTGGGTCCCGAATCGCGATGCGGCTGCCACACAGGTCGCCGTGCAACACACCTTAGGGGTTCGGGACGGACGGGCGCCGCCCCGCACGGGAACGAACCTCCGTTCTCCGGGACTGCTAGTCCCAGAGCGGGCAAACGACAGCCTCCCACTTCCCGGCACGGCTGGCACCCAAGCAGCTTGTGGCTGGTCACCCGTGTCGTGGCATTGCCGTCCCCGAGCCGTTCGAGGTGGGACCCGAATCGCGATGCGGCTGCCACACAGGTCGCCGTGCAACAGAGCTTAGGGCTTCGGGACGGACAGCCGCCGCCCCGCACGGGAACGAACCTCCGGTCTCCGGGACGGTCAGTCCCTGAGCCGGCGGACGAAAGCCTCCCGCTTCCAGGCACAGCTGGCACCCATGCCACTGGTGGCCGGACAACGGTGTCGTGGCATCGCCTTCCACAAGCCACCAGAAACGGGACCCGGACACGGTTCGGCTAGCACACACGTAGCCCAGGACCGGAAACAAGGGGCTCGGGACACCCGGCCCCACGCTGCCCGTGGACGGACACCCGTGTCCTGCGATCGCCATACCAGAGCCACCCGAGGTGCGATCCTGACCCCGTTGCGGCTAGCAAACACTTCGGCCGGGACCGGAGTCCTGGGGCTCAGTACGTCCGGCTGCCGCCCCGCACGGGAACGAACCTCCGTTCCCCGGGACGGTCAGTCCCTTAGCCGGCGGACGACAGCCTCGCTCTTCCGGCACAGTTGGCACCCATTCCACTCGTGGCCGGACAACCGTGTCGTGGCATCGCCTTACCCGAGCCGCTTGAAACGGGACCCGGACACGGTCTGGGTAGCACACACGTCGCCCAGGACCGGAAACAAGGGGCTCGGGACACCCGGCCCCACGCTGCCCGTGGACGGAAACACGTGTGCTGCGATCGCTTTCCCCGTGCCGCTCGAGGTGGGACACGAACCGAGGTGCGGCTGCCACACAGGTCGCCGTGCAACAGATCTTAGGGCTTCGGGACGGACAGCCGCCGCCCCGCACGGGAACGAACCTCCGTTCTCCGGGACGTTCAGCCCGCGAGCCGGCGGACGACAGCCTCCCTCTTCCGGCACAGTTGGCACCCATTCCACTCGTGGCCGGACAAACATGTCGTGGCACCGCCTTACCCGAGCCGCTCGAGGTGGGACCCAGACACGGTCCGGCTAGCGCACACGTCGCCCACGACCGGAAACAAGGGGCTCGGGACACCCGGCCCCACGCTGCCCGTGGACGGAAACACTTGTCGGGCGGTCGCTTTCCCCGTGCCGCTCGAGCTGGGTCCCGAATCGCGATGCGGCTGCCACACAGGTCGCCGTGCAACACACCTTAGGGGTTCGGGACGGACGGGCGCCGCCCCGCACGGGAACGAACCTCCGTTCTCCGGGACTGCTAGTCCCAGAGCGGGCAAACGACAGCCTCCCACTTCCCGGCACGGCTGGCACCCAAGCAGCTTGTGGCTGGTCACCCGTGTCGTGGCATTGCCGTCCCCGAGCCGTTCGAGGTGGGACCCGAATCGCGATGCGGCTGCCACACAGGTCGCCGTGCAACAGAGCTTAGGGCTTCGGGACGGACAGCCGCCGCCCCGCACGGGAACGAACCTCCGGTCTCCGGGACGGTCAGTCCCTGAGCCGGCGGACGAAAGCCTCCCGCTTCCAGGCACAGCTGGCACCCATGCCACTGGTGGCCGGACAACGGTGTCGTGGCATCGCCTTCCACAAGCCACCAGAAACGGGACCCGGACACGGTTCGGCTAGCACACACGTAGCCCAGGACCGGAAACAAGGGGCTCGGGACACCCGGCCCCACGCTGCCCGTGGACGGACACCCGTGTCCTGCGATCGCCATACCAGAGCCACCCGAGGTGCGATCCTGACCCCGTTGCGGCTAGCAAACACTTCGGCCGGGACCGGAGTCCTGGGGCTCAGTACGTCCGGCTGCCGCCCCGCACGGGAACGAACCTCCGTTCTCCGGGACGGTCAGTCCCTTAGCCGGCGGACGACAGCCTCCCTCTTCCGGCACAGTTGGCACCCATTCCACTCGTGGCCGGACAAACATGTCGTGGCACCGCCTTACCCGAGCCGCTCGAGGTGGGACCCAGACACGGTCCGGCTAGCACACACGTCGCCCACGACCGGAAACAAGGGGCTCGGGACACCCGGCCCCACGCTGCCCGTGGACGGAAACACTTGTCGGGCGGTCGCTTTCCCCGTGCCGCTCGAGCTGGGTCCCGAATCGCGATGCGGCTGCCACACAGGTCGCCGTGCAACACACCTTAGGGGTTCGGGACGGACGGGCGCCGCCCCGCACGGGAACGAACCTCCGTTCTCCGGGACTGCTAGTCCCAGAGCGGGCAAACGACAGCCTCCCACTTCCCGGCACGGCTGGCACCCAAGCAGCTTGTGGCTGGTCACCCGTGTCGTGGCATTGCCGTCCCCGAGCCGTTCGAGGTGGGACCCGAATCGCGATGCGGCTGCCACACAGGTCGCCGTGCAACAGAGCTTAGGGCTTCGGGACGGACAGCCGCCGCCCCGCACGGGAACGAACCTCCGGTCTCCGGGACGGTCAGTCCCTGAGCCGGCGGACGAAAGCCTCCCGCTTCCAGGCACAGCTGGCACCCATGCCACTGGTGGCCGGACAACGGTGTCGTGGCATCGCCTTCCACAAGCCACCAGAAACGGGACCCGGACACGGTTCGGCTAGCACACACGTAGCCCAGGACCGGAAACAAGGGGCTCGGGACACCCGGCCCCACGCTGCCCGTGGACGGACACCCGTGTCCTGCGATCGCCATACCAGAGCCACCCGAGGTGCGATCCTGACCCCGTTGCGGCTAGCAAACACTTCGGCCGGGACCGGAGTCCTGGGGCTCAGTACGTCCGGCTGCCGCCCCGCACGGGAACGAACCTCCGTTCCCCGGGACGGTCAGTCCCTTAGCCGGCGGACGACAGCCTCGCTCTTCCGGCACAGTTGGCACCCATTCCACTCGTGGCCGGACAACCGTGTCGTGGCATCGCCTTACCCGAGCCGCTTGAAACGGGACCCGGACACGGTCTGGGTAGCACACACGTCGCCCAGGACCGGAAACAAGGGGCTCGGGACACCCGGCCCCACGCTGCCCGTGGACGGAAACACGTGTGCTGCGATCGCTTTCCCCGTGCCGCTCGAGGTGGGACACGAACCGAGGTGCGGCTGCCACACAGGTCGCCGTGCAACAGATCTTAGGGCTTCGGGACGGACAGCCGCCGCCCCGCACGGGAACGAACCTCCGTTCTCCGGGACGTTCAGCCCGCGAGCCGGCGGACGACAGCCTCCCTCTTCCGGCACAGTTGGCACCCATTCCACTCGTGGCCGGACAAACATGTCGTGGCACCGCCTTACCCGAGCCGCTCGAGGTGGGACCCAGACACGGTCCGGCTAGCAAACACGTCGCCCAGGACCGGAAACAAGGGGCTCGGGACACCCGGCCCCACGCTGCCCGTGGACGGACACCCGTGTCCTGCGATCGCCATAGCAGAGCCACCCGAGGTGCGATCCTGACCCCGTTGCGGCTAGCAAACACTTCGGCCGGGACCGGAGTCCTGGGGCTCAGTACGTCCGGCTGCCGCCCCGCACGGGAACGAACCTCCGTTCTCCGGGACGGCCAGTCCCCGAGCCGGCAAACGACAGCCTCCCACTTCCCGGCACGGCTGGCACCCAAGCAGCTTGTGGCTGGTCACCCGTGTCGTGGCATCGCCGTCCCCGAGCCGCTCGAGGTGGGACCCGGACCGCGATGCGGCTGCCACAAAGGTCGCCGTGCAACAGAGCTTAGGGGTTCGGGACGGACGGCCGCCGCCCCGCACGGGAACGAACCTCTGTCCTCCGGGACGGTCAGTCCCTTAGCCGGCGGACGACAGCCTCGCTCTTCCGGCACAGTTGGCACCCATTCCACTCGTGGCCGGACAAACATGTCGTGGCACCGCCTTACCCGAGCCGCTCGAGGTGGGACCCAGACACGGTCCGGCTAGCACACACGTCGCCCAGGACCGGAAACAAGGGGCTCGGGACACCCGGCCCCACGCTGCCCGTGGACGGAAACACGTGTCCTGCGATCGCTTTCCCCGTGCCGCTCGAGGTGGGACCCGGACCGCGGTGCTGCTACCACACTGGTCGCCGTGCAACAGATCTTAGGGCTTCGGGACGGACAGCCGCCGCCCCGCACGGGAACGAACCTCCGGTCTCCGGGACGGTCAGTCCCTGAGCCGGCGGACGAAAGCCTCCCGCTTCCCGGCACGGCTGGCACCCAAGCAGCTTGTGGCTGGTCACCCGTGTCGTGGCATCGCCGTCCCCGAGCCGCTCGAGGTGGGACCCGGACCGCGGTGCTGCTACCACACAGGTCGCCGTGCAACAGAGCTTAGGGGTTCGGGACGGACAGCCGCCGTCCCGCACGGGAACGAACCTCCGTTCTCCGGGACGTTCAGCCCGCGAGCCGGCGGACGACAGCCTCGCTCTTCCGGCACAGTTGGCACCCATTCCACTCGTGGCCGGACAAACATGTCGTGGCACCGCCTTACCCGAGCCGCTTGAAACGGGACCCGGACACGGTCTGGGTAGCACACACGTCGCCCAGGACCGGAAACAAGGGGCTCGGGACACCCGGCCCCACGCTGCCCGTGGACGGAAACACGTGTCCTGCGACCGCTTTCCCCGTGCCGCTCGAGGTGGGACCCGGACCGAGGTGCGGCTGCCACACAGGTCGCCGTGCAACACACCTTAGGGCTTCGGGACGGACAGCCGCCGCCCCGCACGGGAACGAACCTCCGTTCTCCGGGACTGCTAGTCCCAGAGCGGGCAAACGACAGCCTCCCACTTCCCGGCACGGCTGGCACCCAAGCAGCTTGTGGCTGGTCACCCGTGTCGTGGCATCGCCGTCCCCGAGCCGTTCGAGGTGGGACCCGGACCGCGATGCGGCTGCCACACAGGTCGCCGTGCAACAGAGCTTAGGGGTTCGGGACGGACGGCCGCCGCCCCGCACGGGAACGAACCTCCGTTCTCCGGGACGGTCGGTCCCTTAGCCGGCGGACGACAGCCTCGCTCTTCCGGCACAGTTGGCACCCATTCCACTCGTGGCCGGACAAACATGTCGTGGCAACGCCTTACCCGAGCCGCTCGAGGTGGGACCCAGACACGGTCCGGCTAGCACACACGTCGCCCAGGACCGGAAACAAGGGGCTCGGGACACCCGGCCCCACGCTGCCCGTGGACGGAAACACGTGTCCTGCGATCGCTTTCCCTGTGCCGCTCGAGGTGGGACCCGGACCGCGGTGCTGCTACCACACAGGTCGCCGTGCAACAGATCTTAGGGCTTCGGGACGGACAGCCGCCGCCCCGCACGGGAACGAACCTCCGGTCTCCGGGACGGTCAGTCCCTGAGCCGGCGGACGAAAGCCTCCCGCTTCCAGGCACAGCTGGCACCCATGCCACTGGTGGCCGGACAACGGTGTCGTGGCATCCCCTTCCACAAGCCACCAGAAACGGGACCCGGACACGGTTCGGCTAGCACACACGTAGCCCAGGACCGGAAACAAGGGGCTCGGGACACCCGGCCCCACGCTGCCCGTGGACGGACACCCGTGTCCTGCGATCGCCATAGCAGAGCCACCCGAGGTGCGATCCTGACCCCGTTGCGGCTAGCAAACACTTCGGCCGGGACCGGAGTCCTGGGGCTCAGTACGTCCGGCTGCCGCCCCGCACGGGAACGAACCTCCGTTCTCCGGGACGGCCAGTCCCCGAGCCGGCAAACGACAGCCTCCCACTTCCCGGCACGGCTGGCACCCAAGCAGCTTGTGGCTGGTCACCCGTGTCGTGGCATCGCCGTCCCCGAGCCGCTCGAGGTGGGACCCGGACCGCGATGCGGCTGCCACACAGGTCGCCGTGCAACAGAGCTTAGGGGTTCGGGACGGACGGCCGCCGCCCCGCACGGGAACGAACCTCTGTCCTCCGGGACGGTCAGTCCCTTAGCCGGCGGACGACAGCCTCGCTCTTCCGGCACAGTTGGCACCCATTCCACTCGTGGCCGGACAAACATGTCGTGGCACCGCCTTACCCGTGCCGCTCGAGGTGGGACCCAGACACGGTCCGGCTAGCACACACGTCGCCCAGGACCGGAAACAAGGGGCTCGGGACACCCGGCCCCACGCTGCCCGTGGACGGACACCCGTGTCCTGCGATCGCCATAGCAGAGCCACCCGAGGTGCGATCCTGACCCCGTTGCGGCTAGCAAACACTTCGGCCGGGACCGGAGTCCTGGGGCTCAGTACGTCCGGCTGCCGCCCCGCACGGGAACGAACCTCCGTTCCCCGGGACGGTCAGTCCCTTAGCCGGCGGACGACAGCCTCGCTCTTCCGGCACAGTTGGCACCCATTCCACTCGTGGCCGGACAACCGTGTCGTGGCATCGCCTTACCCGAGCCGCTTGAAACGGGACCCGGACACGGTCTGGGTAGCACACACGTCGCCCAGGACCGGAAACAAGGGGCTCGGGACACCCGGCCCCACGCTGCCCGTGGACGGAAACACGTGTGCTGCGATCGCTTTCCCCGTGCCGCTCGAGGTGGGACACGAACCGAGGTGCGGCTGCCACACAGGTCGCCGTGCAACAGATCTTAGGGCTTCGGGACGGACAGCCGCCGCCCCGCACGGGAACGAACCTCCGTTCTCCGGGACGTTCAGCCCGCGAGCCGGCGGACGACAGCCTCCCTCTTCCGGCACAGTTGGCACCCATTCCACTCGTGGCCGGACAAACATGTCGTGGCACCGCCTTACCCGAGCCGCTCGAGGTGGGACCCAGACACGGTCCGGCTAGCAAACACGTCGCCCAGGACCGGAAACAAGGGGCTCGGGACACCCGGCCCCACGCTGCCCGTGGACGGACACCCGTGTCCTGCGATCGCCATAGCAGAGCCACCCGAGGTGCGATCCTGACCCCGTTGCGGCTAGCAAACACTTCGGCCGGGACCGGAGTCCTGGGGCTCAGTACGTCCGGCTGCCGCCCCGCACGGGAACGAACCTCCGTTCTCCGGGACGGCCAGTCCCCGAGCCGGCAAACGACAGCCTCCCACTTCCCGGCACGGCTGGCACCCAAGCAGCTTGTGGCTGGTCACCCGTGTCGTGGCATCGCCGTCCCCGAGCCGCTCGAGGTGGGACCCGGACCGCGATGCGGCTGCCACAAAGGTCGCCGTGCAACAGAGCTTAGGGGTTCGGGACGGACGGCCGCCGCCCCGCACGGGAACGAACCTCTGTCCTCCGGGACGGTCAGTCCCTTAGCCGGCGGACGACAGCCTCGCTCTTCCGGCACAGTTGGCACCCATTCCACTCGTGGCCGGACAAACATGTCGTGGCACCGCCTTACCCGAGCCGCTCGAGGTGGGACCCAGACACGGTCCGGCTAGCACACACGTCGCCCAGGACCGGAAACAAGGGGCTCGGGACACCCGGCCCCACGCTGCCCGTGGACGGAAACACGTGTCCTGCGATCGCTTTCCCCGTGCCGCTCGAGGTGGGACCCGGACCGCGGTGCTGCTACCACACTGGTCGCCGTGCAACAGATCTTAGGGCTTCGGGACGGACAGCCGCCGCCCCGCACGGGAACGAACCTCCGGTCTCCGGGACGGTCAGTCCCTGAGCCGGCGGACGAAAGCCTCCCGCTTCCCGGCACGGCTGGCACCCAAGCAGCTTGTGGCTGGTCACCCGTGTCGTGGCATCGCCGTCCCCGAGCCGCTCGAGGTGGGACCCGGACCGCGGTGCTGCTACCACACAGGTCGCCGTGCAACAGAGCTTAGGGGTTCGGGACGGACAGCCGCCGTCCCGCACGGGAACGAACCTCCGTTCTCCGGGACGTTCAGCCCGCGAGCCGGCGGACGACAGCCTCGCTCTTCCGGCACAGTTGGCACCCATTCCACTCGTGGCCGGACAAACATGTCGTGGCACCGCCTTACCCGAGCCGCTTGAAACGGGACCCGGACACGGTCTGGGTAGCACACACGTCGCCCAGGACCGGAAACAAGGGGCTCGGGACACCCGGCCCCACGCTGCCCGTGGACGGAAACACGTGTCCTGCGACCGCTTTCCCCGTGCCGCTCGAGGTGGGACCCGGACCGAGGTGCGGCTGCCACACAGGTCGCCGTGCAACACACCTTAGGGCTTCGGGACGGACAGCCGCCGCCCCGCACGGGAACGAACCTCCGTTCTCCGGGACTGCTAGTCCCAGAGCGGGCAAACGACAGCCTCCCACTTCCCGGCACGGCTGGCACCCAAGCAGCTTGTGGCTGGTCACCCGTGTCGTGGCATCGCCGTCCCCGAGCCGTTCGAGGTGGGACCCGGACCGCGATGCGGCTGCCACACAGGTCGCCGTGCAACAGAGCTTAGGGGTTCGGGACGGACGGCCGCCGCCCCGCACGGGAACGAACCTCCGTTCTCCGGGACGGTCGGTCCCTTAGCCGGCGGACGACAGCCTCGCTCTTCCGGCACAGTTGGCACCCATTCCACTCGTGGCCGGACAAACATGTCGTGGCAACGCCTTACCCGAGCCGCTCGAGGTGGGACCCAGACACGGTCCGGCTAGCACACACGTCGCCCAGGACCGGAAACAAGGGGCTCGGGACACCCGGCCCCACGCTGCCCGTGGACGGAAACACGTGTCCTGCGATCGCTTTCCCTGTGCCGCTCGAGGTGGGACCCGGACCGCGGTGCTGCTACCACACAGGTCGCCGTGCAACAGATCTTAGGGCTTCGGGACGGACAGCCGCCGCCCCGCACGGGAACGAACCTCCGGTCTCCGGGACGGTCAGTCCCTGAGCCGGCGGACGAAAGCCTCCCGCTTCCAGGCACAGCTGGCACCCATGCCACTGGTGGCCGGACAACGGTGTCGTGGCATCCCCTTCCACAAGCCACCAGAAACGGGACCCGGACACGGTTCGGCTAGCACACACGTAGCCCAGGACCGGAAACAAGGGGCTCGGGACACCCGGCCCCACGCTGCCCGTGGACGGACACCCGTGTCCTGCGATCGCCATAGCAGAGCCACCCGAGGTGCGATCCTGACCCCGTTGCGGCTAGCAAACACTTCGGCCGGGACCGGAGTCCTGGGGCTCAGTACGTCCGGCTGCCGCCCCGCACGGGAACGAACCTCCGTTCTCCGGGACGGCCAGTCCCCGAGCCGGCAAACGACAGCCTCCCACTTCCCGGCACGGCTGGCACCCAAGCAGCTTGTGGCTGGTCACCCGTGTCGTGGCATCGCCGTCCCCGAGCCGCTCGAGGTGGGACCCGGACCGCGATGCGGCTGCCACACAGGTCGCCGTGCAACAGAGCTTAGGGGTTCGGGACGGACGGCCGCCGCCCCGCACGGGAACGAACCTCTGTCCTCCGGGACGGTCAGTCCCTTAGCCGGCGGACGACAGCCTCGCTCTTCCGGCACAGTTGGCACCCATTCCACTCGTGGCCGGACAAACATGTCGTGGCACCGCCTTACCCGTGCCGCTCGAGGTGGGACCCAGACACGGTCCGGCTAGCACACACGTCGCCCAGGACCGGAAACAAGGGGCTCGGGACACCCGGCCCCACGCTGCCCGTGGACGGAAACACGTGTCCTGCGATCGCTTTCCCCGTGCCGCTCGAGGTGGGACCCGGACCGCGGTGCTGCTACCACACAGGTCGCCGTGCAACAGATCTTAGGGGTTCGGGACGGACAGCCGCCGCCCCGCACGGGAACGAACCTCCGGTCTCCGGGACGGTCAGTCCCTGAGCCGGCGGACGAAAGCCTCCCGCTTCCCGGCACGGCTGGCACCCAAGCAGCTTGTGGCTGGTCACCCGTGTCGTGGCATCGCCGTCCCCGAGCCGCTCGAGGTGGGACCCGGACCGCGGTGCTGCTACCACACAGGTCGCCGTGCAACAGACCTTTGGGGTTCGGGACGGACAGCCGCCGTCCCGCACGGGAACGAACCTCCGTTCTCCGTGACGTTCAGCCCGCGAGCCGGCGGACGACAGCCTCGCTCTTCCGGCACAGTTGGCACCCATTCCACTCGTGGCCGGACAAACATGTCGTGGCACCGCCTTACCCGAGCCGCTTGAAACGGGACCCGGACACGGTCTGGGTAGCACACACGTCGCCCAGGACCGGAAACAAGGGGCTCGGGACACCCGGCCCCACGCTGCCCGTGGACGGAAACACGTGTCCTGCGACCGCTTTCCCCGTGCCGCTCGAGGTGGGACCCGGACCGAGGTGCGGCTGCCACACAGGTCGCCGTGCAACACACCTTAGGGCTTCGGGACGGACAGCCGCCGCCCCGCACGGGAACGAACCTCCGTTCTCCGGGACTGCTAGTCCCAGAGCGGGCAAACGACAGCCTCCCACTTCCCGGCACGGCTGGCACCCAAGCAGCTTGTGGCTGGTCACCCGTGTCGTGGCATCGCCGTCCCCGAGCCGTTCGAGGTGGGACCCGGACCGCGATGCGGCTGCCACACAGGTCGCCGTGCAACAGAGCTTAGGGGTTCGGGACGGACGGCCGCCGCCCCGCACGGGAACGAACCTCCGTTCTCCGGGACGGTCAGTCCCTTAGCCGGCGGACGACAGCCTCGCTCTTCCGGCACAGTTGGCACCCATTCCACTCGTGGCCGGACAAACATGTCGTGGCAACGCCTTACCCGAGCCGCTCGAGGTGGGACCCAGACACGGTCCGGCTAGCACACACGTCGCCCAGGACCGGAAACAAGGGGCTCGGGACACCCGGCCCCACGCTGCCCGTGGACGGAAACACGTGTCCTGCGATCGCTTTCCCTGTGCCGCTCGAGGTGGGACCCGGACCGCGGTGCTGCTACCACACAGGTCGCCGTGCAACAGATCTTAGGGCTTCGGGACGGACAGCCGCCGCCCCGCACGGGAACGAACCTCCGGTCTCCGGGACGGTCAGTCCCTGAGCCGGCGGACGAAAGCCTCCCGCTTCCAGGCACAGCTGGCACCCATGCCACTGGTGGCCGGACAACGGTGTCGTGGCATCGCCTTCCACAAGCCACCAGAAACGGGACCCGGACACGGTTCGGCTAGCACACACGTAGCCCAGGACCGGAAACAAGGGGCTCGGGACACCCGGCCCCACGCTGCCCGTGGACGGACACCCGTGTCCTGCGATCGCCATACCAGAGCCACCCGAGGTGCGATCCTGACCCCGTTGCGGCTAGCAAACACTTCGGCCGGGACCGGAGTCCTGGGGCTCAGTACGTCCGGCTGCCGCCCCGCACGGGAACGAACCTCCGTTCCCCGGGACGGTCAGTCCCTTAGCCGGCGGACGACAGCCTCGCTCTTCCGGCACAGTTGGCACCCATTCCACTCGTGGCCGGACAACCGTGTCGTGGCATCGCCTTACCCGAGCCGCTTGAAACGGGACCCGGACACGGTCTGGGTAGCACACACGTCGCCCAGGACCGGAAACAAGGGGCTCGGGACACCCGGCCCCACGCTGCCCGTGGACGGAAACACGTGTGCTGCGATCGCTTTCCCCGTGCCGCTCGAGGTGGGACACGAACCGAGGTGCGGCTGCCACACAGGTCGCCGTGCAACAGATCTTAGGGCTTCGGGACGGACAGCCGCCGCCCCGCACGGGAACGAACCTCCGTTCTCCGGGACGTTCAGCCCGCGAGCCGGCGGACGACAGCCTCCCTCTTCCGGCACAGTTGGCACCCATTCCACTCGTGGCCGGACAAACATGTCGTGGCACCGCCTTACCCGAGCCGCTCGAGGTGGGACCCAGACACGGTCCGGCTAGCACACACGTCGCCCAGGACCGGAAACAAGGGGCTCGGGACACCCGGCCCCACGCTGCCCGTGGACGGAAACACTTGTCGGGCGGTCGCTTTCCCCGTGCCGCTCGAGCTGGGTCCCGAATCGCGATGCGGCTGCCACACAGGTCGCCGTGCAACACACCTTAGGGGTTCGGGACGGACGGGCGCCGCCCCGCACGGGAACGAACCTCCGTTCTCCGGGACTGCTAGTCCCAGAGCGGGCAAACGACAGCCTCCCACTTCCCGGCACGGCTGGCACCCAAGCAGCTTGTGGCTGGTCACCCGTGTCGTGGCATTGCCGTCCCCGAGCCGTTCGAGGTGGGACCCGAATCGCGATGCGGCTGCCACACAGGTCGCCGTGCAACAGAGCTTAGGGCTTCGGGACGGACAGCCGCCGCCCCGCACGGGAACGAACCTCCGGTCTCCGGGACGGTCAGTCCCTGAGCCGGCGGACGAAAGCCTCCCGCTTCCAGGCACAGCTGGCACCCATGCCACTGGTGGCCGGACAACGGTGTCGTGGCATCGCCTTCCACAAGCCACCAGAAACGGGACCCGGACACGGTTCGGCTAGCACACACGTAGCCCAGGACCGGAAACAAGGGGCTCGGGACACCCGGCCCCACGCTGCCCGTGGACGGACACCCGTGTCCTGCGATCGCCATAGCAGAGCCACCCGAGGTGCGATCCTGACCCCGTTGCGGCTAGCAAACACTTCGGCCGGGACCGGAGTCCTGGGGCTCAGTACGTCCGGCTGCCGCCCCGCACGGGAACGAACCTCCGTTCCCCGGGACGGTCAGTCCCTTAGCCGGCGGACGACAGCCTCGCTCTTCCGGCACAGTTGGCACCCATTCCACTCGTGGCCGGACAACCGTGTCGTGGCATCGCCTTACCCGAGCCGCTTGAAACGGGACCCGGACACGGTCTGGGTAGCACACACGTCGCCCAGGACCGGAAACAAGGGGCTCGGGACACCCGGCCCCACGCTGCCCGTGGACGGAAACACGTGTGCTGCGATCGCTTTCCCCGTGCCGCTCGAGGTGGGACACGAACCGAGGTGCGGCTGCCACACAGGTCGCCGTGCAACAGATCTTAGGGCTTCGGGACGGACAGCCGCCGCCCCGCACGGGAACGAACCTCCGTTCTCCGGGACGTTCAGCCCGCGAGCCGGCGGACGACAGCCTCCCTCTTCCGGCACAGTTGGCACCCATTCCACTCGTGGCCGGACAAACATGTCGTGGCACCGCCTTACCCGAGCCGCTCGAGGTGGGACCCAGACACGGTCCGGCTAGCGCACACGTCGCCCACGACCGGAAACAAGGGGCTCGGGACACCCGGCCCCACGCTGCCCGTGGACGGAAACACTTGTCGGGCGGTCGCTTTCCCCGTGCCGCTCGAGCTGGGTCCCGAATCGCGATGCGGCTGCCACACAGCTCGCCGTGCAACACACCTTAGGGGTTCGGGACGGACGGGCGCCGCCCCGCACGGGAACGAACCTCCGTTCTCCGGGACTGCTAGTCCCAGAGCGGGCAAACGACAGCCTCCCACTTCCCGGCACGGCTGGCACCCAAGCAGCTTGTGGCTGGTCACCCGTGTCGTGGCATTGCCGTCCCCGAGCCGTTCGAGGTGGGACCCGAATCGCGATGCGGCTGCCACACAGGTCGCCGTGCAACAGAGCTTAGGGCTTCGGGACGGACAGCCGCCGCCCCGCACGGGAACGAACCTCCGGTCTCCAGGACGGTCAGTCCCTGAGCCGGCGGACGAAAGCCTCCCGCTTCCAGGCACAGCTGGCACCCATGCCACTGGTGGCCGGACAACGGTGTCGTGGCATCGCCTTCCACAAGCCACCAGAAACGGGACCCGGACACGGTTCGGCTAGCACACACGTAGCCCAGGACCGGAAACAAGGGGCTCGGGACACCCGGCCCCACGCTGCCCGTGGACGGACACCCGTGTCCTGCGATCGCCATAGCAGAGCCACCCGAGGTGCGATCCTGACCCCGTTGCGGCTAGCAAACACTTCGGCCGGGACCGGAGTCCTGGGGCTCAGTACGTCCGGCTGCCGCCCCGCACGGGAACGAACCTCCGTTCCCCGGGACGGTCAGTCCCTTAGCCGGCGGACGACAGCCTCGCTCTTCCGGCACAGTTGGCACCCATTCCACTCGTGGCCGGACAACCGTGTCGTGGCATCGCCTTACCCGAGCCGCTTGAAACGGGACCCGGACACGGTCTGGGTAGCACACACGTCGCCCAGGACCGGAAACAAGGGGCTCGGGACACCCGGCCCCACGCTGCCCGTGGACGGAAACACGTGTGCTGCGATCGCTTTCCCCGTGCCGCTCGAGGTGGGACACGAACCGAGGTGCGGCTGCCACACAGGTCGCCGTGCAACAGATCTTAGGGCTTCGGGACGGACAGCCGCCGCCCCGCACGGGAACGAACCTCCGTTCTCCGGGACGTTCAGCCCGCGAGCCGGCGGACGACAGCCTCCCTCTTCCGGCACAGTTGGCACCCATTCCACTCGTGGCCGGACAAACATGTCGTGGCACCGCCTTACCCGAGCCGCTCGAGGTGGGACCCAGACACGGTCCGGCTAGCAAACACGTCGCCCAGGACCGGAAACAAGGGGCTCGGGACACCCGGCCCCACGCTGCCCGTGGACGGACACCCGTGTCCTGCGATCGCCATAGCAGAGCCACCCGAGGTGCGATCCTGACCCCGTTGCGGCTAGCAAACACTTCGGCCGGGACCGGAGTCCTGGGGCTCAGTACGTCCGGCTGCCGCCCCGCACGGGAACGAACCTCCGTTCTCCGGGACGGCCAGTCCCCGAGCCGGCAAACGACAGCCTCCCACTTCCCGGCACGGCTGGCACCCAAGCAGCTTGTGGCTGGTCACCCGTGTCGTGGCATCGCCGTCCCCGAGCCGCTCGAGGTGGGACCCGGACCGCGATGCGGCTGCCACAAAGGTCGCCGTGCAACAGAGCTTAGGGGTTCGGGACGGACGGCCGCCGCCCCGCACGGGAACGAACCTCTGTCCTCCGGGACGGTCAGTCCCTTAGCCGGCGGACGACAGCCTCGCTCTTCCGGCACAGTTGGCACCCATTCCACTCGTGGCCGGACAAACATGTCGTGGCACCGCCTTACCCGAGCCGCTCGAGGTGGGACCCAGACACGGTCCGGCTAGCACACACGTCGCCCAGGACCGGAAACAAGGGGCTCGGGACACCCGGCCCCACGCTGCCCGTGGACGGAAACACGTGTCCTGCGATCGCTTTCCCCGTGCCGCTCGAGGTGGGACCCGGACCGCGGTGCTGCTACCACACTGGTCGCCGTGCAACAGATCTTAGGGCTTCGGGACGGACAGCCGCCGCCCCGCACGGGAACGAACCTCCGGTCTCCGGGACGGTCAGTCCCTGAGCCGGCGGACGAAAGCCTCCCGCTTCCCGGCACGGCTGGCACCCAAGCAGCTTGTGGCTGGTCACCCGTGTCGTGGCATCGCCGTCCCCGAGCCGCTCGAGGTGGGACCCGGACCGCGGTGCTGCTACCACACAGGTCGCCGTGCAACAGAGCTTAGGGGTTCGGGACGGACAGCCGCCGTCCCGCACGGGAACGAACCTCCGTTCTCCGGGACGTTCAGCCCGCGAGCCGGCGGACGACAGCCTCGCTCTTCCGGCACAGTTGGCACCCATTCCACTCGTGGCCGGACAAACATGTCGTGGCACCGCCTTACCCGAGCCGCTTGAAACGGGACCCGGACACGGTCTGGGTAGCACACACGTCGCCCAGGACCGGAAACAAGGGGCTCGGGACACCCGGCCCCACGCTGCCCGTGGACGGAAACACGTGTCCTGCGACCGCTTTCCCCGTGCCGCTCGAGGTGGGACCCGGACCGAGGTGCGGCTGCCACACAGGTCGCCGTGCAACACACCTTAGGGCTTCGGGACGGACAGCCGCCGCCCCGCACGGGAACGAACCTCCGTTCTCCGGGACTGCTAGTCCCAGAGCGGGCAAACGACAGCCTCCCACTTCCCGGCACGGCTGGCACCCAAGCAGCTTGTGGCTGGTCACCCGTGTCGTGGCATCGCCGTCCCCGAGCCGTTCGAGGTGGGACCCGGACCGCGATGCGGCTGCCACACAGGTCGCCGTGCAACAGAGCTTAGGGGTTCGGGACGGACGGCCGCCGCCCCGCACGGGAACGAACCTCCGTTCTCCGGGACGGTCGGTCCCTTAGCCGGCGGACGACAGCCTCGCTCTTCCGGCACAGTTGGCACCCATTCCACTCGTGGCCGGACAAACATGTCGTGGCAACGCCTTACCCGAGCCGCTCGAGGTGGGACCCAGACACGGTCCGGCTAGCACACACGTCGCCCAGGACCGGAAACAAGGGGCTCGGGACACCCGGCCCCACGCTGCCCGTGGACGGAAACACGTGTCCTGCGATCGCTTTCCCTGTGCCGCTCGAGGTGGGACCCGGACCGCGGTGCTGCTACCACACAGGTCGCCGTGCAACAGATCTTAGGGCTTCGGGACGGACAGCCGCCGCCCCGCACGGGAACGAACCTCCGGTCTCCGGGACGGTCAGTCCCTGAGCCGGCGGACGAAAGCCTCCCGCTTCCAGGCACAGCTGGCACCCATGCCACTGGTGGCCGGACAACGGTGTCGTGGCATCCCCTTCCACAAGCCACCAGAAACGGGACCCGGACACGGTTCGGCTAGCACACACGTAGCCCAGGACCGGAAACAAGGGGCTCGGGACACCCGGCCCCACGCTGCCCGTGGACGGACACCCGTGTCCTGCGATCGCCATAGCAGAGCCACCCGAGGTGCGATCCTGACCCCGTTGCGGCTAGCAAACACTTCGGCCGGGACCGGAGTCCTGGGGCTCAGTACGTCCGGCTGCCGCCCCGCACGGGAACGAACCTCCGTTCTCCGGGACGGCCAGTCCCCGAGCCGGCAAACGACAGCCTCCCACTTCCCGGCACGGCTGGCACCCAAGCAGCTTGTGGCTGGTCACCCGTGTCGTGGCATCGCCGTCCCCGAGCCGCTCGAGGTGGGACCCGGACCGCGATGCGGCTGCCACACAGGTCGCCGTGCAACAGAGCTTAGGGGTTCGGGACGGACGGCCGCCGCCCCGCACGGGAACGAACCTCTGTCCTCCGGGACGGTCAGTCCCTTAGCCGGCGGACGACAGCCTCGCTCTTCCGGCACAGTTGGCACCCATTCCACTCGTGGCCGGACAAACATGTCGTGGCACCGCCTTACCCGTGCCGCTCGAGGTGGGACCCAGACACGGTCCGGCTAGCACACACGTCGCCCAGGACCGGAAACAAGGGGCTCGGGACACCCGGCCCCACGCTGCCCGTGGACGGAAACACGTGTCCTGCGATCGCTTTCCCCGTGCCGCTCGAGGTGGGACCCGGACCGCGGTGCTGCTACCACACAGGTCGCCGTGCAACAGATCTTAGGGGTTCGGGACGGACAGCCGCCGCCCCGCACGGGAACGAACCTCCGGTCTCCGGGACGGTCAGTCCCTGAGCCGGCGGACGAAAGCCTCCCGCTTCCCGGCACGGCTGGCACCCAAGCAGCTTGTGGCTGGTCACCCGTGTCGTGGCATCGCCGTCCCCGAGCCGCTCGAGGTGGGACCCGGACCGCGGTGCTGCTACCACACAGGTCGCCGTGCAACAGACCTTTGGGGTTCGGGACGGACAGCCGCCGTCCCGCACGGGAACGAACCTCCGTTCTCCGTGACGTTCAGCCCGCGAGCCGGCGGACGACAGCCTCGCTCTTCCGGCACAGTTGGCACCCATTCCACTCGTGGCCGGACAAACATGTCGTGGCACCGCCTTACCCGAGCCGCTTGAAACGGGACCCGGACACGGTCTGGGTAGCACACACGTCGCCCAGGACCGGAAACAAGGGGCTCGGGACACCCGGCCCCACGCTGCCCGTGGACGGAAACACGTGTCCTGCGACCGCTTTCCCCGTGCCGCTCGAGGTGGGACCCGGACCGAGGTGCGGCTGCCACACAGGTCGCCGTGCAACACACCTTAGGGCTTCGGGACGGACAGCCGCCGCCCCGCACGGGAACGAACCTCCGTTCTCCGGGACTGCTAGTCCCAGAGCGGGCAAACGACAGCCTCCCACTTCCCGGCACGGCTGGCACCCAAGCAGCTTGTGGCTGGTCACCCGTGTCGTGGCATCGCCGTCCCCGAGCCGTTCGAGGTGGGACCCGGACCGCGATGCGGCTGCCACACAGGTCGCCGTGCAACAGAGCTTAGGGGTTCGGGACGGACGGCCGCCGCCCCGCACGGGAACGAACCTCCGTTCTCCGGGACGGTCAGTCCCTTAGCCGGCGGACGACAGCCTCGCTCTTCCGGCACAGTTGGCACCCATTCCACTCGTGGCCGGACAAACATGTCGTGGCAACGCCTTACCCGAGCCGCTCGAGGTGGGACCCAGACACGGTCCGGCTAGCACACACGTCGCCCAGGACCGGAAACAAGGGGCTCGGGACACCCGGCCCCACGCTGCCCGTGGACGGAAACACGTGTCCTGCGATCGCTTTCCCTGTGCCGCTCGAGGTGGGACCCGGACCGCGGTGCTGCTACCACACAGGTCGCCGTGCAACAGATCTTAGGGCTTCGGGACGGACAGCCGCCGCCCCGCACGGGAACGAACCTCCGGTCTCCGGGACGGTCAGTCCCTGAGCCGGCGGACGAAAGCCTCCCGCTTCCAGGCACAGCTGGCACCCATGCCACTGGTGGCCGGACAACGGTGTCGTGGCATCCCCTTCCACAAGCCACCAGAAACGGGACCCGGACACGGTTCGGCTAGCACACACGTAGCCCAGGACCGGAAACAAGGGGCTCGGGACACCCGGCCCCACGCTGCCCGTGGACGGACACCCGTGTCCTGCGATCGCCATAGCAGAGCCACCCGAGGTGCGATCCTGACCCCGTTGCGGCTAGCAAACACTTCGGCCGGGACCGGAGTCCTGGGGCTCAGTACGTCCGGCTGCCGCCCCGCACGGGAACGAACCTCCGTTCCCCGGGACGGTCAGTCCCTTAGCCGGCGGACGACAGCCTCGCTCTTCCGGCACAGTTGGCACCCATTCCACTCGTGGCCGGACAACCGTGTCGTGGCATCGCCTTACCCGAGCCGCTTGAAACGGGACCCGGACACGGTCTGGGTAGCACACACGTCGCCCAGGACCGGAAACAAGGGGCTCGGGACACCCGGCCCCACGCTGCCCGTGGACGGAAACACGTGTCCTGCGATCGCTTTCCCCGTGCCGCTCGAGGTGGGACACGAACCGAGGTGCGGCTGCCACACAGGTCGCCGTGCAACAGATCTTAGGGCTTCGGGACGGACAGCCGCCGCCCCGCACGGGAACGAACCTCCGTTCTCCGGGACGTTCAGCCCGCGAGCCGGCGGACGACAGCCTCCCTCTTCCGGCACAGTTGGCACCCATTCCACTCGTGGCCGGACAAACATGTCGTGGCACCGCCTTACCCGAGCCGCTCGAGGTGGGACCCAGACACGGTCCGGCTAGCAAACACGTCGCCCAGGACCGGAAACAAGGGGCTCGGGACACCCGGCCCCACGCTGCCCGTGGACGGACACCCGTGTCCTGCGATCGCCATACCAGAGCCACCCGAGGTGCGATCCTGACCCCGTTGCGGCTAGCAAACACTTCGGCCGGGACCGGAGTCCTGGGGCTCAGTACGTCCGGCTGCCGCCCCGCACGGGAACGAACCTCCGTTCTCCGGGACGGCCAGTCCCCGAGCCGGCAAACGACAGCCTCCCACTTCCCGGCACGGCTGGCACCCAAGCAGCTTGTGGCCGGTCACCCGTGTCGTGACATCGCATTCGCCGTGCCGCTCGAGGTGGGACCCAGACACGGTCCGGCTAGCGCACACGTCGCCCACGACCGGAAACAAGGGGCTCGGGACACCCGGCCCCACGCTGCCCGTGGACGGAAACACTTGTCGGGCGGTCGCTTTCCCCGTGCCGCTCGAGCTGGGTCCCGAATCGCGATGCGGCTGCCACACAGGTCGCCGTGCAACAGAGCTTAGGGCTTCGGGACGGACGGGCGCCGCCCCGCACGGGAACGAACCTCCGTTCTCCGGGACTGCTAGTCCCAGAGCGGGCAAACGACAGCCTCCCACTTCCCGGCACGGCTGGCACCCAAGCAGCTTGTGGCTGGTCACCCGTGTCGTGGCATTGCCGTCCCCGAGCCGTTCGAGGTGGGACCCGGACCGCGATGCGGCTGCCACACAGGTCGCCGTGCAACAGAGCTTAGGGCTTCGGGACGGACAGCCGCCGCCCCGCACGGGAACGAACCTCCGGTCTCCGGGACGGTCAGTCCCTGAGCCGGCGGACGAAAGCCTCCCGCTTCCAGGCACAGCTGGCACCCATGCCACTGGTGGCCGGACAACGGTGTCGTGGCATCGCCTTCCACAAGCCACCAGAAACGGGACCCGGACACGGTTCGGCTAGCACACACGTAGCCCAGGACCGGAAACAAGGGGCTCGGGACACCCGGCCCCACGCTGCCCGTGGACGGACACCCGTGTCCTGCGATCGCCATAGCAGAGCCACCCGAGGTGCGATCCTGACCCCGTTGCGGCTAGCAAACACTTCGGCCGGGACCGGAGTCCTGGGGCTCAGTACGTCCGGCTGCCGCCCCGCACGGGAACGAACCTCCGTTCTCCGGGACGGCCAGTCCCCGAGCCGGCAAACGACAGCCTCCCACTTCCCGGCACGGCTGGCACCCAAGCAGCTTGTGGCTGGTCACCCGTGTCGTGGCATCGCCGTCCCCGAGCCGCTCGAGGTGGGACCCGGACCGCGATGCGGCTGCCACACAGGTCGCCGTGCAACAGAGCTTAGGGGTTCGGGACGGACGGCCGCCGCCCCGCACGGGAACGAACCTCTGTCCTCCGGGACGGTCAGTCCCTTAGCCGGCGGACGACAGCCTCGCTCTTCCGGCACAGTTGGCACCCATTCCACTCGTGGCCGGACAAACATGTCGTGGCACCGCCTTACCCGTGCCGCTCGAGGTGGGACCCAGACACGGTCCGGCTAGCACACACGTCGCCCAGGACCGGAAACAAGGGGCTCGGGACACCCGGCCCCACGCTGCCCGTGGACGGAAACACGTGTCCTGCGATCGCTTTCCCCGTGCCGCTCGAGGTGGGACCCGGACCGCGGTGCTGCTACCACACAGGTCGCCGTGCAACAGATCTTAGGGGTTCGGGACGGACAGCCGCCGCCCCGCACGGGAACGAACCTCCGGTCTCCGGGACGGTCAGTCCCTGAGCCGGCGGACGAAAGCCTCCCGCTTCCCGGCACGGCTGGCACCCAAGCAGCTTGTGGCTGGTCACCCGTGTCGTGGCATCGCCGTCCCCGAGCCGCTCGAGGTGGGACCCGGACCGCGGTGCTGCTACCACACAGGTCGCCGTGCAACAGACCTTTGGGGTTCGGGACGGACAGCCGCCGTCCCGCACGGGAACGAACCTCCGTTCTCCGTGACGTTCAGCCCGCGAGCCGGCGGACGACAGCCTCGCTCTTCCGGCACAGTTGGCACCCATTCCACTCGTGGCCGGACAAACATGTCGTGGCACCGCCTTACCCGAGCCGCTTGAAACGGGACCCGGACACGGTCTGGGTAGCACACACGTCGCCCAGGACCGGAAACAAGGGGCTCGGGACACCCGGCCCCACGCTGCCCGTGGACGGAAACACGTGTCCTGCGACCGCTTTCCCCGTGCCGCTCGAGGTGGGACCCGGACCGAGGTGCGGCTGCCACACAGGTCGCCGTGCAACACACCTTAGGGCTTCGGGACGGACAGCCGCCGCCCCGCACGGGAACGAACCTCCGTTCTCCGGGACTGCTAGTCCCAGAGCGGGCAAACGACAGCCTCCCACTTCCCGGCACGGCTGGCACCCAAGCAGCTTGTGGCTGGTCACCCGTGTCGTGGCATCGCCGTCCCCGAGCCGTTCGAGGTGGGACCCGGACCGCGATGCGGCTGCCACACAGGTCGCCGTGCAACAGAGCTTAGGGGTTCGGGACGGACGGCCGCCGCCCCGCACGGGAACGAACCTCCGTTCTCCGGGACGGTCAGTCCCTTAGCCGGCGGACGACAGCCTCGCTCTTCCGGCACAGTTGGCACCCATTCCACTCGTGGCCGGACAAACATGTCGTGGCAACGCCTTACCCGAGCCGCTCGAGGTGGGACCCAGACACGGTCCGGCTAGCACACACGTCGCCCAGGACCGGAAACAAGGGGCTCGGGACACCCGGCCCCACGCTGCCCGTGGACGGAAACACGTGTCCTGCGATCGCTTTCCCTGTGCCGCTCGAGGTGGGACCCGGACCGCGGTGCTGCTACCACACAGGTCGCCGTGCAACAGATCTTAGGGCTTCGGGACGGACAGCCGCCGCCCCGCACGGGAACGAACCTCCGGTCTCCGGGACGGTCAGTCCCTGAGCCGGCGGACGAAAGCCTCCCGCTTCCAGGCACAGCTGGCACCCATGCCACTGGTGGCCGGACAACGGTGTCGTGGCATCCCCTTCCACAAGCCACCAGAAACGGGACCCGGACACGGTTCGGCTAGCACACACGTAGCCCAGGACCGGAAACAAGGGGCTCGGGACACCCGGCCCCACGCTGCCCGTGGACGGACACCCGTGTCCTGCGATCGCCATAGCAGAGCCACCCGAGGTGCGATCCTGACCCCGTTGCGGCTAGCAAACACTTCGGCCGGGACCGGAGTCCTGGGGCTCAGTACGTCCGGCTGCCGCCCCGCACGGGAACGAACCTCCGTTCCCCGGGACGGTCAGTCCCTTAGCCGGCGGACGACAGCCTCGCTCTTCCGGCACAGTTGGCACCCATTCCACTCGTGGCCGGACAACCGTGTCGTGGCATCGCCTTACCCGAGCCGCTTGAAACGGGACCCGGACACGGTCTGGGTAGCACACACGTCGCCCAGGACCGGAAACAAGGGGCTCGGGACACCCGGCCCCACGCTGCCCGTGGACGGAAACACGTGTCCTGCGATCGCTTTCCCCGTGCCGCTCGAGGTGGGACACGAACCGAGGTGCGGCTGCCACACAGGTCGCCGTGCAACAGATCTTAGGGCTTCGGGACGGACAGCCGCCGCCCCGCACGGGAACGAACCTCCGTTCTCCGGGACGTTCAGCCCGCGAGCCGGCGGACGACAGCCTCCCTCTTCCGGCACAGTTGGCACCCATTCCACTCGTGGCCGGACAAACATGTCGTGGCACCGCCTTACCCGAGCCGCTCGAGGTGGGACCCAGACACGGTCCGGCTAGCAAACACGTCGCCCAGGACCGGAAACAAGGGGCTCGGGACACCCGGCCCCACGCTGCCCGTGGACGGACACCCGTGTCCTGCGATCGCCATACCAGAGCCACCCGAGGTGCGATCCTGACCCCGTTGCGGCTAGCAAACACTTCGGCCGGGACCGGAGTCCTGGGGCTCAGTACGTCCGGCTGCCGCCCCGCACGGGAACGAACCTCCGTTCTCCGGGACGGCCAGTCCCCGAGCCGGCAAACGACAGCCTCCCACTTCCCGGCACGGCTGGCACCCAAGCAGCTTGTGGCCGGTCACCCGTGTCGTGACATCGCATTCGCCGTGCCGCTCGAGGTGGGACCCAGACACGGTCCGGCTAGCGCACACGTCGCCCACGACCGGAAACAAGGGGCTCGGGACACCCGGCCCCACGCTGCCCGTGGACGGAAACACTTGTCGGGCGGTCGCTTTCCCCGTGCCGCTCGAGCTGGGTCCCGAATCGCGATGCGGCTGCCACACAGGTCGCCGTGCAACAGAGCTTAGGGCTTCGGGACGGACGGGCGCCGCCCCGCACGGGAACGAACCTCCGTTCTCCGGGACTGCTAGTCCCAGAGCGGGCAAACGACAGCCTCCCACTTCCCGGCACGGCTGGCACCCAAGCAGCTTGTGGCTGGTCACCCGTGTCGTGGCATTGCCGTCCCCGAGCCGTTCGAGGTGGGACCCGGACCGCGATGCGGCTGCCACACAGGTCGCCGTGCAACAGAGCTTAGGGCTTCGGGACGGACAGCCGCCGCCCCGCACGGGAACGAACCTCCGGTCTCCGGGACGGTCAGTCCCTGAGCCGGCGGACGAAAGCCTCCCGCTTCCAGGCACAGCTGGCACCCATGCCACTGGTGGCCGGACAACGGTGTCGTGGCATCGCCTTCCACAAGCCACCAGAAACGGGACCCGGACACGGTTCGGCTAGCACACACGTAGCCCAGGACCGGAAACAAGGGGCTCGGGACACCCGGCCCCACGCTGCCCGTGGACGGACACCCGTGTCCTGCGATCGCCATAGCAGAGCCACCCGAGGTGCGATCCTGACCCCGTTGCGGCTAGCAAACACTTCGGCCGGGACCGGAGTCCTGGGGCTCAGTACGTCCGGCTGCCGCCCCGCACGGGAACGAACCTCCGTTCTCCGGGACGGCCAGTCCCCGAGCCGGCAAACGACAGCCTCCCACTTCCCGGCACGGCTGGCACCCAAGCAGCTTGTGGCTGGTCACCCGTGTCGTGGCATCGCCGTCCCCGAGCCGCTCGAGGTGGGACCCGGACCGCGATGCGGCTGCCACACAGGTCGCCGTGCAACAGAGCTTAGGGGTTCGGGACGGACGGCCGCCGCCCCGCACGGGAACGAACCTCTGTCCTCCGGGACGGTCAGTCCCTTAGCCGGCGGACGACAGCCTCGCTCTTCCGGCACAGTTGGCACCCATTCCACTCGTGGCCGGACAAACATGTCGTGGCACCGCCTTACCCGTGCCGCTCGAGGTGGGACCCAGACACGGTCCGGCTAGCACACACGTCGCCCAGGACCGGAAACAAGGGGCTCGGGACACCCGGCCCCACGCTGCCCGTGGACGGAAACACGTGTCCTGCGATCGCTTTCCCCGTGCCGCTCGAGGTGGGACCCGGACCGCGGTGCTGCTACCACACTGGTCGCCGTGCAACAGATCTTAGGGGTTCGGGACGGACAGCCGCCGCCCCGCACGGGAACGAACCTCCGGTCTCCGGGACGGTCAGTCCCTGAGCCGGCGGACGAAAGCCTCCCGCTTCCCGGCACGGCTGGCACCCAAGCAGCTTGTGGCTGGTCACCCGTGTCGTGGCATCGCCGTCCCCGAGCCGCTCGAGGTGGGACCCGGACCGCGGTGCTGCTACCACACAGGTCGCCGTGCAACAGACCTTTGGGGTTCGGGACGGACAGCCGCCGTCCCGCACGGGAACGAACCTCCGTTCTCCGTGACGTTCAGCCCGCGAGCCGGCGGACGACAGCCTCGCTCTTCCGGCACAGTTGGCACCCATTCCACTCGTGGCCGGACAAACATGTCGTGGCACCGCCTTACCCGAGCCGCTTGAAACGGGACCCGGACACGGTCTGGGTAGCACACACGTCGCCCAGGACCGGAAACAAGGGGCTCGGGACACCCGGCCCCACGCTGCCCGTGGACGGAAACACGTGTCCTGCGACCGCTTTCCCCGTGCCGCTCGAGGTGGGACCCGGACCGAGGTGCGGCTGCCACACAGGTCGCCGTGCAACACACCTTAGGGCTTCGGGACGGACAGCCGCCGCCCCGCACGGGAACGAACCTCCGTTCTCCGGGACTGCTAGTCCCAGAGCGGGCAAACGACAGCCTCCCACTTCCCGGCACGGCTGGCACCCAAGCAGCTTGTGGCTGGTCACCCGTGTCGTGGCATCGCCGTCCCCGAGCCGTTCGAGGTGGGACCCGGACCGCGATGCGGCTGCCACACAGGTCGCCGTGCAACAGAGCTTAGGGGTTCGGGACGGACGGCCGCCGCCCCGCACGGGAACGAACCTCCGTTCTCCGGGACGGTCAGTCCCTTAGCCGGCGGACGACAGCCTCGCTCTTCCGGCACAGTTGGCACCCATTCCACTCGTGGCCGGACAAACATGTCGTGGCAACGCCTTACCCGAGCCGCTCGAGGTGGGACCCAGACACGGTCCGGCTAGCACACACGTCGCCCAGGACCGGAAACAAGGGGCTCGGGACACCCGGCCCCACGCTGCCCGTGGACGGAAACACGTGTCCTGCGATCGCTTTCCCTGTGCCGCTCGAGGTGGGACCCGGACCGCGGTGCTGCTACCACACAGGTCGCCGTGCAACAGATCTTAGGGCTTCGGGACGGACAGCCGCCGCCCCGCACGGGAACGAACCTCCGGTCTCCGGGACGGTCAGTCCCTGAGCCGGCGGACGAAAGCCTCCCGCTTCCAGGCACAGCTGGCACCCATGCCACTGGTGGCCGGACAACGGTGTCGTGGCATCCCCTTCCACAAGCCACCAGAAACGGGACCCGGACACGGTTCGGCTAGCACACACGTAGCCCAGGACCGGAAACAAGGGGCTCGGGACACCCGGCCCCACGCTGCCCGTGGACGGACACCCGTGTCCTGCGATCGCCATAGCAGAGCCACCCGAGGTGCGATCCTGACCCCGTTGCGGCTAGCAAACACTTCGGCCGGGACCGGAGTCCTGGGGCTCAGTACGTCCGGCTGCCGCCCCGCACGGGAACGAACCTCCGTTCCCCGGGACGGTCAGTCCCTTAGCCGGCGGACGACAGCCTCGCTCTTCCGGCACAGTTGGCACCCATTCCACTCGTGGCCGGACAACCGTGTCGTGGCATCGCCTTACCCGAGCCGCTTGAAACGGGACCCGGACACGGTCTGGGTAGCACACACGTCGCCCAGGACCGGAAACAAGGGGCTCGGGACACCCGGCCCCACGCTGCCCGTGGACGGAAACACGTGTCCTGCGATCGCTTTCCCCGTGCCGCTCGAGGTGGGACACGAACCGAGGTGCGGCTGCCACACAGGTCGCCGTGCAACAGATCTTAGGGCTTCGGGACGGACAGCCGCCGCCCCGCACGGGAACGAACCTCCGTTCTCCGGGACGTTCAGCCCGCGAGCCGGCGGACGACAGCCTCCCTCTTCCGGCACAGTTGGCACCCATTCCACTCGTGGCCGGACAAACATGTCGTGGCACCGCCTTACCCGAGCCGCTCGAGGTGGGACCCAGACACGGTCCGGCTAGCAAACACGTCGCCCAGGACCGGAAACAAGGGGCTCGGGACACCCGGCCCCACGCTGCCCGTGGACGGACACCCGTGTCCTGCGATCGCCATACCAGAGCCACCCGAGGTGCGATCCTGACCCCGTTGCGGCTAGCAAACACTTCGGCCGGGACCGGAGTCCTGGGGCTCAGTACGTCCGGCTGCCGCCCCGCACGGGAACGAACCTCCGTTCTCCGGGACGGCCAGTCCCCGAGCCGGCAAACGACAGCCTCCCACTTCCCGGCACGGCTGGCACCCAAGCAGCTTGTGGCCGGTCACCCGTGTCGTGACATCGCATTCGCCGTGCCGCTCGAGGTGGGACCCAGACACGGTCCGGCTAGCGCACACGTCGCCCACGACCGGAAACAAGGGGCTCGGGACACCCGGCCCCACGCTGCCCGTGGACGGAAACACTTGTCGGGCGGTCGCTTTCCCCGTGCCGCTCGAGCTGGGTCCCGAATCGCGATGCGGCTGCCACACAGGTCGCCGTGCAACAGAGCTTAGGGCTTCGGGACGGACGGGCGCCGCCCCGCACGGGAACGAACCTCCGTTCTCCGGGACTGCTAGTCCCAGAGCGGGCAAACGACAGCCTCCCACTTCCCGGCACGGCTGGCACCCAAGCAGCTTGTGGCTGGTCACCCGTGTCGTGGCATTGCCGTCCCCGAGCCGTTCGAGGTGGGACCCGGACCGCGATGCGGCTGCCACACAGGTCGCCGTGCAACAGAGCTTAGGGCTTCGGGACGGACAGCCGCCGCCCCGCACGGGAACGAACCTCCGGTCTCCGGGACGGTCAGTCCCTGAGCCGGCGGACGAAAGCCTCCCGCTTCCAGGCACAGCTGGCACCCATGCCACTGGTGGCCGGACAACGGTGTCGTGGCATCGCCTTCCACAAGCCACCAGAAACGGGACCCGGACACGGTTCGGCTAGCACACACGTAGCCCAGGACCGGAAACAAGGGGCTCGGGACACCCGGCCCCACGCTGCCCGTGGACGGACACCCGTGTCCTGCGATCGCCATAGCAGAGCCACCCGAGGTGCGATCCTGACCCCGTTGCGGCTAGCAAACACTTCGGCCGGGACCGGAGTCCTGGGGCTCAGTACGTCCGGCTGCCGCCCCGCACGGGAACGAACCTCCGTTCTCCGGGACGGCCAGTCCCCGAGCCGGCAAACGACAGCCTCCCACTTCCCGGCACGGCTGGCACCCAAGCAGCTTGTGGCTGGTCACCCGTGTCGTGGCATCGCCGTCCCCGAGCCGCTCGAGGTGGGACCCGGACCGCGATGCGGCTGCCACACAGGTCGCCGTGCAACAGAGCTTAGGGGTTCGGGACGGACGGCCGCCGCCCCGCACGGGAACGAACCTCTGTCCTCCGGGACGGTCAGTCCCTTAGCCGGCGGACGACAGCCTCGCTCTTCCGGCACAGTTGGCACCCATTCCACTCGTGGCCGGACAAACATGTCGTGGCACCGCCTTACCCGTGCCGCTCGAGGTGGGACCCAGACACGGTCCGGCTAGCACACACGTCGCCCAGGACCGGAAACAAGGGGCTCGGGACACCCGGCCCCACGCTGCCCGTGGACGGAAACACGTGTCCTGCGATCGCTTTCCCCGTGCCGCTCGAGGTGGGACCCGGACCGCGGTGCTGCTACCACACAGGTCGCCGTGCAACAGATCTTAGGGGTTCGGGACGGACAGCCGCCGCCCCGCACGGGAACGAACCTCCGGTCTCCGGGACGGTCAGTCCCTGAGCCGGCGGACGAAAGCCTCCCGCTTCCCGGCACGGCTGGCACCCAAGCAGCTTGTGGCTGGTCACCCGTGTCGTGGCATCGCCGTCCCCGAGCCGCTCGAGGTGGGACCCGGACCGCGGTGCTGCTACCACACAGGTCGCCGTGCAACAGACCTTTGGGGTTCGGGACGGACAGCCGCCGTCCCGCACGGGAACGAACCTCCGTTCTCCGTGACGTTCAGCCCGCGAGCCGGCGGACGACAGCCTCGCTCTTCCGGCACAGTTGGCACCCATTCCACTCGTGGCCGGACAAACATGTCGTGGCACCGCCTTACCCGAGCCGCTTGAAACGGGACCCGGACACGGTCTGGGTAGCACACACGTCGCCCAGGACCGGAAACAAGGGGCTCGGGACACCCGGCCCCACGCTGCCCGTGGACGGAAACACGTGTCCTGCGACCGCTTTCCCCGTGCCGCTCGAGGTGGGACCCGGACCGAGGTGCGGCTGCCACACAGGTCGCCGTGCAACACACCTTAGGGCTTCGGGACGGACAGCCGCCGCCCCGCACGGGAACGAACCTCCGTTCTCCGGGACTGCTAGTCCCAGAGCGGGCAAACGACAGCCTCCCACTTCCCGGCACGGCTGGCACCCAAGCAGCTTGTGGCTGGTCACCCGTGTCGTGGCATCGCCGTCCCCGAGCCGTTCGAGGTGGGACCCGGACCGCGATGCGGCTGCCACACAGGTCGCCGTGCAACAGAGCTTAGGGGTTCGGGACGGACGGCCGCCGCCCCGCACGGGAACGAACCTCCGTTCTCCGGGACGGTCAGTCCCTTAGCCGGCGGACGACAGCCTCGCTCTTCCGGCACAGTTGGCACCCATTCCACTCGTGGCCGGACAAACATGTCGTGGCAACGCCTTACCCGAGCCGCTCGAGGTGGGACCCAGACACGGTCCGGCTAGCACACACGTCGCCCAGGACCGGAAACAAGGGGCTCGGGACACCCGGCCCCACGCTGCCCGTGGACGGAAACACGTGTCCTGCGATCGCTTTCCCTGTGCCGCTCGAGGTGGGACCCGGACCGCGGTGCTGCTACCACACAGGTCGCCGTGCAACAGATCTTAGGGCTTCGGGACGGACAGCCGCCGCCCCGCACGGGAACGAACCTCCGGTCTCCGGGACGGTCAGTCCCTGAGCCGGCGGACGAAAGCCTCCCGCTTCCAGGCACAGCTGGCACCCATGCCACTGGTGGCCGGACAACGGTGTCGTGGCATCCCCTTCCACAAGCCACCAGAAACGGGACCCGGACACGGTTCGGCTAGCACACACGTAGCCCAGGACCGGAAACAAGGGGCTCGGGACACCCGGCCCCACGCTGCCCGTGGACGGACACCCGTGTCCTGCGATCGCCATAGCAGAGCCACCCGAGGTGCGATCCTGACCCCGTTGCGGCTAGCAAACACTTCGGCCGGGACCGGAGTCCTGGGGCTCAGTACGTCCGGCTGCCGCCCCGCACGGGAACGAACCTCCGTTCCCCGGGACGGTCAGTCCCTTAGCCGGCGGACGACAGCCTCGCTCTTCCGGCACAGTTGGCACCCATTCCACTCGTGGCCGGACAACCGTGTCGTGGCATCGCCTTACCCGAGCCGCTTGAAACGGGACCCGGACACGGTCTGGGTAGCACACACGTCGCCCAGGACCGGAAACAAGGGGCTCGGGACACCCGGCCCCACGCTGCCCGTGGACGGAAACACGTGTCCTGCGATCGCTTTCCCCGTGCCGCTCGAGGTGGGACACGAACCGAGGTGCGGCTGCCACACAGGTCGCCGTGCAACAGATCTTAGGGCTTCGGGACGGACAGCCGCCGCCCCGCACGGGAACGAACCTCCGTTCTCCGGGACGTTCAGCCCGCGAGCCGGCGGACGACAGCCTCCCTCTTCCGGCACAGTTGGCACCCATTCCACTCGTGGCCGGACAAACATGTCGTGGCACCGCCTTACCCGAGCCGCTCGAGGTGGGACCCAGACACGGTCCGGCTAGCAAACACGTCGCCCAGGACCGGAAACAAGGGGCTCGGGACACCCGGCCCCACGCTGCCCGTGGACGGACACCCGTGTCCTGCGATCGCCATACCAGAGCCACCCGAGGTGCGATCCTGACCCCGTTGCGGCTAGCAAACACTTCGGCCGGGACCGGAGTCCTGGGGCTCAGTACGTCCGGCTGCCGCCCCGCACGGGAACGAACCTCCGTTCTCCGGGACGGCCAGTCCCCGAGCCGGCAAACGACAGCCTCCCACTTCCCGGCACGGCTGGCACCCAAGCAGCTTGTGGCCGGTCACCCGTGTCGTGACATCGCATTCGCCGTGCCGCTCGAGGTGGGACCCAGACACGGTCCGGCTAGCGCACACGTCGCCCACGACCGGAAACAAGGGGCTCGGGACACCCGGCCCCACGCTGCCCGTGGACGGAAACACTTGTCGGGCGGTCGCTTTCCCCGTGCCGCTCGAGCTGGGTCCCGAATCGCGATGCGGCTGCCACACAGGTCGCCGTGCAACAGAGCTTAGGGCTTCGGGACGGACGGGCGCCGCCCCGCACGGGAACGAACCTCCGTTCTCCGGGACTGCTAGTCCCAGAGCGGGCAAACGACAGCCTCCCACTTCCCGGCACGGCTGGCACCCAAGCAGCTTGTGGCTGGTCACCCGTGTCGTGGCATTGCCGTCCCCGAGCCGTTCGAGGTGGGACCCGGACCGCGATGCGGCTGCCACACAGGTCGCCGTGCAACAGAGCTTAGGGCTTCGGGACGGACAGCCGCCGCCCCGCACGGGAACGAACCTCCGGTCTCCGGGACGGTCAGTCCCTGAGCCGGCGGACGAAAGCCTCCCGCTTCCAGGCACAGCTGGCACCCATGCCACTGGTGGCCGGACAACGGTGTCGTGGCATCGCCTTCCACAAGCCACCAGAAACGGGACCCGGACACGGTTCGGCTAGCACACACGTAGCCCAGGACCGGAAACAAGGGGCTCGGGACACCCGGCCCCACGCTGCCCGTGGACGGACACCCGTGTCCTGCGATCGCCATAGCAGAGCCACCCGAGGTGCGATCCTGACCCCGTTGCGGCTAGCAAACACTTCGGCCGGGACCGGAGTCCTGGGGCTCAGTACGTCCGGCTGCCGCCCCGCACGGGAACGAACCTCCGTTCTCCGGGACGGCCAGTCCCCGAGCCGGCAAACGACAGCCTCCCACTTCCCGGCACGGCTGGCACCCAAGCAGCTTGTGGCTGGTCACCCGTGTCGTGGCATCGCCGTCCCCGAGCCGCTCGAGGTGGGACCCGGACCGCGATGCGGCTGCCACACAGGTCGCCGTGCAACAGAGCTTAGGGGTTCGGGACGGACGGCCGCCGCCCCGCACGGGAACGAACCTCTGTCCTCCGGGACGGTCAGTCCCTTAGCCGGCGGACGACAGCCTCGCTCTTCCGGCACAGTTGGCACCCATTCCACTCGTGGCCGGACAAACATGTCGTGGCACCGCCTTACCCGTGCCGCTCGAGGTGGGACCCAGACACGGTCCGGCTAGCACACACGTCGCCCAGGACCGGAAACAAGGGGCTCGGGACACCCGGCCCCACGCTGCCCGTGGACGGAAACACGTGTCCTGCGATCGCTTTCCCCGTGCCGCTCGAGGTGGGACCCGGACCGCGGTGCTGCTACCACACTGGTCGCCGTGCAACAGATCTTAGGGGTTCGGGACGGACAGCCGCCGCCCCGCACGGGAACGAACCTCCGGTCTCCGGGACGGTCAGTCCCTGAGCCGGCGGACGAAAGCCTCCCGCTTCCCGGCACGGCTGGCACCCAAGCAGCTTGTGGCTGGTCACCCGTGTCGTGGCATCGCCGTCCCCGAGCCGCTCGAGGTGGGACCCGGACCGCGGTGCTGCTACCACACAGGTCGCCGTGCAACAGACCTTTGGGGTTCGGGACGGACAGCCGCCGTCCCGCACGGGAACGAACCTCCGTTCTCCGTGACGTTCAGCCCGCGAGCCGGCGGACGACAGCCTCGCTCTTCCGGCACAGTTGGCACCCATTCCACTCGTGGCCGGACAAACATGTCGTGGCACCGCCTTACCCGAGCCGCTTGAAACGGGACCCGGACACGGTCTGGGTAGCACACACGTCGCCCAGGACCGGAAACAAGGGGCTCGGGACACCCGGCCCCACGCTGCCCGTGGACGGAAACACGTGTCCTGCGACCGCTTTCCCCGTGCCGCTCGAGGTGGGACCCGGACCGAGGTGCGGCTGCCACACAGGTCGCCGTGCAACACACCTTAGGGCTTCGGGACGGACAGCCGCCGCCCCGCACGGGAACGAACCTCCGTTCTCCGGGACTGCTAGTCCCAGAGCGGGCAAACGACAGCCTCCCACTTCCCGGCACGGCTGGCACCCAAGCAGCTTGTGGCTGGTCACCCGTGTCGTGGCATCGCCGTCCCCGAGCCGTTCGAGGTGGGACCCGGACCGCGATGCGGCTGCCACACAGGTCGCCGTGCAACAGAGCTTAGGGGTTCGGGACGGACGGCCGCCGCCCCGCACGGGAACGAACCTCCGTTCTCCGGGACGGTCAGTCCCTTAGCCGGCGGACGACAGCCTCGCTCTTCCGGCACAGTTGGCACCCATTCCACTCGTGGCCGGACAAACATGTCGTGGCAACGCCTTACCCGAGCCGCTCGAGGTGGGACCCAGACACGGTCCGGCTAGCACACACGTCGCCCAGGACCGGAAACAAGGGGCTCGGGACACCCGGCCCCACGCTGCCCGTGGACGGAAACACGTGTCCTGCGATCGCTTTCCCTGTGCCGCTCGAGGTGGGACCCGGACCGCGGTGCTGCTACCACACAGGTCGCCGTGCAACAGATCTTAGGGCTTCGGGACGGACAGCCGCCGCCCCGCACGGGAACGAACCTCCGGTCTCCGGGACGGTCAGTCCCTGAGCCGGCGGACGAAAGCCTCCCGCTTCCAGGCACAGCTGGCACCCATGCCACTGGTGGCCGGACAACGGTGTCGTGGCATCCCCTTCCACAAGCCACCAGAAACGGGACCCGGACACGGTTCGGCTAGCACACACGTAGCCCAGGACCGGAAACAAGGGGCTCGGGACACCCGGCCCCACGCTGCCCGTGGACGGACACCCGTGTCCTGCGATCGCCATAGCAGAGCCACCCGAGGTGCGATCCTGACCCCGTTGCGGCTAGCAAACACTTCGGCCGGGACCGGAGTCCTGGGGCTCAGTACGTCCGGCTGCCGCCCCGCACGGGAACGAACCTCCGTTCCCCGGGACGGTCAGTCCCTTAGCCGGCGGACGACAGCCTCGCTCTTCCGGCACAGTTGGCACCCATTCCACTCGTGGCCGGACAACCGTGTCGTGGCATCGCCTTACCCGAGCCGCTTGAAACGGGACCCGGACACGGTCTGGGTAGCACACACGTCGCCCAGGACCGGAAACAAGGGGCTCGGGACACCCGGCCCCACGCTGCCCGTGGACGGAAACACGTGTCCTGCGATCGCTTTCCCCGTGCCGCTCGAGGTGGGACACGAACCGAGGTGCGGCTGCCACACAGGTCGCCGTGCAACAGATCTTAGGGCTTCGGGACGGACAGCCGCCGCCCCGCACGGGAACGAACCTCCGTTCTCCGGGACGTTCAGCCCGCGAGCCGGCGGACGACAGCCTCCCTCTTCCGGCACAGTTGGCACCCATTCCACTCGTGGCCGGACAAACATGTCGTGGCACCGCCTTACCCGAGCCGCTCGAGGTGGGACCCAGACACGGTCCGGCTAGCAAACACGTCGCCCAGGACCGGAAACAAGGGGCTCGGGACACCCGGCCCCACGCTGCCCGTGGACGGACACCCGTGTCCTGCGATCGCCATACCAGAGCCACCCGAGGTGCGATCCTGACCCCGTTGCGGCTAGCAAACACTTCGGCCGGGACCGGAGTCCTGGGGCTCAGTACGTCCGGCTGCCGCCCCGCACGGGAACGAACCTCCGTTCTCCGGGACGGCCAGTCCCCGAGCCGGCAAACGACAGCCTCCCACTTCCCGGCACGGCTGGCACCCAAGCAGCTTGTGGCCGGTCACCCGTGTCGTGACATCGCATTCGCCGTGCCGCTCGAGGTGGGACCCAGACACGGTCCGGCTAGCGCACACGTCGCCCACGACCGGAAACAAGGGGCTCGGGACACCCGGCCCCACGCTGCCCGTGGACGGAAACACTTGTCGGGCGGTCGCTTTCCCCGTGCCGCTCGAGCTGGGTCCCGAATCGCGATGCGGCTGCCACACAGGTCGCCGTGCAACAGAGCTTAGGGCTTCGGGACGGACGGGCGCCGCCCCGCACGGGAACGAACCTCCGTTCTCCGGGACTGCTAGTCCCAGAGCGGGCAAACGACAGCCTCCCACTTCCCGGCACGGCTGGCACCCAAGCAGCTTGTGGCTGGTCACCCGTGTCGTGGCATTGCCGTCCCCGAGCCGTTCGAGGTGGGACCCGGACCGCGATGCGGCTGCCACACAGGTCGCCGTGCAACAGAGCTTAGGGCTTCGGGACGGACAGCCGCCGCCCCGCACGGGAACGAACCTCCGGTCTCCGGGACGGTCAGTCCCTGAGCCGGCGGACGAAAGCCTCCCGCTTCCAGGCACAGCTGGCACCCATGCCACTCGTGGCCGGACAACGGTGTCGTGGCATCGCCTTCCACAAGCCACCAGAAACGGGACCCGGACACGGTTCGGCTAGCACACACGTAGCCCAGGACCGGAAACAAGGGGCTCGGGACACCCGGCCCCACGCTGCCCGTGGACGGACACCCGTGTCCTGCGATCGCCATAGCAGAGCCACCCGAGGTGCGATCCTGACCCCGTTGCGGCTAGCAAACACTTCGGCCGGGACCGGAGTCCTGGGGCTCAGTACGTCCGGCTGCCGCCCCGCACGGGAACGAACCTCCGTTCTCCTGGACGGTCAGTCCCTTAGCCGGCGGACGACAGCCTCGCTCTTCCGGCACAGTTGGCACCCATTCCACTCGTGGCCGGACAACCGTGTCGTGGCATCGCCTTACCCGAGCCGCTTGAAACGGGACCCGGACACGGTCTGGGTAGCACACACGTAGCCCACGACCGGAAACAAGGGGCTCGGGACACCCGGCCCCACGCTGCCCGTGGACGGAAACACGTGTGCTGCGATCGCTTTCCCCGTGCCGCTCGAGGTGGGACCCGAACCGAGGTGCGGCTGCCACACAGGTCGCCGTGCAACAGATCTTAGGGCTTCGGGACGGACAGCCGCCGCCCCGCACGGGAACGAACCTCCGTTCTCCGTGACGTTCAGCCCGCGAGCCGGCGGACGACAGCCTCCCTCTTCCGGCACAGTTGGCACCCATTCCACTCGTGGCCGGACAAACATGTCGTGGCACCGCCTTACCCGAGCCGCTCGAGGTGGGACCCAGACACGGTCCGGCTAGCACACACGTCGCCCAGGACCGGAAACAAGGGGCTCGGGACACCCGGCCCCACGCTGCCCGTGGACGGAAACACGTGTCCTGCGATCGCTTTCCCTGTGCCGCTCGAGGTGGGACCCGGACCGCGGTGCTGCTACCACACAGGTCGCCGTGCAACAGAGCTTAGGGGTTCGGGACGGATAGCCGCCGCCCCGCACGGGAACGAACCTCCGGTCTCCGGGACGGTCAGTCCCTGAGCCGGCGGACGAAAGCCTCCCGCTTCCAGGCACAGCTGACACCCATGCCACTGGTGGCCGGACAACGGTGTCGTGGCATCGCCTTCCACAAGCCACCAGAAACGGGACCCGGACACGGTTCGGCTAGCACACACGTAGCCCAGGACCGGAAACAAGGGGCTCGGGACACCCGGCCCCACGCTGCCCGTGGACGGACACCCGTGTCCTGCGATCGCCATAGCAGAGCCACCCGAGGTGCGATCCTGACCCCGTTGCGGCTAGCAAACACTTCGGCCGGGACCGGAGTCCTGGGGCTCAGTACGTCCGGCTGCCGCCCCGCACGTGAACGAACCTCCGTTCTCCGGGACGGCCAGTCCCCGAGCCGGCAAACGACAGCCTCCCACTTCCCGGCACGGCTGGCACCCAAGCAGCTTGTGGCTGGTCACCCGTGTCGTGGCATCGCCGTCCCCGAGCCGTTCGAGGTGGGACCCGGACCGCGATGCGGCTGCCACACAGGTCGCCGTGCAACAGATCTTAGGGGTTCGGGACGGACGGCCGCCGCCCCGCACGGGAACGAACCTCCGTTCTCCGGGACGGTCAGTCCCTTAGCCGGCGGACGACAGCCTAGCTCTTCCGGCACAGTTGGCACCCATTCCACTCGTGGCCGGACAAACATGTCGTGGCACCGCCTTACCCGAGCCGCTTGAAACGGGACCCGGACACGGTCTGGGTAGCACACACGTCGCCCAGGACCGGAAACAAGGGGCTCGGGCCAGCCGGCCCCACGCTGCCCGTGGACGGAAACACGTGTCCTGCGATCGCTTTCCCCGTGCTGCTCGAGGTGGGACCCGGACCGCGGTGCTGCTACCACAGAGGTCGCCGTGCAACAGATCTTAGGGTTTCGGGACGGACAGCCGCCGCCCCGCACGGGAACGAACCTCCGTTCTCCGTGACGTTCAACCCGCGAGCCGGCGGACGACAGCCTCCCTCTTCCGGCACAGTTGGCACCCATTCCACTCGTGGCCGGACAAACATGTCGTGGCACCGCCTTACCCGAGCCGCTCGAGGTGGGACCCAGACACGGTCCGGCTAGCACACACGTCGCCCAGGACCGGAAACAAGGGGCTCGGGACACCCGGCCCCACGCTGCCCGTGGACGGAAACACGTGTCCTGCGATCGCTTTCCCCGTGCCGCTCGAGCTGGGTCCCGAATCGCGATGCGTCTGCCACAGAGGTCGCCGTGCAACAGACCTTTGGGGACGGACGGGCGCCGCCCCGCACGGGAACGAACCTCCGTTCTCCGGTACGGTCAGTCCCTGAGCCGGCGGACGAAAGCCTCACGCTTCCCGGCACGGCTGGCACCCAAGCAGCTTGTGGCTGGTCACCCGTGTCGTGGCATCGCCGTCCCCGAGCCGTTCGAGGTGGGACCCGGACCGCGATGCGGCTGCCACACAGGTCGCCGTGCAACAGATCTTAGGAGTTCGGGACGGACGGCCGCCACCCCACACGGGAACGAACCTCCGTTCTCCGGGACGGTCGGTCCCTTAGCCGGCGGACGACAGCCTCCCTCTTCCGGCACAGTTGGCACCCATTCCACTCGTGGCCGGACAAACATGTCGTGGCAACGCCTTACCCGAGCCGCTCGAGGTGGGACCCAGACACGGTCCGGCTAGCACACACGTCGCCCAGGACCGGAAACAAGGGGCTCGGGCCAGCCGGCCCCACGCTGCCCGTGGACGGAAACACGTGTCCTGCGATCGCTTTCCCTGTGCCGCTCGAGGTGGGACCCGGACCGCGGTGCTGCTACCACACAGGTCGCCGTGCAACAGAGCTTAGGGGTTCGGGACGGACGGCCGCCGCCCCGCACGGGAACGAACCTCCGGTCTCCGGGACGGTCAGTCCCTGAGCCGGCGGACGAAAGCCTCCCGCTTGCAGGCACAGCTGGCACCCATGCCACTGGTGGCCGGACAACGGTGTCGTGGCATCGCCTTCCACAAGCCACCAGAAACGGGACCCGGACACGGTTCGGCTAGCACACACGTAGCCCAGGACCGGAAACAAAGGGGCTCGGGACACCCGGCCCCACGCTGCCCGTGGATGGACACCCGTGTCCAGCGATCGCCATACCAGAGCCACCCGAGGTGCGATCCTGACCCCGTTGCGGCTAGCAAACACTTCGGCTGGGACCGGAGTCCTGGGGCTCAGTACGTCCGGCTGACTCCCCGCACAGCATCGTCACTGCATCATCACAGTATCATTTCAACATCATCACAGTGTCATCACAGCATCATCACTGCATAATCACTGAATCATCACAACATCATAACTGCGTCTTCACAGCGTCATCACTGCATCAACACAGTGTCATAACTGCAACATCACTGCATCATCACAGTATCATCACAGCCTCGTCACTGCATAAACACTGCATCATCACAGCATCACCACTGCATCATCACTGCATCATCAAAGCATCATCACTGCATTATCACTGCATCATCACAGCATCACCACTGCATCATCACAGCATAACCACTGCATCATCACTGCATCATCAAAGCATCATCACTGCATTATCACTGCATCATCTCAGCATCATCACTGCGTCTTCACTGCGTCATCACAGCATCATCACTGCGTAATCACTGTATCATCACAGCATCACCACTGCATCACCACTGCATCATCAAAGCATCATCAAAGCATCATCACTGCATTATCAGTGCATCATTTCAGCATCATCACTGCATCATCACTGCGTCATCACACCATCATCTCAGCAGCATCACTGCATCATCACTGCATCATTACTGCATCATCTCTGCATGATTAATGCATCATCACAGCATCATCACATCAACTACACAACATCATCGCACTGTCATCACAGCGTCATCACTGCATGATCACAGCATAATCTGAGCATCATCACTGCATAATCACTGCATCATCACAACATCATCCGTTTCATCAAAGCATCATCACAACATAATAACTGCATCATCACTGCATCATCACAGCATCTTCTCAGCATCATCACAGCATCATTACTGCTTACTCACTGCATCATCACAGCGCCATCACAGTTTCATCACTGCATCATCACTGCATCATCTCTGCATAATTACTGCATCATGACAGAATCATCACAGCATCTTCTCAGCATCATCACTGCATCAACACAGCGTCATCACTGCATCATCACAGTGTAATCGCAGCATCATCACTGCGTCTTCACTGCGTCATAACTGCATCATCACAGCATCATCACTGCATAATCACTGCATCATCACAGCATCTTCTCAGCATCATCACTGCATCATTACAGCATCATCACTGCATCATCACAGCATCATCTGAGCTTCATCACAGCATCATTAGAGCGTCATCATAGCGTCATCACTGCATCATCACAGCGTCTTCACAGCATCATCACTGCATCATCACAGCGTCTTCACAGCATCATCACAGCATCATCACTGCATATTCAGTGCATCATCACAGCATCATCACTGCATCAACATAGCGTCATCACTGCATCATCACAGTGTAATCGCAGCATCATCACTGCATCATCACTGCGTCATCACAGCATAATCATCACTGCGACATCATGCCATCATCACAGCATCATTACTGCATCATCACAGCATCATCACAGTGTCATCACAGCACCATCACTGCATCATCACAGCATCATCACACCATTATCACAGCATCATCACATCATCACTGCATCATAAAAACATAAACATAGTATTGTCACAGCAACAAAACTTCATCATCGCAGCATCATCACTGCATCATCCCACCATCATCACAGCGTCATCACTTCATAATCACTGCATCATCACACCATCATCACAATATCATCACAGTGTCATCACAGCATCATCACAACATAATCACTGCATCATCACAGTATCATCACTGCATCATCTCAGCATCATCACTGCATGATCACAGCATCATCACTGCATGATCACAGCATCATCACTGCATGATCACAGCAAAATCACTGCATCATCACAGCATCTTCACAGCATCATCACACAATCATCACTGCATCATCACAGCATCATCACACCTTCATTACTGCATCATCACTGCAGAATCACTGCATCATCATACCATCATCACAGTGTCATCACAGCATCATCACTGCGTCATCACACCATGATAACTGCATCATCACTGCGTCATTATAGCATCATCACTGCATCATCTCTGCATGACCAGTGCATCATCACAGCATCATCGCATCAACTACACAACATCATCACAGTGTCATCACAGCATCATCACTGCATAATCACAGCATAACCTGAGCATCACCACAGCATCATTACTGCATCATCACTGCATCATCACAGCGTCATCACAGTATCATCACTGCATCATCATAGCGTCATCACTGCATCATCACAGCGTCATCACAGCATCATCACTGCATATTCACTGCATCATCACACCATCATCACTGCATCAACAGAGCGTCATCACTGCATCATCACAGTGTAATCGCAGCATCATCACTGCGTCTTCACTGCGTCATCACTGCATCATCCCTGCATCATTACAGCATCATCACTGCATAATCACTGCATCATCACAGCATCACCACTGCATCATCAAAGCATCATCACTGCATTATCACTGCATCATTTCAGCATCATCACAGCATCATCACTGCATCATCACAGCATCATCACTGCGTCATCACACCATCATCTCAGCAGCATCACTGCATCATCACTGCATCATCACAGCATCATCACTGCATCATCTCTGCATGACCAGTGCATCATCACAGCATCATCACATCAACTACACAACATCATCACAGTGTCATCACAGCATCATCACAGCGTCATCACAGCATAACCTGAGCATCATCACAGCATCATTACTGCATCATCACTGCATCATCTCAGCATCATCACTGCGTCTTCACTGCGTCATCACTGCATCATCACAGCATCACCACTGCATCATCACTGCATCATCACAGCATCACCACTGCATCATCACTGCATCATCAAAGCATCATCACTGCATTATCACTGCATCATCTCAGCATCATCACTGCGTCTTCACTGCGTCATCACTGCATCATCACAGCATCACCACAGCATCATCACTGCATCATCAAAGCATCATCACTGCATTATCAGTGCATCATTTCAGCATCATCACTTCATCATCTCAGCAGCATCACTGCATCATCACTGCATCATCTCTGCATGATCAATGCATAATCACAGCATCATCACATCAACTACACAACATCATCGCAGTGTCATCACAGCGTCATCACTGCATGATCACAGCATAATCTGAGCATCATCACACCATCATTACAGCATCATCACACCATCATCACAGCATTATCTGAGCATCATCACTGCATAATCACTGCATCATCACAACATCATCAGTTTCATCAAAGCATCATCACAACATAATCACTGCATTATCACAGCATCATAACTGCATCATCACAGCATCTTCTCAGCATCATCACAGCATCATTACTGCTTACTCACTGCATCATCACAGCGCCATCACAGTTTCATCACTGCATCATCACTTCATCATCTCTGCATAATTACTGCATCATCACAGCATCATCACTGCATCATCACAGCATCTTCTCAGCATCATCACTGCATCATCTCTGCATCATCACTGCATCATCACAGCATCATCAAAGCATCATCACAGCATCATCATAGCATCATCGCATGGTGAACACTGCATCATCACAGTATCATCACAACATAATCATAGCATAATCACAGCATCACCACTGCATCATCGCAGCGTCATCACAGCATCATCACTGCGTCATCACACCATCATCACAGCATCATCACTGCATCATCAGAGCATCATCACTGCATCATCTCTGCATGACCAGTGCATCATCACAGCATCATCACATCAACTACACAACATCATCACAGTGTCATCACAGCATCATCACTGCATAATCACAGCATAACCTGAGCATCATCACAGCATCATTACTGCATTATCACTGCATCATCACAGCGTCATCACAGTATCATCACTGCATCATCAGAGCATCATCACTGCATCATCAGAGCATACTCACTGCATCGTCACAGCATCATCATAGCATCATCACTGCATCATCAGAGCATACTCACTGCATCGTCACAGCATCATCATAGCATCATCACTTCATCATCACATAGTCTTGGCATCATCATCACAGCATCATAACTGCGTCTTCACAGGGTCATCACTGCATCATCTCTGCATCATCTCAGCATCATCACTGCGTCTTCACTGCGTCATCACTGCATCATCACAGCATCATCTGAGCATCATCACTGCATAATCACTGCATCATCACAACATCATCAGTTTCATCAAAGCATCATCACAACATAATCACTGCATCATAACAGCATCATAACTGCATCATCACTGCAGCATCACACCATCATCACTGCATCATCACAGCTTCATCACAGCGTCATCACAGCATCATCAAAGCATCATCACTGCATCATCACTGCATCATCACTGTATCATCACTGCATCATCACTGTGTCATAAGAGCATCACTGCATCATGACTTCATCATGACTTCATCATCACTGCATCATCACTGCATCATCACTGCATCATCACACCATCATCACTGCATCATCACAGCATCTTCACAGCGTCATCAAAGCATCATCACTGCAGCATCACACCATTATGACTGCATCATCACAGCATCATCACTGCATCATCACTGCAGCATCACACCATCATCACTGCATCATCACAGCTTCATCACAGCATCATCACTGCATCATCACTGCATCATCACTGCATCATCACAGCATCATCACTGCATCATCACTGCATCATCACACCATCGTCACTGCATCATCACAGCATCATCATTGCATCATCACTGCATCATCACTGTGTCATAACAGCATCACTGCATCATGACTTCATCATGACTTCATCATCACTGCATCATCACAGCATCATCACTGCATCATCACTGCATAATCACAACATCATCATCACTGCATCATCACAGCATCATCACTGCATCATCACAGCAGCATCACAACGTCATCACAGCATCATCACTGCATCATCACTGCATCATCACTGTATCATCACTGCATCATCACTGTGTCATAAGAGCATCACTGCATCATGACTTCATCATGACTTCATCATGACTTCATCATCACTGCATCATCACTGCATCATCACCGCATCATCACTGCATCATCACTGCATCGTCACAGCATCATCACATTGTCTTCACTGCATAATCACTGCATCATCAGAGCATCATCACAACATCAACACACGGTCATCAAAGCATCATCATTGCAGCATCACAGTATCATCACTGCATCATCACAAAATCATCACAAAATCACCACAGTGTCATCACAGCATCATCACTGCATCATCACTAAATCATCACAGCATCCTCACTGCATCATCACACCATCATCACTGCATCATCACAGCATCATCACAGCGTCATCAAAGCATCATCACTGCATCATCACAGCATCATCACACCATCACTGCATCATCACAACATCATTATCGCAGCGTCATCACTACATCAACACTGCATCATCACAACATCATCACTGCATCATCACAGCATCCTCACTGCATCATCACACCATCATCACAGCATCATCACTGCATCATCACAGCATAATCACTGCATCATCACAGTATCATCACAGCATCATCACACCATCATCACAGCATCATCACAGCATCATCACTGCAGCATCACAGCATCATCAGAACGTCTTCACAGCATCATCACAGAATAATCTCTGCATCATCACTGCATCATCACTGCATCATCACAGCATCATCACAGCATCATCAAAGCATCATCACTGCATCATCACAGCATCATCACAGCATCATCACTGCATCATCACTTCATCATCACAGCATCATCACTGCATCATCACAGCATCATCACTGCAGCATCACTGCAGCATCACACCATCATCACAGCATCATCACTGCATCATCACAGCATCATCACAGCATCATCCCTGCATCATCACTGCAGCATCACAGCATCATCACAGCGTCATCAAAGCATCATCACTGCATCATCACTGCATCATCACTAAATCATCACAGCATCATCACAGCATCATCACTGCATCATCACTGCATCATCACAGCATCATCACTGCATCATCACTGCATCATCACTGCGTCATAACAACATCATCACTGCATCATCACTTCATCATCACAGAATCATCACAGCATCATCACTGCATCATCACAGCATCATCACTGCAGCATTACACCATCATCACTGCATCATCACAGCATCATCACAGCATCATCACTGCATCATCACTGGATCATCACTGTGTCATAACAGCATCACTGCATCATGACTTCATCATCACTGCATCATCACAGCATCATTACAGCATAATCACTGCATCATTACAGTATCATCACAGCATCATCACTGCATCATCACCGCATCATCACTGCATTGTCACAGCATCATCACAGTGTCATCACTGCATCATCACTGCATCGTCACAGCATCATCACAGTGTCATCACTGCATCATCACTGCATCATCACACCATCATCACACCATCATCATTGCATCATCACAGTATCATCACAAAATCACTACAGTGTCATCACAGCATCCTCACTGCATCATCACACCATCATCACTGCATCATCACTGCATCATCACTGCATTCATCACAGCATCATCACAGCATCATCACTGCATCATCACAGCATCATTGCATCATCACTCCATAATCACACCATCATCACACCATCATCACTGCATCATCACAGCATCATCACTGCATCATCACAGCATCCTCACTGCATCATCAAACCATCATCACTGCATCATCACAGCATCATCACAGTGTCATCAAAGCATCATCACTGCAGAATCACACCATCATCACTGCATCATCACAGCATCATCACAGCATCATCACTGCATCATCACTTCGTCATCACAGCATCATCACAGCATCATCACAGCATCATCACTGCATCATCACTGTGTCATAACAACATCATCACTGCATCATCACAGCATCCTCACTGCATCATCACTGCATCATCACTGCAGCATCACACCATCATCACTGCATCATCACTGCATCATCACAGCATCATCATTACATCATCACTGTATCATCACAGCATCATCACTGCATCATCACTGCATCATCACACCATAATCACTGCATCATCACAGCATCATTACAGCATCATCACAGCATCATCACAGCATCATCACAGCATCATCACTGCATCATCACAGTATCATCACAGCATCATCACTGCATCATCACACCATCATCACGCCATAATCACTGCATCATCACAGCATCATCACAGCATCATCACTGCATCATCACTGCATCATCACTGCATCATCACACCATCATCACAGCATCATCACTGCATCATCACTGTGTCATAACAGCATCATCACTGCATCATCACTGCATCATCACTGCATCATCACTGTGTCATAACAGCATCATCACTGCATCATCACAGCATCATCACTGCATCATCACTGCATCATCACTGTGTCATCACAGCATCATCACAGCATCCTCACTGCATCATCACACCATCATCACGGCATCATCACTGCATCATCACAGCATCATCACAGCATCCTCACTGCATCATCACACCATCATCACTGCATCATCACTGCATCATCACAGCATCATCACAGCATCATCACAGCATCATCACACCATCATCACTGCATCATCACACCATCATCACAGCATCATCACAGCATCATCACTGCATCATCACAGCATCATCACTGTGTCATAACAGCATCATCACTGCATCATCACTTCATCATCACTGCATCATCACTGCATCATCACTGCGTCATCACTGCATCGTCACTGCGTCATCACTGTGTCATCACAGCATCATCACTTCATCATCACTTCATCATCACTGCATCATCACAGCATCATCACTGCATCATCACAGCATCATCACTGCATCATCACTGTGTCATCACTGCATCATCACACCATCATCACTGCATCATCACTGCATCATCACTGCATCATCACACCATCATCACTGCATCATCACTGCATCATCACTGCATCATCACACCATCATCACAGCATCATCACAGCATCATCACTGCAGCATGACAGCATCATCAGAACGTCTTCACAGAATCATCACTGCATCATCACAGTGTCATAACAGCATCATCACTGCATCATCACAGCATCCTCACTGCATCATCACAGCATCATCACTGCATCCTCACTGCATCATCCCTGCATCATCACAGCATCATCACTGCATCATCACAGCATCATCACTGCATCATCACTGCATCATCACTGCATCATCACACCATCATCATTGCATCATCACAGCATCATCACAGCATCATCACAGCATCATCACAGCGTCATCACAGCATCATCACAGCATCATCACTGCATCATCACTGCATCATCACTGTATCATCACTGCATCATCACTGTGTCATAAGAGCATCACTGCATCATGACTTCATCATGACTTCATCATGACTTCATCATCACTGCATCATCACTGCAGCATCACACCATCATCACTGCATCATCACTGCATCATTCCAGCATCATCACAGCGTCATCAAAGCATCATCACTGCATCATCACAGCATCATCACACCATCACCACTGCATCATCACAACATCATCATCGCAGCGTCATCACTACATCAACACATCATCATCACTGCATCATCACTGCATCATCACAGCATCCTCACTGCATCATCACACCATCATCACTGCATCATCACTGCATTGTCACAGTGTCATCACAGCATCATCACTGCATCATCACAGTATCATCACAGCATCATCACACCATCATCACAGCATCATCACAGCATCATCACAGCAGCATCACAGCATCATCAGAACGTCTTCACAGCATCATCACAGCATCATCACAGCATCATCACTGCATCATCACTGCATCATCACTGCATCATCACTTTGTCATAACAGCATCATCACAGCATCATCACAGCATCATCACTGCATCATCACAGCATCATCACTGCATCATCACTGCATCATCACAGCATCATCACAGCATCATCACTGCATCATCACTGCATCATCACTGCATCATCACTGTGTCATCACACAATCATCACTGCATTATCACTGCAGCATCACAGCATCATCACAGCGTCATCTAAGCATCATCACTGCATCATCACTGCATCATCACTGCATTATCACTTTGTCATAACAGCATCATCACAGCATCATCACTGCATCATCACTGCATCATCACAGAATCCTCACTGCATCATCACACCATCATCACTGCAGCATCACTGCATCATCACTGCATCATCACAGCATCATCACAGCATCATCACTGCATCATCACTTCATCATCACTGCATCATCACTGCATCATCACTGCGTCATCACTGCATCGTCACTGCGTCATCACTGTGTCATCACAGCATCATCACTTCATCATCACTTCATCATCACTGCATCATCACAGCATCATCACTGCATCATCACAGCATCATCACTGCATCATCACTGTGTCATCACTGCATCATCACTGCATCATCACACCATCATCACTGCATCATCACTGCATCATCACTGCATCATCACACCATCATCACAGCATCATCACAGCATCATCACTGCAGCATGACAGCATCATCAGAACGTCTTCACAGAATCATCACTGCATCATCACAGTGTCATAACAGCATCATCACTGCATCATCACAGCATCCTCACTGCATCATCACAGCATCATCACTGCATCCTCACTGCATCATCCCTGCATCATCACAGCATCATCACTGCATCATCACAGCATCATCACTGCATCATCACTGCATCATCACTGCATCATCACACCATCATCATTGCATCATCACAGCATCATCACAGCATCATCACAGCATCATCACAGCGTCATCACAGCATCATCACAGCATCATCACTGCATCATCACTGCATCATCACGGTATCATCACTGTGTCATAAGAGCATCACTGCATCATGACTTCATCATGACTTCATCATGACTTCATCATCACTGCATCATCACTGCAGCATCACACCATCATCACTGCATCATCACTGCATCATTCCAGCATCATCACAGCGTCATCAAAGCATCATCACTGCATCATCACAGCATCATCACACCATCACCACTGCATCATCACAACATCATCATCGCAGCGTCATCACTACATCAACACATCATCATCACTGCATCATCACTGCATCATCACAGCATCATCACATCAACTACACAACATCATCACAGTGTCATCACAGCATCATCACAGCGTCATCACAGCATAACCTGAGCATCATCACAGCATCATTACTGCATCATCACTGCATCATCTCAGCATCATCTCTGCGTCTTCACTGCGTCATCACTGCATCATCACAGCATCACCACTGCATCATCACTGCATCATCACAGCATCACCACTGCATCATCACTGCATCATCAAAGCATCATCACTGCATTATCACTGCATCATCTCAGCATCATCACTGCGTCTTCACTGCGTCATCACTGCATCATCACAGCATCACCACAGCATCATCACTGCATCATCAAAGCATCATCACTGCATTATCAGTGCATCATTTCAGCATCATCACTTCATCATCTCAGCAGCATCACTGCATCATCACTGCATCATCTCTGCATGATCAATGCATAATCACAGCATCATCACATCAACTACACAACATCATCGCAGTGTCATCACAGCGTCATCACTGCATGATCACAGCATAATCTGAGCATCATCACACCATCATTACAGCATCATCACACCATCATCACAGCATTATCTGAGCATCATCACTGCATAATCACTGCATCATCACAACATCATCAGTTTCATCAAAGCATCATCACAACATAATCACTGCATTATCACAGCATCATAACTGCATCATCACAGCATCTTCTCAGCATCATCACAGCATCATTACTGCTTACTCACTGCATCATCACAGCGCCATCACAGTTTCATCACTGCATCATCACTTCATCATCTCTGCATAATTACTGCATCATCACAGCATCATCACTGCATCATCACAGCATCTTCTCAGCATCATCACTGCATCATCTCTGCATCATCACTGCATCATCACAGCATCATCAAAGCATCATCACAGCATCATCATAGCATCATCGCATGGTGAACACTGCATCATCACAGTATCATCACAACATAATCATAGCATAATCACAGCATCACCACTGCATCATCGCAGCGTCATCACAGCATCATCACTGCGTCATCACACCATCATCACAGCATCATCACTGCATCATCAGAGCATCATCACTGCATCATCTCTGCATGACCAGTGCATCATCACAGCATCATCACATCAACTACACAACATCATCACAGTGTCATCACAGCATCATCACTGCATAATCACAGCATAACCTGAGCATCATCACAGCATCATTACTGCATCATCACTGCATCATCTCAGCATCATCACTGCGTCTTCACTGCGTCATCACTGCATCATCACAGCATCACCACTGCATCATCACTGCATCATCACAGCATCACCACTGCATCATCACTGCATCATCAAAGCATCATCACTGCATTATCACTGCATCATCTCAGCATCATCACTGCGTCTTCACTGCGTCATCACTGCATCATCACAGCATCATCACTGCATAATCACTGCATCATCACAGCATCACCACAGCATCATCACTGCATCATCAAAGCATCATCACTGCATTATCAGTGCATCATTTCAGCATCATCACTGCATCATCTCAGCAGCATCACTGCATCATCACTGCATCATCTCTGCATGATCAATGCATAATCACAGCATCATCACATCAACTACACAACATCATCGCAGTGTCATCACAGCGTCATCACTGCATGATCACAGCATAATCTGAGCATCATCACACCATCATTACAGCATCATCACACCATCATCACAGCATTATCTGAGCATCATCACTGCATAATCACTGCATCATCACAACATCATCAGTTTCATCAAAGCATCATCACAACATAATCACTGCATTATCACAGCATCATAACTCCATCATCACAGCATCTTCTCAGCATCATCACAGCATCATTACTGCTTACTCACTGCATCATCACAGCGCCATCACAGTTTCATCACTGCATCATCACTTCATCATCTCTGCATAAGTACTGCATCATCACAGCATCATCACTGCATCATCACAGCATCTTCTCAGCATCATCACTGCATCATCTCTGCATCATCACTGCATCATCACAGCATCATCAAAGCATCATCACAGCATCATCATAGCATCATCGCATGGTGAACACTGCATCATCACAGTATCATCACAACCTAATCATAGCATTATCACAGCATCACCACTGCATCATCGCAGCGTCATCACAGCATCATCACTGCGTCATCACACCATCATCACAGCATCATCACTGCATCATCAGAGCATCATCACTGCATCATCTCTGCATGACCAGTGCATCATCACAGCATCATCACATCAACTACACAACATCATCACAGTGTCATCACAGCATCATCACTGCATAATCACAGCATAACCTGAGCATCATCACAGCATCATTACTGCATTATCACTGCATCATCACAGCGTCATCACAGTATCATCACTGCATCATCAGAGCATCATCACTGCATCATCAGAGCATACTCACTGCATCGTCACAGCATCATCATAGCATCATCACTGCATCATCAGAGCATACTCACTGCATCGTCACAGCATCATCATAGAATCATCACTTCATCATCACATAGTCTTGGCATCATCATCACAGCATCATAACTGCGTCTTCACAGGGTCATCACTGCATCATCTCTGCATCATCTCAGCATCATCACTGCGTCTTCACTGCGTCATCACTGCATCATCACAGCATCATCTGAGCATCATCACTGCATAATCACTGCATCATCACAACATCATCAGTTTCATCAAAGCATCATCACAACATAATCACTGCATCATAACAGCATCATAACTGCATCATCACTGCAGCATCACACCATCATCACTGCATCATCACAGCTTCATCACAGCGTCATCACAGCATCATCAAAGCATCATCACTGCATCATCACTGCATCATCACTGTATCATCACTGCATCATCACTGTGTCATAAGAGCATCACTGCATCATGACTTCATCATGACTTCATCATGACTTCATCATCACTGCATCATCACTGCATCATCACTGCATCATCACACCATCATCACTGCATCATCACAGCATCTTCACAGCGTCATCAAAGCATCATCACTGCAGCATCACACCATTATGACTGCATCATCACAGCATCATCACTGCATCATCACTGCAGCATCACACCATCATCACTGCATCATCACAGCTTCATCACAGCATCATCACTGCATCATCACTGCATCATCACTGCATCATCACAGCATCATCACTGCATCATCACTGCATCATCACACCATCGTCACTGCATCATCACAGCATCATCATTGCATCATCACTGCATCATCACTGTGTCATAACAGCATCACTGCATCATGACTTCATCATGACTTCATCATCACTGCATCATCACAGCATCATCACTGCATCATCACTGCATAATCACAACATCATCATCACTGCATCATCACAGCATCATCACTGCATCATCACAGCAGCATCACAACGTCATCACAGCATCATCACTGCATCATCACTGCATCATCACTGTATCATCACTGCATCATCACTGTGTCATAAGAGCATCACTGCATCATGACTTCATCATGACTTCATCATGACTTCATCATCACTGCATCATCACTGCATCATCACACCATCATCACTGTATCATCACAGCATCATCACTGCATCATCACCGCATCATCACTGCATCATCACTGCATCATCACATTGTCTTCACTGCATAATCACTGCATCATCAGAGCATCATCACAACATCAACACACGGTCATCAAAGCATCATCATTGCAGCATCACAGTATCATCACTGCATCATCACAAAATCATCACAAAATCACCACAGTGTCATCACAGCATCATCACTGCATCATCACTAAATCATCACAGCATCCTCACTGCATCATCACACCATCATCACTGCATCATCACAGCATCATCACAGCGTCATCAAAGCATCATCACTGCATCATCACAGCATCATCACACCATCACTGCATCATCACAACATCATTATCGCAGCGTCATCACTACATCAACACTGCATCATCACAACATCATCACTGCATCATCACAGCATCCTCACTGCATCATCACACCATCATCACAGCATCATCACTGCATCATCACAGCATAATCACTGCATCATCACAGTATCATCACAGCATCATCACACCATCATCACAGCATCATCACAGCATCATCACTGCAGCATCACAGCATCATCAGAACGTCTTCACAGCATCATCACAGAATAATCTCTGCATCATCACTGCATCATCACTGCATCATCACAGCATCATCACAGCATCATCAAAGCATCATCACTGCATCATCACAGCATCATCACAGCATCATCACTGCATCATCACTTCATCATCACAGCATCATCACTGCATCATCACAGCATCATCACTGCAGCATCACTGCAGCATCACACCATCATCACAGCATCATCACTGCATCATCACAGCATCATCACAGCATCATCCCTGCATCATCACTGCAGCATCACAGCATCATCACAGCGTCATCAAAGCATCATCACTGCATCATCACTGCATCATCACTAAATCATCACAGCATCATCACAGCATCATCACTGCATCATCACTGCATCATCACAGCATCATCACTGCATCATCACTGCATCATCACTGCGTCATAACAACATCATCACTGCATCATCACTTCATCATCACAGAATCATCACAGCATCATCACTGCATCATCACAGCATCATCACTGCAGCATTACACCATCATCACTGCATCATCACAGCATCATCACAGCATCATCACTGCATCATCACTGGATCATCACTGTGTCATAACAGCATCACTGCATCATGACTTCATCATCACTGCATCATCACAGCATCATTACAGCATAATCACTGCATCATTACAGTATCATCACAGCATCATCACTGCATCATCACCACATCATCACTGCATTGTCACAGCATCATCACAGTGTCATCACTGCATCATCACTGCATCGTCACAGCATCATCACAGTGTCATCACTGCATCATCACTGCATCATCACACCATCATCACACCATCATCATTGCATCATCACAGTATCATCACAAAATCACTACAGTGTCATCACAGCATCCTCACTGCATCATCACACCATCATCACTGCATCATCACTGCATCATCACTGCATTCATCACAGCATCATCACAGCATCATCACTGCATCATCACAGCATCATTGCATCATCACTCCATAATCACACCATCATCACACCATCATCACTGCATCATCACAGCATCATCACTGCATCATCACAGCATCCTCACTGCATCATCAAACCATCATCACTGCATCATCACAGCATCATCACAGTGTCATCAAAGCATCATCACTGCAGAATCACACCATCATCACTGCATCATCACAGCATCATCACAGCATCATCACTGCATCATCACTTCGTCATCACAGCATCATCACAGCATCATCACAGCATCATCACTGCATCATCACTGTGTCATAACAACATCATCACTGCATCATCACAGCATCCTCACTGCATCATCACTGCATCATCACTGCAGCATCACACCATCATCACTGCATCATCACTGCATCATCACAGCATCATCATTACATCATCACTGTATCATCACAGCATCATCACTGCATCATCACTGCATCATCACACCATAATCACTGCATCATCACAGCATCATTACAGCATCATCACTGCATCATCACAGCATCATCACTGCATCATCACTGCATCATCACTGCATCATCACTGCATCATCACTGTGTCATCACACAATCATCACTGCATTATCACTGCAGCATCACAGCATCATCACAGCGTCATCTAAGCATCATCACTGCATCATCACTGCATCATCACTGCATTATCACTTTGTCATAACAGCATCATCACAGCATCATCACTGCATCATCACTGCATCATCACAGAATCCTCACTGCATCATCACACCATCATCACTGCAGCATCACTGCATCATCACAGCATCATCACAGCATCATCACACCATCATAACTGCATCATCACACCATCATCACAGCATCATCACAGCATCATCACTGTGTCATAACAGCATCATCACTGCATCATCGCTGCATCATCACAGTATCATCACAGCATCATCACAGCATCATCACAGCATCATCACTGCATCATCACAGCATCATCACAGCATCATCGCTGCATCATCACAGTATCATCACAGCATCATCACACCATCATCACACCATCATCACTGCATCATCACAGCATCATCGTAATATCATCACTGCATCATCACTGCATCATTACTGCATCATCACAGCATCATCACTGCACCATCACAGCATCATCACTGCATCATCACTGCATCATCACTGCATCATCACTGTGTCATCACTGCGTCATCACTGTGTCATAACAGCATCATCACTGCATCATCACTTCATCATCACAGCATCATCATTGCATCATCACTGCATCATCACAGTGTCATCACTGCATCATCACTGCATCATCACAGTATCATCACAGCATCATCACAGCATCATCACTGCATCATCACACCATCATCATTGCATCATCACAGCATCATCACAGCATCATCACTGCATCATCACTGCATCATCACAGCATCATCACAGCGTCATAACAGCATCATCACTGCATACTCACTGCATCATCACACCATCATCACTGTGTCATAAGAGCATCACTGCATCATGACTTCATCATGACTTCATCATGACTTCATCATCACTGCATCATCACTGCAGCATCACACCATCATCACTGCATCATCACTGCATCATCACTGCATCATCACTGCGTCATCACTGTGTCATCACAGCATCATCACTTCATCATCACTGCATCATCACAGCATCATCACTGCATCATCACAGCATCATCACTGCATCATCACTGCATCATCACAGCATCATCACTGCATCATCACTGTGTCATCACTGCATCATCACTGCATCATCACTGCATCATCACACCATCATCACTGCATCATCACTGCATCATCACTGCATCATCACAGTATCATCACAGCATCATCACTGCAGCATCACAGCATCATCAGAACGTCTTCACAGCATCATCACTGCATCATCACAGTGTCATAACAGCATCATCACTGCATCATCACAGCATCCTCACTGCATCATCACTGCATCATCACTGCATCATCACTGCATCCTCACTGCATCATCCCTGCATCATCACAGCATCATCACTGCATCATCACAGCATCATCACTGCATACTCACTGCATACTCAGTGCATACTCACTGCATCATCATACCATCATCACTGCATCATCACAGCATCATCACTGCATCATCACTGCATCATCACTGTGTCATAACAGCATCATCACTGCATCATCACTTCATCATCACTGCATCATCACTGCATCATCACAGCATCATCACTGCATCATCACAGTGTCATCACAGCATCATTACTGCATCATCACTGCATCATCACTGCATCATCACACCATCATCACTGCATCATCACAGCATCATCACAGCATCATCACTGCATCATCACAGCATCATCACTGCATCATCACTGCATCATCACACCATCATCATTGCATCATCACAGCATCATCACTGCATCATCACTGTGTCATAACAGCATCATCACTGCATCATCGCTGCATCATCACAGTATCATCACAGCATCATCACAGCATCATCACAGCATCATCACTGCATCATCACAGCATCATCACTGCATCATCACAGCATCATCACAGTATCATCGCTGCATCATCACAGTATCATCACAGCATCATCACACCATCATCACACCATCATCACTGCATCATCACTGTACCATCACAGCATCATCACTGCATCATCACTGCATCATCACTGTGTCATCACTGCGTCATCACTGTGTCATAACAGCATCATCACTGCATCATCACTTCATCATCACTGCATCATCACAGCATCATCACTGCATCATCACAGTGTCATCACAGCATCATCACTGCATCATCACAGTATCATCACAGCATCATCACTGCATCATCACTGCATCGACACACCATCATCACTTCATCATCACTGCATCATCACAGCATCATCACTGCATCATCAATGCATCATCACACCATCATCATTGCATCATCACAGCATCATCACAGCATCATCACTGCATCATCACAGCATCATCACAGCGTCATAACAGCATCATCACAGCATCATCACTGCATACTCACTGCATCATCACACCATCATCACTGTGTCATAAGAGCATCACTGCATCATGACTTCATCATGACTTCATAATCACTGCATCATCACTGCATCATCACTGCATCATCACAGCATCATCACTGCATCATCACAGCATCATCATTGCATCATCACAGCATCATCACTGTGTCATCACTGCATCATCACTGCATCATCACTGCATCATCACTGCGTCATCACTGTGTCATCACAGCATCATCACAGCATCATCACTTCATCATCACTGCATCATCACAGCATCATCACTGCATCATCACAGCATCATCACTGCATCATCACTGCATCATCACAGCATCATCACTGCATCATCACTGTGTCATCACTGCATCATCACTGCATCATCACTGCATCATCACTGCATCATCACACCATCATCACTGCATCATCACTGCATCATCACTGCATCATCACACCATCATCACAGCATCATCACAGCATCATCACTGCAGCATCACAGTGTCATAACAGCATCATCACTGCATCATCACAGCATCCTCACTGCATCATCACACCATCATCACTGCATCATCACAGCATCATCACTGCATCATCACTGCATCATCACAGCATCATCACTGCATCATCACTGTGTCATCACTGCATCATCACTGCATCATCACTGAATCATCACTGCATCATCACACCATCATCACTGGATCATCACTGCATCATCACTGCATCATCACAGTATCATCACAGCATCATCACTGCAGCATCACAGCATCATCAGAACGTCTTCACAGCATCATCACTGCATCATCACTTCATCATCACAGCATCATCACAGCGTCATCAAAGCATCCTCATTGCATCATCACTGCATCATCACTGCATCCTCACTGCATCATCCCTGCATCATCACAGCATCATCACAGCATCATCACAGCATCATCACTGCATCATCACTGCATACTCACTGCATCATCACAGCATCATCACTGCATCATCACAGCATCATCACTGCATCATCACAGCATCATCACTGCATCATCACTGCATCATCACAGCATCATCACTGCATCATCACTGCGTCATCACTGCATCACCACTGCATCATCACTGCATCATCACACCATCATCACTGCATCATCACTGCATCATCACTGCATCATCACACCATCATCACAGCATCATCACAGCATCATCACTGCAGCATCACAGTGTCATAACAGCATCATCACTGCATCATCACAGCATCCTCACTGCATCATCACAGCATCATCACTGCATCATCACAGCATCATCACTGCATCATCACTGCATCATCACAGCATCATCACTGCATCATCACTGTGTCATCACTGCATCATCACTGCATCATCACTGAATCATCACTGCATCATCACACCATAATCACTGCATCATCACTGCATCATCACTGCATCATCACTGCATCATCACAGTATCATCACAGCATCATCACTGCAGCATCACAGCATCATCAGAACGTCTTCACAGCATCATCACTGCATCATCACTTCATCATCACAGCATCATCACAGCGTCATCAAAGCATCCTCACTGCATCATCACTGCATCATCACTGCATCCTCACTGCATCATCCCTGCATCATCACAGCATCATCACTGCATCATCACAGCATCATCACAGCATCATCACTGCATCATCACTGCATACTCACTGCATCATCACACCATCATCACTGCATCATCACAGCATCATCACTGCATCATCACTTTGTCATAACAGCATCATCACTGCATCATCACTTCATCATCACTGCATCATCACTGCATCATCACAGCATCATCACTGCATCATCACAGTGTCATCACAGCATCATTACTGCATCATCACTGCATCATCACTGCATCATCACACCATCATCACTGCATCATCACAGCATCATCACTGCATCATCACAGCATCATCACAGCATCATCACTGCATCATCACTGCATCATCACACCATCATCATTGCATCATCACAGCATCATCACTGCATCATCACTGTGTCATAACAGCATCATCACTGCATCATCACTGCATACTCACTGCATCATCACACCATCATCGCTGCATCATCACAGTATCATCACAGCATCATCACAGCATCATCACAGCATCATCACTGCATCATCACAGCATCATCACTGCATCATCACAGCATCATCACAGTATCATCGCTGCATCATCACAGTATCATCACAGCATCATCACGCCATCATCACACCATCATCACAGCATCATCACTGCACCATCACAGCATCATCACTGCATCATCACTGCATCATCACTGTATCATCACTGTGTCATCACTGCGTCATCACTGTGTCATAATAGCATCATCACTGCATCATCACTTCATCATCACTGCATCATCACAGCATCATCATTGCATCATCACTGCATCATCACAGTGTCATCACAGCATCATCACTGCATCATCACAGTATCATCACAGCATCATCACTGCATCATCACTCCATCGACACACCATCATCACTTCATCATCACTGCATCATAACTGCATCATCACAGCATCATCACTGCATCATCATTGCATCATCACACCATCATCATTGCATCATCACAGCATCATCACAGCATCATCACTGCATCATCACTGCATCATCACAGCATCATCACAGCGTCATAACAGCATCATCACAGCATCATCACTGCATACTCACTGCATCATCACACCATCATCACTGTGTCATAAGAGCATCACTGCATCATGACTTCATCATGACTTCATCATCACTGCATCATCACTGCAGCATCACACCATCATCACTGCATCATCACTTCATCATCACTGCATCATCACTGCATCATCACTGCATCATCACTGCGTCATCACTGTGTCATCACAGCATCATCACTTCATCATCACTGCATCATCACAGCATCATCACTGCATCATCACAGCATCATCACTGCATCATCACTGCATCATCACTGTGTCATCACTGCATCATCACTGCATCATCACTGCATCATCACTGCATCATCACTGCGTCATCACTGTGTCATCACAGCATCATCACTTCATCATCACTTCATCATCACTGCATCATCACAGCATCATCACAGCATCATCACAGTGTCATCACTGCATCATCACTGCATCATCACAGCATCATCACTGCATCATCACTGTGTCATCACTGCATCATCACTGCATCATCACTGCATCATCACACCATCATCACACCATCATCACAGCATCATCACTGCATCATCACTGCAGCATCACAGTGTCATAACAGCATCATCACTGCATCATCACAGCATCCTCACTGCATCCTCACTGCATCATCACTGCATCATCACTGCATCCTCACTGCATCATCCCTGCATCATCACAGCATCATCACTGCATACTCACTGCATACTCACTGCATACTCACTGCATCATCACACCATCATCACTGCATCATCACAGCATCATCACTGCATCATCACTGCATCATCACTGTGTCATAACAGCATCATCACTGCATCATCACTTCATCATCACTGCATCATCACTGCATCATCACAGCATCATCACAGCATCATCACAGTGTCATCACAGCATCATCACTGCATCATCACTGCATCATCACTGCATCATCACACCATCATCACTGCATCATCACAGCATCATCACAGCATCATCACTGCATCATCACAGCATCATCACAGCATCATCACTGCATCATCACACCATCATCATTGCATCATCACAGCATCATCACTGCATCATCACAGCATCATCATAACATTATCACTGCATCATCACTGCATCATTACTGCATCATCACAGCATCATCACTGCACCATCACAGCATCATCAGTGCATCATCAGTGCATCATCACTGTGTCATCACTGCGTCATCACTGTGTCATAACAGCATCATCACTGCATCATCACTTCATCATCACTGCATCATCACAGCATCATCATTGCATCATCACTGCATCATCACAGTGTCATCACAGCATCATCACTGCATCATCACAGTATCATCACAGCATCATCACTGCATCATCACTGCATCGACACACCATCATCACTTCATCATCACTGCATCATCACTGCATCATCACAGCATAATCACTGCATCATCACTGCATCATCACACCATCATCATTGCATCATCACAGCATCATCACAGCATCATCACTGCATCATCACTGCATCATCACAGCATCATCACAGCGTCATAACAGCATCACCACAGCATCATCACTGCATACTCACTGCATCATCACACCATCATCACTGTGTCATAAGAGCATCACTGCATCATGACTTCATCATGACTTCATCATGACTTCATCATCACTGCATCATCACTGCAGCATCACACCATCATCACTGCATCATCACAGCATCATCATTACATCATCACTGTATCATCACAGCATCATCACTGCATCATCACACCATAATCACTGCATCATCACAGCATCATTACAGCATCATCACTGCATCATCACAGCATTATCACAGCATCATCACTGCATCATCACAGTATCATCACAGCATCATCACTGCATCATCACACCATCATCACACCATAATCACTGCATCATCACAGCATCATCACAACATCATCACTGCATCATCACTGCATCATTACTGCATCATCACAGCATCATCACTGCATCATCACAGCATCATCACTGCGTCATCACTGTGTCATCACAGCATCATCACTTCATCATCACTGCATCATCACTGCATCATCACTGCATCATCACTGCGTCATCACTGTGTCATCACAGCATCATCACTTCATCATCACTTCATCATCACTGCATCATCACTGCATCATCACAGCATCATCACTGCATCATCACAGCATCATCACTGCATCATCACTGCATCATCACTGTGTCATAAGAGCATCACTGCATCATGACTTCATCATGACTTCATCATCACTGCATCATCACAGCATCATCACAGCATCATCACTGTATCATCACCGCATCATCACTGCATCATCACTGCATCGTCACAGCATCATCACAGTGTCATCACTGCATAATCACTGCATCACCAGAGCATCATCACACCATCAACACACGGTCATCAAAGCATCATCATTGCATCATCACAGTATCATCACTGCATCATCACAAAATCACACCAAAATCACCACAGCATCATCACTGCATCATCACTAAATCATCACTAAATCATCACAGCATCCTCACTGCATCATCACAGCATCATCACTGCATCATCACTGCATCATTCCAGCATCATCACAGCATCATCACACAATCATCACTGCATCATCACTGCAGAATCACTGCATCATCATACCATCATCACAGTGTCATCACAGCATCATCACTGCGTCATCACACCATCATCACTGCATCATCACACCATCATCACTGCATCATCACAGTATTATCTCAGCATCATCACAGCATAATCAAAGCATCATCACTGCATCATCACAGCATCATCAGAGAGTCTTCACAGCATCCTCACTGCATCATCACTGCATCATCACACCATCATCATTGCATCATCACAGCATCATTACAGCATCATCACTGCATCATCACTGCATCATCACAGTATCATCACAGCATCATCACTGCATCATCAGATAATCATCACAACATCATCACAGTGTCATAACAGCATCTTCTCTGCATCATCACTGCATCATCACAGCATCCTCAGTGCATCATCACTGCATCATCACAGCACCCTCACTGCATCATCACAGTATTATCACTGCATCATCACAGCATCATCACAGCATCATCACTGCATCATCACTGCGTCATCACTGCGTCATCACAGCATCATCACTTCATCATCACTGCATCATCACAGCATCATCACTGCATCATCACTGCATCATCACTGCATCATCACACCATCATCACTGCATCATCACAGCATCATCACTGCATCATCACTGCATCATCACAGCATCATCACAGCATCATCACTGCAGCATCACAGCATCATAAGAACGTCTTCATAGCATCATCACAGCATCATCACTGCATCATCACTGCATCATCACAGTGTCATAACAGCATCATCACTGCATCATCACAGCATCCTCACTGCATCCTCACTGCATCATCACAGCATCATCACTGCATCATCACTGCATACTCACTGCATCATCACACCATCATCACTGCATCATCACAGCATCATCACTGCATCATCACTGTGTCATAACAGCATCACTGCATCATGACTTCATCATCACTTCATCATCACCGCATCATCACTGCATCATCACTGCATCGTCACAGCATTATCACAGTGTCATCACTGCATAATCACTGCATCATCACAGTATCATCACAGCATCATGACTGCATCATCACCGCATCATCACTGCATCATCACTGCATCGTCACAGCATTATCATAGTGTCATCACTGCATAATCACTGCATCATCACTGCATCATCACACCATCAACACGACGGTCATCAAAGCATCATCATTGCATCATCACAGTATCATCACTGCATCATCACAAAATCATCACAAAATCACCACAGTGTCATCACAGCATCATCACTGCATCATCACTACATCATCACAGCATCCTCACTGCATCATCACAGCATCATCACCGAATCATCACAGCATTATCACAGCGTCATCAAAGCATCATCAAAGCATCATCACTGCATCATCACTGCATCATCACAGCATCATCACACCATCACCACTGCATCATCACAACATCATCATCGCAGCGTCATCACTACATCAACACACCATCATCACTGCATCATCACAGCATCCTCACTGCATCACCACAGTGTCATCACAGCATCATCACTGCATCATCACTACATCATCACAGCATCCTCACTGCATCATCACAGCATCATCACTGCATCATCACAGCATCATCACAGCGTCATCAAAGCATCATCACTGCAGTATCACACCATCATCATGCATCATCACAGCATCATCACTGCATCATCACTGTGTCATAACAGCATCATCACTGCATCATCACAGCTTCATCACAGCATCATCACAGCATCATCACAGCATCATCACTGCATCATCACTGCATCATCACAGCATCATCACAGTATCATCACTGCATCATCACAGCATCATCACTGCAGCATCACACCATCATCACTGCATCATCACAGCATCATCACAGCATCATCACTGCATCATCACTGCATCATCCCAGCATCATCTCTGCATCATCACTGCATCATCACACCATCATCACAGCATCATTACAGCATCATCACTGCATAATCACTGCATCATCACACCATCATCACTGCATCATCACAGCATCATCACAGCATCATCATTGCATCATCACTGCATCATCATTGTGTCATAACAGCATCACTGCATCATGACTTCATCATGACTTCATCAACACTGCATCATCACAGCATCATCACAGCATCATCACTGCATCATCACTGCATCATCACAGCATCATCACTGCATCATCACTGCATCGTCACAGCATTATCATAGTGTCATCACTGCATAATCACTGCATCATCAGAGCATCATCACACCATCAACACGACGGTCATCAAAGCATCATCATTGCATCATCACAGTATCATCACTGCATCATCACAAAATCATCACAAAATCACCACAGTGTCATCACAGCATCATCACTGCATCATCACTACATCATCACAGCATCCTCACTGCATCATCACAGCATCATCACTGCATCATCACTGCATCATTCCAGCATCATCACAGCATCATCACACAATCATCACTGCATCATCACTGCAGAATCACTGCATCATCATACCATCATCACAGTGTCATCACAGCATCATCACTGCGTCATCACACCATCATCACTGCATCATCACACCATCATCACTGCATCATCACAGTATTATCACAGCATCATCACAGCATAATCAAAGCATCATCACTGCATCATCACAGCATCATCAGAGAGTCTTCACAGCATCCTCACTGCATCATCACTGCATCATCACACCATCATCATTGCATCATCACAGCATCATCACAGCATCATCACTGCATCATCACTGCATCATCACAGTATCATCACAGCATCATCACTGCATCATCAGATAATCATCACAACATCATCACAGTGTCATAACAGCATCTTCTCTGCATCATCACTGCATCATCACAGCATCCTCAGTGCATCATCACTGCATCATCACAGCACCCTCACTGCATCATCACAGTATTATCACTGCATCATCACAGCGTCATCAAAGCATCATCACTTCATCATCAGAGCGTCTTCACAGCATCATCACTGCATCATCACTGTGTCATAACAGCATCATCACTGCATCATCACAGCATCATCACAGCATCATCACTGCATCATCACTGCGTCATCACAGCATCATCACTGCATCATCACTGCATCATCACAGCATCCTCACTGCATCATCACTGCATCATCACAGCATCATCACTGCATCATCACTGCATACTCACTGCATCATCACACCATCATCACTGCATCATCACAGCATCATCACTGCATCATCACTGTGTCATAACAGCATCACTGCATCATGACTTCATCATCACTTCATCATCACTGCATCATCACAGCATCATCACTGCATCATGACTGCATCATCACCGCATCATCACTGCATCATCACTGCATCGTCACAGCATTATCACAGTGTCATCACTGCATAATCACTGCATCATCACAGTATCATCACAGCATCATGACTGCATCATCACCGCATCATCACTGCATCATCACTGCATCGTCACAGCATTATCATAGTGTCATCACTGCATAATCACTGCATCATCAGAGCATCATCACACCATCAACACGACGGTCATCAAAGCATCATCATTGCATCATCACAGTATCATCACTGCATCATCACAAAATCATCACAAAATCACCACAGTGTCATCACAGCATCATCACTGCATCATCACTACATCATCACAGCATCCTCACTGCATCATCACAGCATCATCACCGAATCATCACAGCATTATCACAGCGTCATCAAAGCATCATCAAAGCATCATCACTGCATCATCACTGCATCATCACAGCATCATCACACCATCACCACTGCATCATCACAACATCATCATCGCAGCGTCATCACTGCATCATCACTGCATCATCACTGCATCATCACAGCATCCTCACTGCATCACCACAGTGTCATCACAGCATCATCACTGCATCATCACTGTGTCATCACAGCATCCTCACTGCATCATCACAGCATCATCACTGCATCATCACAGCATCATCACAGCGTCATCAAAGCATCATCACTGCAGCATCACACCATCATCATGCATCATCACAGCATCATCACTGCATCATCACTGTGTCATAACAGCATCATCACTGCATCATCACAGCTTCATCACAGCATCATCACAGCATCATCACAGCATCATCACTGCATCATCACTGCATCATCACAGCATCATCACAGTATCATCACTGCATCATCACAGCATCATCACTGCAGCATCACACCATCATCACTGCATCATCACAGCATCATCACAGCATCATCACTGCATCATCACTGCATCATCCCAGCATCATCTCTGCATCATCACTGCATCATCACACCATCATCACAGCATCATTACAGCATCATCACTGCATTATCACTGCATCATCACACCATCATCACTGCATCATCACAGCATCATCACAGCATCATCATTGCATCATCACTGCATCATCATTGTGTCATAACAGCATCACTGCATCATGACTTCATCATGACTTCATCAACACTGCATCATCACAGCATCATCACAGCATCATCACTGCATCATCACAGCATCATCACAGCATCATCACTGCATCATCACTGCATTATCACACCATCATCACTGCATCATCACAGCATCATCACTGCATCATCACAGCAGCATCACAGCGTCATCACAGCATCATCACAGCATCATCACTGCATCATCACTGCATCATCACTGTATCATCACTGCATCATCACTGTGTCATAAGAGCATCACTGCATCATGACTTCATCATGACTTCATCATGACTTCATCATCACTGCATCATCACTGCATCATCACACCATCATCACTGCATCATCACAGTATCATCACAGCATCATCACTGCATCATCACCGCATCATCACTGCATCATCACTGCATCGTCACAGCATCATTACATTGTCATCACTGCATAATCACTGCATCATCAGAGCATCATCACACGATCAACACACGGTCATCAAAGCATCATCATTGCATCATCACAGTATCATCACTGCGTCATCACAAAATCATCACAAAATCACCACAGTGTCATAACAGCATCATCACTGCATCATCACTAAATCATCACAGCATCCTCACTGCATCATCACACCATCATCACTGCATCATCACTGCATCATCACAGCATAATCACAGCGTCATCAAAGCATCATCACTGCATCATCACAGCATCATCACTGCATCATCACTGCATCATCACTGTGTCATCACTGCATCACTGCATCATGACTTCATCATCACTGTATCATCACAGCATCCTCATTGCATCATCACAGCATCATCACTGCATCATCACAGCATCATCACAGCGTCATCAAAGCATCATCACTGCAGCATCACACCATTATAACTGCATCATCACAGCATCATCACTGCATCATCACTGTGTCATAACAGGATCATCACTGCATCAGCACAGCTTCATCACAGCATCATCACAGCATCATCACAGCATCCTCATTGCATCATCACAGCATCATCACTGCATCATCACAGCATCATCACTGTGTCATCACAGCATCATCACAGCATCATCACTGCATCATCACTGCATCATCACTGTATCATCACTGCATCATCACTGTGTCATAACAGCATCATCACTGCATCATCACTAAATCATCACAGCATCCTCACTGCATCATCACAGCATCATCACAGCGTCATCACAGCATCATCACAGCGTCATCACAGCATCATCACAGCATCATCACTGTATCATCACTGCATCATCACTGTGTCATAACAGCATCACTGCATCATGACTTCATCATGACTTCATCATGACTTCATCATCACTGCATCATCACAGCATCATCACACCATAATCACTGCATCATCACAGCATCATTACAGCATCATCACTGCATCATCACAGCATCATCACAGCATCATCACAGCATCATCACTGCATCATCACAGTATCATCACAGCATCATCACTTCATCATCACACCATCATCACACCATAATCACTGCATCATCACAGCATCATCACAACATCATCACTGCATCATCACTGCATCATTACTGCATCATCACAGCATCATCACTGCATCATCACAGCATCATCACTGCATCATCACTGCGTCATCACAGCATCATCAGTTCATCATCACTGCATCATCACTGCATCATCACTGCATCATCACAGCATCATCACTTCATCATCACAGCATCATCACAGCATCATCACTGCATCATCACAGCATCATCACTGCATCATCACTGCATCATCACACCATCATCACAGCATCATCACTGCATCATCACTGCATCATCACAGCATCATCACTGCATCATCACTGTGTCATAACAACATCATCACTGCATCATCACTTCATCATCACAGCATCATCACAACGTCATCAAAGCATCATCACTGCATCATCACTTTGTCATAACAGCATCATCACAGCATCATCACTTCATCATCACAGCATCACCACTGCATCATCACTGCAGCATCACACCATCATCACAGCATCATCACTGCATCATCACTGCATCATCACTGCATCATCACTGTGTCATCACACAATCATCACTGCATCATCACTGCATCATCACAGCATCATCACAGCGTCATCAAAGCATCATCACTGCATCATCACTGTATCATCACTGCATCATCACTTTGTCATAACAGCATCATCACAGCATCATCACTGCATAGTCACAGCATCATCACAGCATCATCACAGCATCATCACTGCATCATCACTGCATCATCACTGCATCATCACAGCATCAGCACAGAATCCTCACTGCATCATCACACCATCATCACTGCATCATCACACCATCATCACAGCATCATCACAGCATCATCACTGCATCATCACAGCATCATCACTGCATCATCACAGCATCATCACTTCATCATCACAGCATCATCACAGCGTCATCAAAGCATCATCACTGCATCATCACTGCATCATCACACCATCATCACTGCATCATCACAGCATCATCACTGTGTCATAACAGCATCATCACAGCATCATCACTTCATCATCACTGCATCATCACTGCATCATCACTGCGTCATCACTGTGTCATCACAGCATCATCACTTCATCATCACTTCATCATCACTGCATCATCACTGCATCATCACAGCATCATCACTGCATCATCACTAAATCATCACAGCATCCTCACTGCATCATCACTGCATCATCACTGCATCATTCCAGCATCATCACAGCGTCATCAAAGCATCATCACTGCATGATCACAGCATCATCACACCATCACCACTGCATCATCACAACATCATCATCGCAGCGTCATCACTACATCAACACATCATCATCACTGCATCATCACTAAATCATCACAGCATCCTCACTGCATCATCACACCATCATCACTGCATCATCACAGCATCATCACAGCATCATCACTGCATCATCACAGCATCATCACTGCATCATCACTGCAGCATCACACCATCATCACAGCATCATCACAGTATCATCACAGCATCATCACTGCATCATCACTGCATCGACACACCATCATCACTTCATCACCACTGCATCATCACTGCATCATCACAGCATCATCACTGCATCATCACTAAATCATCACAGCATCCTCACTGCATCATCACACCATCATCACTGCATCATCACTGCATCATCACAGCATCATCACAGCGTCATCAAAGCATCATCACTGCATCATCACAGCATCATCACTGCATCATCACTGCATCATCACTGTGTCATAACAGCATCACTGCATCATGACTTCATCATCACTGCATCATCACAGCATCCTCACTGCATCATCACAGCATCATCACTGCATCATCAAAGCATCATCACAGCGTCATCAAAGCATCATCACTGCAGCATCACACCATTATCACTGCATCATCACAGCATCATCACTGCATCACTGCATCATCACTGTATCATCACTGCATCATCACTGTGTCATAACAGCATCATCACAGCATCATTACAGCATCATCACAGCATCCTCACTGCATCATCACAGCATCATCACAGCGTCATCACAGCATCATCACAGCGTCATCACAGCATCATCACAGCATCATCACTGCATCATCACAGCATCATCACAGCATCATCACTGCATCATCACAGTATCATCACAGCATCATCACTGCATCATCACCGCATCATCACTGCATCATCACTGCATCGTCACACCATCATCACTGCATCATCACTGCATTGTCACAGTGTCATCACAGCATCATCACTGCATCATCACAGTATCATCACAGCATCATCACACCATCAACAAACGGTCATCAAAGCATCATCATTGCATCATCACAGTATCATCACTGCATCATCACAAAATCATCACAAAATCACCACAGTGTCATCACAGCATCATCACTGCATCATCACTAAATCATCACAGCATCCTCACTGCATCATCACACCATCATCACTGCATCATCACTGCATCATTCCAGCATCATCACAGCGTCATCAAAGCATCATCACTGCATCATCACAGCATCATCACACCATCACCACTGCATCATCACAACATCATCATCGCAGCGTCATCACTACATCAACACATCATCATCACTGCATCATCACTGCATCATCACTGCATCCTCACTGCATCATCACACCATCATCACTGCATCATCACTGCATTGTCACAGTGTCATCACAGCATCATCACTGCATCATCACAGTATCATCACAGCATCATCACACCATCATCACAGCATCATCACAGCATCATCACAGCAGCATCACAGCATCATCAGAACGTCTTCACAGCATCATCACAGCATCATCACTGCATCATCACACCATCATCACAGCATCATCACAGCATCATCACTGCATCATCACAGCATCATCACTGCATCATCACTGCAGCATCACACCATCATCACAGCATCATCACTGCATCATCACAGCATCATCACAGCATCATCACTGCATCATCACTGCATCATCACTGCATCATCACTTTGTCATAACAGCATCATCACAGCATCATCACAGCATCATCACTGCATCATCACAGCATCATCACTGCATCATCACTGCATCATCAAACCATCATCACAGCATCATCACTGCATCATCACTGCATCATCACTGTGTCATCACACAATCATCACTGCATCATCACTGCAGCATCACAGCATCATCACAGCGTCATCTAAGCATCATCACTGCATCATCACTGCATCATCACTGCATCATCACTTTGTCATAACAGCATCATCACAGCATCATCACTGCATAGTCACAGCGTCATCACAGCATCATTACAGCATCATCACTGCATCATCAATGCATCATCACTGCATCATCACAGCATCATCACAGAATCCTCACTGCATCATCACACCATCATCACTGCAGCATCACTGCATCATCACAGCATCATCACAGCATCATCACACCATCATAACTGCATCATCACACCATCATCACAGCATCATCACAGCATCATCACTGTGTCATAACAGCATCATCACTGCATCATCGCTGCATCATCACAGTATCATCACAGCATCATCACAGCATCATCACTGCATCATCACAGCATCATCACTGCATCATCACAGCATCATCACAGTATCATCGGTGCATCATCACAGTATCATCACACCATCATCACACCATCATCACTGCATCATCACAGCATCATCATAACATCATCACAGCATCCTCACTGCATCATCACTGTGTCATCACTGCGTCATCACTGTGTCATAACAGCATCATCACTGCATCATCACAGTGTCATCACAGCATCATCACTGCATCATCACAGTATCATCACAGCATCATCACAGCATCATCACTGCATCGACACACAATCATCACTTCATCATCACTGCATCATCACTGCATCATCACAGCATCATCACTGCATCATCACTGCATCATCACACCATCATCATTGCATCATCACAGCATCATCACAGCATCATCACTGCATCATCACTGCATCATCACAGCATCATCACAGCGTCATAACAGCATCATCACAGCATCATCACTGCATACTCACTGCATCATCACACCATCATCACTGTGTCATAAGAGCATCACTGCATCATGACTTCATCATGACTTCATCATCACTGCATCATCACTGCATCATCACTGCAGCATCACACCATCATCACTGCATCATCACTGCATCATCACTGCGTCATCACTGCGTCATCACTGTGTCATCACAGCATCATCACTTCATCATCACTTCATCATCACTGTATCATTACAGCATCATCACTGCATCATCACAGCATCATCACAGCATCATCACTGCATCATCACAGCATCATCACTGCATCATCACTGTGTCATCACTGCATCATCACTGCATCATCACTGCATCCTCACTGCATCATCACACCATCATCACTGCATCATCACTGCATCATCACTGCATCATCACAGTATCATCACAGCATCATCACTGCAGCATCACAGCATCATCAGAACGTCTTCACAGCATCATCACTGCATCATCACAGTGTCATAACAGCATCATCACTGCATCCTCACTGCATCATCACTGCATCATCACTGCATCATCACTGCATCATCCCTGCATCATCACAGCATCATCACTGCATACTCAGTGCATACTCAGTGCATACTCACTGCATCATCACACCATCATCACTGCATCATCACAGCATCATCACTGCATCATCACTGCGTCATCACTGTGTCATAACAGCATCATCACTGCATCATCACTTCATCATCACTGCATCATCACTGCATCATCACAGCATCATCACTGCATCATCACAGCATCATTACTGCATCATCACTGCATCATCACTGCATCATCACACCATCATCACTGCATCATCACAGAATCATCACTGCATCATCACTAAATCATCACAGCATCATCACTGCATCATCACTGCATCATCACACCATCATCATTGCATCATCACTGCATCATCACAGTGTCATCACAGCATCATCACTGCATCATCACTGCATCATCACAGTATCATCACTGCATCATCACAGTATCATCACTGCATCATCACACCATCATCACAGCATCATCACTGCAGCATCACAGCAGCATCACAGCATCATCAGAACGTCTTCACAGCATCATCACAGCATCATCACTGCATCATCACTAAATCATCACAGCATCCTCACTGCATCATCACAGCATCATCACAGCATCATCACTGCATCATCACTGCATCATCACAGCATCATCACTGCATCATCACAGCATCCTCACTGCATCATCACACCATCATCACTGCATCATCACTGCATCATCACAGCATCATCAAAGCATCCTCACTGCATCATCACACCATCATCACTGCATCATCACTGCATCATCACAGCATCATCACAGCATCATCACACCATCATCACTGCATCATCACACCATCATCACAGCATCATCACAGCATCATCACTGCATCATCACAGCATCATCATTGTTCATAACAGCATCATCACTGCATCATCACTTCATCATCACTGCATCATCACTGCGTCATCACTGTGTCATCACACAATCATCACTTTGTCATAACAGCATCATCACAGCATCATCACTGCATAGTCACAGCATCATCACAGCATCATCACTGCATCATCACTGCATCATCACAGCATCATCACAGAATCCTCACTGCATCATCACACCATCATCACTGCATCATCACTGCATCATCACAGCATCATCACAGCATCATCACACCATCATAACTGCATCATCACACCATCATCACAGCATCATCACAGCATCATCACAGCATCATCACTGCATCATCACAGCATCATCACTGTGTCATAACAGCATCATCACTGCATCATCACTGCATCATCACTGCATCATCACAGCATCATCGCTGCATCATCACAGCATCATCACTGCATCATCACATCATCATCACATCATCATCACTGCATCATCACAGCATCATCATAACATCATCACTGCATCATCACTGCATCATTACTGCATCATCACAGCATCATCACTGCACCATCACAACATCATCACTGCATCATCACTGCATCATCACTGTGTCATCACTGCGTCATCACTGTGTCATAACAGCATCATCACTGCATCATCACAGTATCATCACTGCATCATCACTGCATCATCACAGTGTCATCACAGCATCATCACTGCATCATCACAGTATCATCACAGCATCATCACTGCATCGACACACCATCATCACTTCATCACCACTTCATCACCACTGCATCATCACAGCATCATCACTGCATCATCACTGCATCATCACTGCATCATCATTGCATCATCACAGCATCATCACAGCATCATCACTGCATTATCACTGCATCATCACAGCATCATCACAGCGTCATAACAGCATCATCACAGCATCATCAGTGCATCATCACTGCATACTCACTGCATCATCACACCATCATCACTGTGTCATAAGAGCATCACTGCATCATGACTTCATCATGACTTCATCATGACTTCATCATGACTTCATCATCACTACATCATCACTGCAGCATCACACCATCATCACTGCATCATCACTGCATCATCACAGCATCATCATTACATCATCACTGTATCATCACAGCATCATCACTGCATCATCACTGCATCATCACACCATAATCACTGCATCATCACAGCATCATTACAGCATCTTCACTGCATCATCACAGCATTATCACAGCATCATCACTGCATCATCACAGTATCATCACAGCATCATCACTGCATCATCACACCATCATCACACCATAATCACTGTATCATCACAGCATCATCACAACATCATCACTGCATCATCACTGCATCATTACTGCGTCATCACTGTGTCATCACAGCATCATCACAGCATCATCACAGCATCATCACTGCATCATCACTGCGTCATCACAGCATCATCACTTCATCATCACTGCATCATCACAGCATCATCACTGCATCATCACTGTGTCATTAAAGCATCATCACTGCATCATCACAGCATCCTCACTGCATCATCACACCATCATCACTGCATCATCACTGCATCATCACAGCATCATCACAGCATCCTCACTGCATCATCACACCATCATCACTGCATCATCACTGCATCATCACACCATCATCACAGCATCATCACACCATCATCACAGCATCATCACAGCATCATCACTGCATCATCACAGAATCATCACTGTGTCATAACAGCATCATCACTGTGTCATAACAGCATCATCACTGCATAATCACTTCATCATCACTGCATCATCACTGCATCATCACTGAGTCATCACTGTGTCATCACAGCATCATCACTTCATCATCACTTCATCATCACTGCATCATCACTGCATCATCACAGCATCATCACTGCATCATCACAGCATCATCACTGCATCATCACTGTGTCATCACTGCATCATCACTGCATCATCACTGCATCATCACACCATCGTCACTGCATCATCACTGCATCATCACACCATCATCACAGCATCATCACAGCATCATCACTGCAGCATCACAGCATCATCACAGTGTCATAACAGCATCATCACTGCATCATCACAGCATCCTCACTGCATCATCACTGCATCATCACTGCATCATCACACCATCATCACTGCATCATCACTGCATCATCACTGCATCATCACAGCATACTCACTGCATACTCACTGCATCATCACACCATCATCACTGCATCATCACAGCATCATCACTGCATCATCACTGCATCATCACTGTGTCATAACAGCATCATCACTGCATCATCACTGCATCATCACAGCATCATCACTGCATCATCACTGCATCATCACACCATCATCACTGCATCATCACTGCATCATCACACCATCATCACTGCATCATCACAGCATCATCACAGCATCATCACTGCATCATCACAGCATCATCACAGCATCATCACTGCATCATCACTTCATCATCACTGCATCATCACTGCATCATCACTGCATCATCACTGCGTCATCACTGTGTCATCACAGCATCATCACTTCATCATCACTTCATCATCACTGCATCATCACAGCATCATCACTGCATCATCACAGCATCATCACAGCATCATCACACCATCATCACTGCATCATCACTGTATCATCACACCATCATCACAGCATCATCACTGCATCATCACTGCAGCATCACAGCATCATCAGAACGTCTTCACAGCATCATCACTGCATCATCACTGCATCATCACTGCATCATCACAGTGTCATAACAGCATCATCACTGCATCATCACAGCATCCTCACTGCATCATCACTGCATCATCACTGCATCCTCACTGCATCATCCCTGCATCATCACAGCATCATCACAGCATCATCACTGCATACTCACTGCATACTCACTGCATACTCACTGCATCATCACACCATCATCACTGCATCATCACAGCATCATCACTGCATCATCACTGCATCATCACTGTGTCATAACAGCATCATCACTGCATCATCACTTCATCATCACTGCATCATCACAGCATCATCACTGCATCATCACAGTGTCATCACAGCATCATCACTGCATCATCACTGCATCATCACACCATCATCACAGCATCATCACAGCATCATCACTGCATCATCACAGCATCATCACTGCATCATCACTGCATCATCACACCATCATCATTGCATCATCACAGCATCATCACAGCATCATCACTGCATCATCACTGCATCATCACAGCGTCATCACAGCATCATCACTGCATCATCACTGTATCATCACTGTATCATCACTGCATCATCACTGTGTCATAAGAGCATCACTGCATCATGACTTCATCATGACTTCATCATCACTGCATCATCACAGCATCATCACAGCATCATCACTGCATCATCACTGCATCATCACAGCATCATCACTGCATCATCACTGTGTCATAAGAACATCATCAGTGCATCATCACTTCATCATCACAGCATCATCACAGCGTCATCAAAGCATCATCACTGCAGCATCACACCATTATCACTGCATCATCACAGCATCATCACTGCATCATCACTGTGTCATAACAGCATCATCACTGCATCATCACAGCTTCATCACAGCATCATCACACCATCATCACAGCATCATCACAGCATCATCACTGCATCATCACAGCATCATCACAGCGTCATCAAAGCATCCTCACTGCATCATCACACCATCACTGCATCATCACAACATCATCATCGCAGCGTCATCACTACATCAACACTGCATCATCACAGCATCATCACTGCATCATCACACCATCATCACTGCATCATCACAGCATCATTACAGCATCATCACTGCATCATCACACCATCATCACTGCATCATCACAGCATCATCATTGCATCATCACTGCGTCATCACTGTGTCATAACAGCATCACTGCATCATGACTTCATCATGACTTCATCATCACTGCATCATCACAGCATCATCACAGCATCATCACTGCATCATCACAGCATCATCATTACATCATCACTGTATCATCACAGCATCATCACTGCATCATCACAGCATCATCACACCATAATCACTGCATCATCACAGCATCATTACAGCATCATCACTGCATCATCACAGCATCATCACAGCATCATCACAGCATCATCACTGCATCATCAGAGTATCATAACAGCATCATCATTGCATCATCACACCATCATCACACCATAATCACTGCATCATCACAGCATCATCACAACATCATCACTGCATCATCACTGCATCATTACTGCATCATCACAGCATCATCACTGCATCATCACAGCATCATCACTGCGTCATCACTGTGTCATCACAGCATAATCAGTTCATCATCACTGCATCATCACAGCATCATCACAGCATCATCACTGCATCATCACTGCATCATCACAGCATCATCACTGCATCATCACAGCATCCTCACTGCATCATCACACAATCATCACTGCATCATCACTGCATCATCACAGCATCATCACAGCATCCTCACTGCATCATCACACCATCATCACTGCATCATCACTGCATCATCACAGCATCATCACAGCATCATCACACCATCATCACTGCATCATCACACCATCATCACAGCATCATCACAGCATCATAACTGCATAATCACAGCATCATCACTGTGTCATAACAGCATCATCACTGCATCATCACTTCATCATCACTGCATCATCACTGCATCATCACTGCGTCATCACTGTGTCATCACACAATCATCACTGCATCATCACTGCATCATCACAGCATCATCACAGCGTCATCAAAGCATCATCACTGCATCATCACTGCATCATCACTGCATCATCACTTTGTCATAACAGCATCATCACAGCATCATCACTGCATAGTCACAGCATCATCACAGCATCATCACTGCATCATCACTGCATCATCACAGCATCATCACTGCATCATCACAGCATCATCACTGCATCATCACTGCGTCATCACAGCATCATCAGTTCATCATCACTGCATCATCACTGCATCATCACTGCATCATCACAGCATCATCACTTCATCATCACAGCATCATCACAGCATCATCACTGCATCATCACAGCATCATCACTGCATCATCACTGCATCATCACACCATCATCACAGCATCATCACTGCATCATCACTGCATCATCACAGCATCATCACACCATCATCACTGTGTCATAACAACATCATCACTGCATCATCACTTCATCATCACAGCATCATCACAACGTCATCAAAGCATCATCACTGCATCATCACTTTGTCATAACAGCATCATCACAGCATCATCACTTCATCATCACAGCATCACCACTGCATCATCACTGCAGCATCACACCATCATCACAGCATCATCACTGCATCATCACTGCATCATCACTGCATCATCACTGTGTCATCACACAATCATCACTGCATCATCACTGCATCATCACAGCATCATCACAGCGTCATCAAAGCATCATCACTGCATCATCACTGCATCATCACTGCATCATCACTTTGTCATAACAGCATCATCACAGCATCATCACTGCATAGTCACAGCATCATCACAGCATCATCACAGCATCATCACTGCATCATCACTGCATCATCACTGCATCATCACAGCATCAGCACAGAATCCTCACTGCATCATCACACCATCATCACTGCATCATCACACCATCATCACAGCATCATCACAGCATCATCACTGCATCATCACAGCATCATCACTGCATCATCACAGCATCATCACTTCATCATCACAGCATCATCACAGCGTCATCAAAGCATCATCACTGCATCATCACTGCATCATCACACCATCATCACTGCATCATCACAGCATCATCACTGTGTCATAACAGCATCATCACAGCATCATCACTTCATCATCACTGAATCATCACTGCATCATCACAGCATCATCACAGCATCATCGCTGCATCATCACAGTATCATCACAGCATCATCACATCATCATCACATCATCATCACTGCATCATCACAGCATCATCATAACATCATCACTGCATCATCACTGCATCATTACTGCATCATCACAGCATCATCACTGCACCATCACAGCATCATCACTGCATCATCACTGCATCATCACTGTGTCATCACTGCGTCATCACTGTGTCATAACAGCATCATCACTGCATCATCACTGCATCATCACAGCATCATCACTGCATCATCACAGTATCATCACAGCGTCATCACTGCATCATCACTGCATCGACACACCATCATCACTTCATCACCACTGCATCATCACTGCATCATCACAGCATCATCACTGCATCATCACTAAATCATCACAGCATCCTCACTGCATCATCACACCATCATCACTGCATCATCACTGCATCATCACAGCATCATCACAGCGTCATCAAAGCATCATCACTGCATCATCACAGCATCATCACTGCATCATCACTGCATCATCACTGTGTCATAACAGCATCACTGCATCATGACTTCATCATCACTGCATCATCACAGCATCCTCACTGCATCATCACAGCATCATCACTGCATCATCAAAGCATCATCACAGCGTCATCAAAGCATCATCACTGCAGCATCACACCATTATCACTGCATCATCACAGCATCATCACTGCATCATCACTGTGTCATAACAGCATCATCACTGCATCATCACTAAATCATCACAGCATCCTCACTGCATCATCACAGCATCATCACTGCATCATCACAGCATCATCACTGTGTCATCACAGCATCATCACAGCATCATCACTGCATCACTGCATCATCACTGTATCATCACTGCATCATCACTGTGTCATAACAGCATCATCACAGCATCATTACAGCATCATCACAGCATCCTCACTGCATCATCACAGCATCATCACAGCGTCATCACAGCATCATCACAGCGTCATCACAGCATCATCACAGCATCATCACTGCATCATCACAGCATCATCACAGCATCATCACTGCATCATCACAGTATCATCACAGCATCATCACTGCATCATCACCGCATCATCACTGCATCATCACTGCATCGTCACACCATCATCACTGCATCATCACTGCATTGTCACAGTGTCATCACAGCATCATCACTGCATCATCACAGTATCATCACAGCATCATCACACCATCAACACACGGTCATCAAAGCATCATCATTGCATCATCACAGTATCATCACTGCATCATCACAAAATCATCACAAAATCACCACAGTGTCATCACAGCATCATCACTGCTTCATCACTAAATCATCACAGCATCCTCACTGCATCATCACACCATCATCACTGCATCATCACTGCATCATTCCAGCATCATCACAGCGTCATCAAAGCATCATCACTGCATCATCACAGCATCATCACACCATCACCACTGCATCATCACAACATCATCATCGCAGCGTCATCACTACATCAACACATCATCATCACTGCATCATCACTGCATCATCACTGCATCCTCACTGCATCATCACACCATCATCACTGCATCATCACTGCATTGTCACAGTGTCATCACAGCATCATCACTGCATCATCACAGTATCATCACAGCATCATCACACCATCATCACAGCATCATCACAGCATCATCACAGCAGCATCACAGCATCATCAGAACGTCTTCACAGCATCATCACAGCATCATCACTGCATCATCACACCATCATCACAGCATCATCACAGCATCATCACTGCATCATCACAGCATCATCACTGCATCATCACTGCATCATCACACCATCATCACAGCATCATCACTGCATCATCACAGCATCATCACAGCATCATCACTGCATCATCACTGCATCATCACTGCATCATCACTTTGTCATAACAGCATCATCACAGCATCATCACAGCATCATCACTGCATCATCACAGCATCATCACTGCATCATCACTGCATCATCAAACCATCATCACAGCATCATCACTGCATCATCACTGCATCATCACTGTGTCATCACACAATCATCACTGCATCATCACTGCAGCATCACAGCATCATCACAGCGTCATCTAAGCATCATCACTGCATCATCACTGCATCATCACTGCATCATCACTTTGTCATAACAGCATCATCACAGCATCATCACAGCATCATCACAGCGTCATCACAGCATCATTACAGCATCATCACTGCATCATCAATGCATCATCACTGCATCATCACAGCATCATCACAGAATCCTCACTGCATCATCACACCATCATCACTGCAGCATCACTGCATCATCACAGCATCATCACAGCATCATCACACCATCATAACTGCATCATCACACCATCATCACAGCATCATCACAGCATCATCACTGTGTCATAACAGCATCATCACTGCATCATCGCTGCATCATCACAGTATCATCACAGCATCATCACAGCATCATCACTGCATCATCACAGCATCATCACTGCATCATCACAGCATCATCACAGCATCATCGCTGCATCATCACAGTATCATCACACCATCATCACACCATCATCACTGCATCATCACAGCATCATCATAACATCATCACAGCATCCTCACTGCATCATCACTGTGTCATCACTGCGTCATCACTGTGTCATAACAGCATCATCACTGCATCATCACAGTGTCATCACAGCATCATCACTGCATCATCACAGTATCATCACAGCATCATCACAGCATCATCACTGCATCGACACACAATCATCACTTCATCATCACTGCATCATCACTGCATCATCACAGCATCATCACTGCATCATCACTGCATCATCACACCATCATCATTGCATCATCACAGCATCATCACAGCATCATCACTGCATCATCACTGCATCATCACAGCATCATCACAGCGTCATAACAGCATCATCACAGCATCATCACTGCATACTCACTGCATCATCACACCATCATCACTGTGTCATAAGAGCATCACTGCATCATGACTTCATCATGACTTCATCATCACTGCATCATCACTGCATCATCACTGCAGCATCACACCATCATCACTGCATCATCACTGCATCATCACTGCGTCATCACTGCGTCATCACTGTGTCATCACAGCATCATCACTTCATCATCACTTCATCATCACTGCATCATTACAGCATCATCACTGCATCATCACAGCATCATCACAGCAACATCACTGCATCATCACAGCATCATCACTGCATCATCACTGTGTCATCACTGCATCATCACTGCATCATCACTGCATCCTCACTGCATCATCACACCATCATCACTGCATCATCACTGCATCATCACTGCATCATCACTGCATCATCACAGTATCATCACAGCATCATCACTGCAGCATCACAGCATCATCAGAACGTCTTCACAGCATCATCACTGCATCATCACAGTGTCATAACAGCATCATCACTGCATCCTCACTGCATCCTCACTGCATCATCACTGCATCATCACTGCATCATCACTGCATCATCCCTGCATCATCACAGCATCATCACTGCATACTCAGTGCATACTCAGTGCATACTCACTGCATCATCACACCATCATCACTGCATCATCACAGCATCATCACTGCATCATCACTGCATCATCACTGTGTCATAACAGCATCATCACTGCATCATCACTTCATCATCACTGCATCATCACTGCATCATCACAGCATCATCACTGCATCATCACAGCATCATTACTGCATCATCACTGCATCATCACTGCATCATCACACCATCATCACTGCATCATCACAGCATCATCACTGCATCATCACTAAATCACCACAGCATCATCACTGCATCATCACTGCATCATCACACCATCATCATTGCATCATCACTGCATCATCACAGTGTCATCACAGCATCATCACTGCATCATCACAGTATCATCACAGAATCATCACTGCATCATCATTGCATCGACACACCATCACTTCATCATCACTGCATCATCACAGCATCATCACTGCATCATCACTGCATCATCACACCATCATCATTGCATCATCACAGCATCATCACAGCATCATCACTGCATCATCACTGCATCATCACAGCGTCATAACAGCATCATCACAGCATCATCACTGCATACTCACTGCATCATCACACCATCATCACTGTGTCATAAGAGCATCACTGCATCATGACTTCATCATGAGTTCATCATGACTTCATCATCACTGCATCATCACTGCATCATCACACCATCATCACTGCATCATCACTTCATCATCACTGCATCATCACTGCATCATCACTGCATCATCACTGCGTCATCACTGCGTCATCACAGCATCATCACTTCATCATCACTGCGTCATCACTGTGTCATCACTGCATCATCACTGCATCATCACTGCATCATCACTGCGTCATCACTGTGTCATCACAGCATCATCACTTCATCATCACTTCATCATCACTGCATCATCACTGCATCATCACTGTGTCATCACTGCATCATCACTGCATCATCACTGCATCATCACAGTATCATCACTGCATCATCACAGTATCATCACTGCATCATCACACCATCATCACAGCATCATCACTGCAGCATCACAGCAGCATCACAGCATCATCAGAACGTCTTCACAGCATCATCACAGCATCATCACTGCATCATCACTAAATCATCACAGCATCCTCACTGCATCATCACAGCATCATCACAGCATCATCACTGCATCATCACTGCATCATCACAGCATCATCACTGCATCATCACAGCATACTCACTGCATCATCACACCATCATCACTGCATCATCACTGCATCATCACAGCATCGTCAAAGCATCCTCACTGCATCATCACACCATCATCACTGCATCATCACTGCATCATCACAGCATCATCACAGCATCATCACACCATCATCACTGCATCATCACACCATCATCACAGCATCATCACAGCATCATCACTGCATCATCACAGCATCATCATTGTTCATAACAGCATCATCACTGCATCATCACTTCATCATCACTGCATCATCACTGCGTCATCACTGTGTCATCACACAATCATCACTTTGTCATAACAGCATCATCACAGCATCATCACTGCATAGTCACAGCATCATCACAGCATCATCACTGCATCATCACTGCATCATCACAGCATCATCACAGAATCCTCACTGCATCATCACACCATCATCACTGCATCATCACTGCATCATCACAGCATCATCACAGCATCATCACACCATCATAACTGCATCATCACACCATCATCACAGCATCATCACAGCATCATCACAGCATCATCACTGCATCATCACAGCATCATCACTGTGTCATAACAGCATCATCACTGCATCATCACTGCATCATCACTGCATCATCACTGCATCATCACAGCATCATCGCTGCATCATCACAGCATCATCACTGCATCATCACTGCGTCATCACATCATCATCACTGCATCATCACAGCATCATCATAACATCATCACTGCATCATCACTGCATCATTACTGCATCATCACAGCATCATCACTGCACCATCACAACATCATCACTGCATCATCACTGCATCATCACTGTGTCATCACTGCGTCATCACTGTGTCATAACAGCATCATCACTGCATCATTACAGTATCATCACTGCATCATCACTGCATCATCACAGTGTCATCACAGCATCATCACTGCATCATCACAGTATCATCACAGCATCATCACTGCATCGACACACCATCATCACTTCATCACCACTTCATCACCACTGCATCATCACAGCATCATCACTGCATCATCACTGCATCATCACTGCATCATCATTGCATCATCACAGCATCATCACAGCATCATCACTGCATTATCACTGCATCATCACAGCATCATCACAGCGTCATAACAGCATCATCACAGCATCATCAGTGCATCATCACTGCATACTCACTGCATCATCACACCATCATCACTGTGTCATAAGAGCATCACTGCATCATGACTTCATCATGACTTCATCATGACTTCATCATGACTTCATCATCACTGCATCATCACTGCAGCATCACACCATCATCACTGCATCATCACTGCATCATCACAGCATCATCATTACATCATCACTGTATCATCACAGCATCATCACTGCATCATCACTGCATCATCACACCATAATCACTGCATCATCACAGCATCATTACAGCATCTTCACTGCATCATCACAGCATTATCACAGCATCATCACTGCATCATCACAGTATCATCACAGCATCATCACTGAATCATCACACCATCATCACACCATAATCACTGTATCATCACAGCATCATCACAACATCATCACTGCATCATCACTGCATCATTACTGCGTCATCACTGTGTCATCACAGCATCATCACAGCATCATCACAGCATCATCACTGCATCATCACTGCGTCATCACAGCATCATCACTTCATCATCACTGCATCATCACAGCATCATCACTGCATCATCACTGTGTCATTAAAGCATCATCACTGCATCATCACAGCATCCTCACTGCATCATCACACCATCATCACTGCATCATCACTGCATCATCACAGCATCATCACAGCATCCTCACTGCATCATCACACCATCATCACTGCATCATCACTGCATCATCACACCATCATCACAGCATCATCACACCATCATCACAGCATCATCACAGCATCATCACTGCATCATCACAGAATCATCACTGTGTCATAACAGCATCATCACTGTGTCATAACAGCATCATCACTGCATAATCACTTCATCATCACTGCATCATCACTGCATCATCACTGCGTCATCACTGTGTCATCACAGCATCATCACTTCATCATCACTTCATCATCACTGCATCATCACTGCATCATCACAGCATCATCACTGCATCATCACAGCATCATCACTGCATCATCACTGTGTCATCACTGCATCATCACTGCATCATCACTGCATCATCACACCATCGTCACTGCATCATCACTGCATCATCACACCATCATCACAGCATCATCACAGCATCATCACTGCAGCATCACAGCATCATCACAGTGTCATAACAGCATCATCACTGCATCATCACAGCATCCTCACTGCATCATCACTGCATCATCACTGCATCATCACACCATCATCACTGCATCATCACTGCATCATCACTGCATCATCACAGCATACTCACTGCATACTCACTGCATCATCACACCATCATCACTGCATCATCACAGCATCATCACTGCATCATCACTGCATCATCACTGTGTCATAACAGCATCATCACTGCATCATCACTGCATCATCACAGCATCATCACTGCATCATCACTGCATCATCACACCATCATCACTGCATCATCACTGCATCATCACACCATCATCACTGCATCATCACAGCATCATCACAGCATCATCACTGCATCATCACAGCATCATCACAGCATCATCACTGCATCATCACAACATCATCATTGCATCATCACTGCGTCATCACTGTGTCATCACAGCATCATCACTTCATCATCACTTCATCATCACTGCATCATCACAGCATCATCACTGCATCATCACAGCATCATCACTGCATCATCACTGCATCATCACCGCATCATCACTGCATCATCACTGCATCATCACTGCATCATCACACCATCATCACAGCATCATCACTGCATCATCACTGCAGCATCACAGCATCATCAGAACGTCTTCACAGCATCATCACTGCATCATCACTGCATCATCACTGCATCATCACAGTGTCATAACAGCATCATCACTGCATCATCACAGCATCCTCACTGCATCATCACTGCATCATCACTGCATCCTCACTGCATCATCCCTGCATCATCACAGCATCATCACAGCATCATCACTGCATACTCACTGCATACTCACTGCATACTCACTGCATCATCACACCATCATCACTGCATCATCACAGCATCATCACTGCATCATCACTGCATCATCACTGTGTCATAACAGCATCATCACTGCATCATCACTTCATCATCACTGCATCATCACAGCATCATCACTGCATCATCACAGTGTCATCACAGCATCATCACTGCATCATCACTGCATCATCACACCATCATCACAGCATCATCACAGCATCATCACTGCATCATCACAGCATCATCACTGCATCATCACTGCATCATCACACCATCATCATTGCATCATCACAGCATCATCACAGCATCATCACTGCATCATCACTGCATCATCACAGCGTCATCACAGCATCATCACTGCATCATCACTGTATCATCACTGTATCATCACTGCATCATCACTGTGTCATAAGAGCATCACTGCATCATGACTTCATCATGACTTCATCATCACTGCATCATCACAGCATCATCACAGCATCATCACTGCATCATCACTGCATCATCACAGCATCATCACTGCATCATCACTGTGTCATAAGAACATCATCAGTGCATCATCACTTCATCATCACAGCATCATCACAGCGTCATCAAAGCATCATCACTGCAGCATCACACCATTATCACTGCATCATCACAGCATCATCACTGCATCATCACTGTGTCATAACAGCATCATCACTGCATCATCACAGCTTCATCACAGCATCATCACACCATCATCACAGCATCATCACAGCATCATCACTGCATCATCACAGCATCATCACAGCGTCATCAAAGCATCCTCACTGCATCATCACACCATCACTGCATCATCACAACATCATCATCGCAGCGTAATCACTACATCAACACTGCATCATCACAGCATCATCACTGCATCATCACACCATCATCACTGCATCATCACAGCATCATTACAGCATCATCACTGCATCATCACACCATCATCACTGCATCATCACAGCATCATCACAGCATCATCATTGCATCATCAATGCGTCATCACTGTGTCATAACAGCATCACTGCATCATGACTTCATCATGACTTCATCATCACTGCATCATCACAGCATCATCACAGCATCATCACTGCATCATCACAGCATCATCATTACATCATCACTGTATCATCACAGCATCATCACTGCATCATTACTGCATCATCACACCATAATCACTGCATCATCACAGCATCATTACAGCATCATCACTGCATCATCACAGCATCATCACAGCATCATCACAGCATCATCACTGCATCATCACAGTATCATAACAGCATCATCATTGCATCATCACACCATCATCACACCATAATCACTGCATCATCACAGCATCATCACAACATCATCACTGCATCATCACTGCATCATTACTGCATCATCACAGCATCATCACTGCATCATCACAGCATCATCACTGCGTCATCACTGTGTCATCACAGCATAATCAGTTCATCATCACTGCATCATCACAGCATCATCACAGCATCATCACTGCATCATCACTGCATCATCACAGCATCATCACTGCATCATCACAGCATCCTCACTGCATCATCACACAATCATCACTGCATCATCACTGCATCATCACAGCATCATCACAGCATCCTCACTGCATCATCACACCATCATCACTGCATCATCACTGCATCATCACAGCATCATCACAGCATCATCACACCATCATCACTGCATCATCACACCATCATCACAGCATCATCACAGCATCATCACTGCATAATCACAGCATCATCACTGTGTCATAACAGCATCATCACTGCATCATCACTTCATCATCACTGCATCATCACTGCATCATCACTGCGTCATCACTGTGTCATCACACAATCATCACTGCATCATCACTGCATCATCACAGCATCATCACAGCGTCATCAAAGCATCATCACTGCATCATCACTGCATCATCACTGCATCATCACTTTGTCATAACAGCATCATCACAGCATCATCACTGCATAGTCACAGCATCATCACAGCATCATCACTGCATCATCACTGCATCATCACTGCATCATCACAGCATCACCACAGAATCCTCACTGCATCATCACACCATTATCACTGCATCATCACTGCATCATCACAGCATCATCACACCATCATAACTGCATCATCACAGTGTCATCACAGCATCATCACTGCATCATCACAGTATCATCACAGCATCATCATAACATCATCACTGCATCATCAGTGCATCATTACTGCATCATCACAGCATCATCACTGCACCATCACAGCATCATCACTGCATCATCACTGCATCATCACAGCATCATCACTGCATCATCACAGTGTCATCACAGCATCATCACTGCATCATCACAGTATCATCACAGCATCATCACTGCATCATCACTGCATCGACACACCATCATCACTTCATCACCACTGCATCATCACTGCATCATCACAGCATCATCACTACATCATCACTGCATCATCACACCATCATCATTGCATCATCACAGCATCATCACAGCATCATCACTGCATCATCACAGCAGAATCACAGCGTCATAACAGCATCATCACAGCATCATCACTGCATCATCACTGCATACTCACTGCATCATCACACCATCATCACTGTGTCATAAGAGCATCACTGCATCATGACTTCATCATGACTTCATCATGACTTCATCATCACTGCATCATCACTGCATCATCACTGCAGCATCACACCATCATCACTGCATCATCACTGCATCATCACAGCATCATCATTACATCATCACTGTATCATCACAGCATCATCACTGCATCATCACTGCATCATCACACCATAATCACTGCATCATCACAGCATCATTACAGCATCTTCACTGCATCATCACAGCATTATCACAGCATCTTCACTGCATCATCATAGTATCATCACAGCATCATCACTGCATCATCACACCATCATCACACCATAATCACTGCATCATCACAGCATCATCACAACATCATCACTGCATCATCACTGCATCATTACTGCGTCATCACTGTGTCATCACAGCATCATCACAGCATCATCACAGCATCATCACTGCATCATCACTGCGTCATCACAGCATCATCACTTCATCATCACTGCATCATCGCAGCATCATCACTGCATCATCACTGCATCATCACAGCATCCTCACTGCATCATCACACCATCATCACTGCATCATCACTGCATCATCACAGCATCATCACAGCATCCTCACTGCATCATCACACCATCATCACTGCATCATCACTGCATCATCACAGCATCATCACTGCATCATCACAGCATCATCACTGTGTCATAACAGCATCATCACTGTGTCATAACAGCATCATCACTGCATAATCACTTCATCATCACTGCATCATCACTGCATCATCACTGCGTCATCACTGTGTCATCACAGCATCATCACTTCATCATCACTTCATCATCACTGCATCATCACTGCATCATCACTGCATCATCACTGTGTCATCACTGCATCATCACTGCATCATCACACCATCGTCACTGCATCATCACTGCATCATCACACCATCATCACAGCATCATCACAGCATCATCACTGCAGCATCACAGCATCATCACTGCAGCATCACAGCATCATCACAGTGTCATAACAGCATCATCACTGCATCATCACAGCATCCTCACTGCATCATCACTGCATCCTCACTGCATCATCCCTGCATCATCACAGCATCATCACTGCATCATCACTGCATACTCACTGCATACTCACTGCATCATCACACCATCATCACTGCATCATCACAGCATCATCACTGCATCATCACTGCATCATCACTGTGTCATAACAGCATCATCACTGCATCATCACTGCATCATCACTGCATCATCACTGCATCATCACAGCATCATCACTGCATCATCACAGTGTCATCACAGCATCATCACTGCATCATCACTGCATCATCACTGCATCATCACACCATCATCACTGCATCATCACAGTGTCATAACAGCATCATCACTGCATCATCACAGCATCATCACTGCATCATCACAACATCATCACTGCATCATCACTGCACCATCACAGCAGCATCACAGCATCATCACTTCATCATCACTTCATCATCACTGCATCATCACAGCATCATTACTGCATCATCACAGCATCATCACTGCATCATCACAGCATCATCACACCATCATCACTGCATCATCACTGCATCATCACACCATCATCACTGCATCATCACTGCAGCATCACAGCATCATCAGAACGTCTTCACAGCATCATCACTGCATCATCACTGCATCATCACTGCATCATCACAGTGTCATAACAGCATCATCACTGCATCATCACAGCATCTTCACTGCATCATCACTGCATCATCACTGCATCCTCACTGCATCATCCCTGCATCATCACAGCATCATCACTGCATACTCACTGCATACTCACTGCATACTCACTGCATCATCACACCATCATCACTGCATCATCACTGCATCATCACTGCATCATCACTGCATCATCACTGTGTCATAACAGCATCATCACTGCATCATCACTTCATCATCACTGCATCATCACTGCATCATCACAGCATCATCACTGCATCATCACAGTGTCATCACAGCATCATCACTGCATCATCACTGCATCATCACACCATCATCACTGCATCATCACAGCATCATCACAGCATCATCACTGCATCATCACAGCATCATCACTGCATCATCACACCATCATCATTGCATCATCACAGCATCATCGCAGCATCATCACTGCATCATCACTGCATCATCACAGCGTCATCACAGCATCATCACTGCATCATCACTGTATCATCACAGCATCATCACTGCATCATCACCGCATCATCACTGCATCATCACTGCATCGTCACAGCATCATCACTGCATCATCACTGCATAATCACTGCATCATCAGAGCATCATCACACCATCAACACACGGTCATCAAAGCATCATCATTGCATCATCACAGTATCATCACTGCATCATCACAAAATCATCACAAAATCACCACAGTGTCATCACAGCATCATCACTGCATCATCACTAAATCATCACAGCATCCTCACTGCATCATCACACCATCATCACTGCATCATCACTGCATCATTCCAGCATCATCACACCGTCATCAAAGCATCATCACTGCATCATCACAGCATCATCACACCATCACCACTGCATCATCACAACATCATCATCGCAGCGTCATCACTACATCAACACATCATCATCACTGCATCATCACAGCATCCTCACTGCATCATCACACCATCATCACTGCATCATCAGAGCATCATCACTGCATCATCACTGCGTCATCACTGCATCATCACACCATCATCACACCATAATCACTGCATCATCACAGCATCATCACAGCATCATCACTGCATCATCACTGCATCATTACTGCGTCATCACTGTGTCATCACAGCATCATCACAGCATCATCACAGCATCATCACTGCATCATCACTGCGTCATCACAGCATCATCACTTCATCATCACTGCATCATCGCAGCATCATCACTGCATCATCACTGCATCATCACAGCATCCTCACTGCATCATCACACCATCATCACTGCATCATCACTGCATCATCACAGCATCATCACAGCATCCTCACTGCATCATCACACCATCATCACTGCATCATCACTGCATCATCACAGCATCATCACTGCATCATCACAGCATCATCACTGTGTCATAACAGCATCATCACTGTGTCATAACAGCATCATCACTGCATAATCACTTCATCATCACTGCATCATCACTGCATCATCACTGCGTCATCACTGTGTCATCACAGCATCATCACTTCATCATCACTTCATCATCACTGCATCATCACTGCATCATCACTGCATCATCACTGTGTCATCACTGCATCATCACTGCATCATCACACCATCGTCACTGCATCATCACTGCATCATCACACCATCATCACAGCATCATCACAGCATCATCACTGCAGCATCACAGCATCATCACTGCAGCATCACAGCATCATCACAGTGTCATAACAGCATCATCACTGCATCATCACAGCATCCTCACTGCATCATCACTGCATCCTCACTGCATCATCCCTGCATCATCACAGCATCATCACTGCATCATCACTGCATACTCACTGCATACTCACTGCATCATCACACCATCATCACTGCATCATCACAGCATCATCACTGCATCATCACTGCATCATCACTGTGTCATAACAGCATCATCACTGCATCATCACTGCATCATCACTGCATCATCACTGCATCATCACAGCATCATCACTGCATCATCACAGTGTCATCACAGCATCATCACTGCATCATCACTGCATCATCACTGCATCATCACACCATCATCACTGCATCATCACAGTGTCATAACAGCATCATCACTGCATCATCACAGCATCATCACTGCATCATCACAACATCATCACTGCATCATCACTGCACCATCACAGCAGCATCACAGCATCATCACTTCATCATCACTTCATCATCACTGCATCATCACAGCATCATTACTGCATCATCACAGCATCATCACTGCATCATCACAGCATCATCACACCATCATCACTGCATCATCACTGCATCATCACACCATCATCACTGCATCATCACTGCAGCATCACAGCATCATCAGAACGTCTTCACAGCATCATCACTGCATCATCACTGCATCATCACTGCATCATCACAGTGTCATAACAGCATCATCACTGCATCATCACAGCATCCTCACTGCATCATCACTGCATCATCACTGCATCCTCACTGCATCATCCCTGCATCATCACAGCATCATCACTGCATACTCACTGCATACTCACTGCATACTCACTGCATCATCACACCATCATCACTGCATCATCACTGCATCATCACTGCATCATCACTGCATCATCACTGTGTCATAACAGCATCATCACTGCATCATCACTTCATCATCACTGCATCATCACTGCATCATCACAGCATCATCACTGCATCATCACAGTGTCATCACAGCATCATCACTGCATCATCACTGCATCATCACACCATCATCACTGCATCATCACAGCATCATCACAGCATCATCACTGCATCATCACAGCATCATCACTGCATCATCACACCATCATCATTGCATCATCACAGCATCATCGCAGCATCATCACTGCATCATCACTGCATCATCACAGCGTCATCACAGCATCATCACTGCATCATCACTGTATCATCACAGCATCATCACTGCATCATCACCGCATCATCACTGCATCATCACTGCATCGTCACAGCATCATCACTGCATCATCACTGCATAATCACTGCATCATCAGAGCATCATCACACCATCAACACACGGTCATCAAAGCATCATCATTGCATCATCACAGTATCATCACTGCATCATCACAAAATCATCACAAAATCACCACAGTGTCATCACAGCATCATCACTGCATCATCACTAAATCATCACAGCATCCTCACTGCATCATCACACCATCATCACTGCATCATCACTGCATCATTCCAGCATCATCACACCGTCATCAAAGCATCATCACTGCATCATCACAGCATCATCACACCATCACCACTGCATCATCACAACATCATCATCGCAGCGTCATCACTACATCAACACATCATCATCACTGCATCATCACAGCATCCTCACTGCATCATCACACCATCATCACTGCATCATCACTGCATCATCACAGCATCATCACAGCATCATCACTGCATCATCACAGTATCATCACAGCATCATCACTGCATCATCACAGCATCATCACAGCAGCATCACAGCAGCATCAGAACGTCTTCACAGCATCATCACAGCATCATCACTAAATCATCACAGCATCCTCACTGCGTCATCACAGCATCATCACAGCATCATCACAGCATCATCACAGCATCATCACTGCATCATCACAGCATCATCACTGCATCATCACTGCATCATCACAGCATCATTACAGCATCATCACTGCATCCTCACTGCATCATCACTGCATCATCACTGTGTCATCACACAATCATCACTGCATCATCACTGCAGCATCACAGCATCATCACAGCGTCATCTAAGCATCATCAATGCATCATCACTGCATCATTACTGCATTATCACTTTGTCATAACAGCATCATCACAGCATCATCACTGCATCATCACAGCCTCATCACAGCATCATCACTGCATCATCACTGCATCATCACTGCATCATCACAGAATCCTCACTGCATCATCACACCATCATCACTGCAGCATCACTGCATCATCACAGCATCATCACAGCATCATCACACCATCATAACTGCATCATCACACCATCATCACAGCATCATCACAGCATCATCACTGTGTCATAACAGCATCATCACTGCATCATCGCTGCATCATCACAGTATCATCACAGCATCATCACAGCATCATCACAGCATCATCACTGCATCATCACAGCATCATCACAGCATCATCACAGCATCATCGCTGCATCATCACAGTATCATCACAGCATCATCACACCATCATCACACCATCATCACTGCATCATCACAGCATCATCATAACATCATCACTGCATCATCACTGCACCATCACTGTGTCATAACAGCATCATCACTGCATCATCACTGCATCATCACAGCATCATCACTGCATCATCACTGCATCATCACAGTATCATCACTGCATCATCACAGCATCATCACTGCATCATCACAGCATCATCACTGCATCATCACTGCATCATCTCTGTGTCATCACAGCATCCTCACTGCATCATCACACCATCGTCACTGCATCATCAGAGCATCATCACAGCATCATCACAGCATCCTCACTGCATCATCACTGCATCATCAGAGCGTCTTCACAGCATCATCACAGTGTCATAACAGCATCACAGCATCATCATACCATCATCACAGCATCATCACTGCATCATCACTGCATCATCACAGCATCATCACAGCGTCATAACAGCATCATCACTGCATACTCACTGCATCATCACACCATCATCACTGTGTCATAAGAGCATCACTGCATCATGACTTCATCATGACTTCATCATGACTTCATCATCACTGCATCATCACTGCAGCATCACACCATCATCACTGCATCATCACTGCATCATCACTGCATCATCACTGCGTCATCACTGTGTCATCACAGCATCATCACTTCATCATCACTTCATCATCACTGCATCATCACAGCATCATCACTGCATCATCACAGCATCATCACTGCATCATCACTGCATCATCACAGCATCATCACTGCATCATCACTGTGTCATCACTGCATCATCACTGCATCATCACACCATCATCACTGCATCATCACTGCATCATCACAGTATCATCACAGCATCATCACTGCAGCATCACAGCATCATCAGAACGTCTTCACAGCATCATCACTGCATCATCACAGTGTCATAACAGCATCATCACTGCATCTTCACAGCATCCTCACTGCATCATCACTGCATCATCACTGCATCATCACTGCATCCTCACTGCATCATCCCTGCATCATCACAGCATCATCACTGCATCATCACAGCATCATCACTGCATACTCACTGCATACTCAGTGCATACTCACTGCATCATCATACCATCATCACTGAATCATCACAGCATCATCACTGCATCATCACTGCATCATCACTGTGTCATAACAGCATCATCACTGCATCATCACTTCATCATCACTGCATCATCACTGCATCATCACAGCATCATCACTGCATCATCACAGTGTCATCACAGCATCATTACTGCATCATCACTGCATCATCACTGCATCATCACACCATCATCACTGCATCATCACAGCATCATCACAGCATCATCACTGCATCATCACAGCATCATCACTGCATCATCACTGCATCATCACACCATCATCATTGCATCATCACAGCATCATCACTGCATCATCACTGTGTCATAACAGCATCATCACTGCATCATCGCTGCATCATCACAGTATCATCACAGCATCATCACAGCATCATCACAGCATCATCACTGCATCATCACAGCATCATCACTGCATCATCACAGCATCATCACAGTATCATCGCTGCATCATCACAGTATCATCACAGCATAATCACACCATCATCACACCATCATCACTGCATCATCACTGCACCATCACAGCATCATCACTGCATCATCACTGCATCATCACTGTGTCATCACTGCGTCATCACTGTGTCATAACAGCATCATCACTGCATCATCACTTCATCATCACTGCATCATCACAGCATCATCATTGCATCATCACTGCATCATCACAGTGTCATCACAGCATCATCACTGCATCATCACAGTATCATCACAGCATCATCACTGCATCATCACTGCATCGACACACCATCATCACTTCATCATCACTGCATCATCACTGCATCATCACAGCATCATCACTGCATCATCACACCATCATCATTGCATCATCACAGCATCATCACAGCATCATCACTGCATAATCACTGCATCATCACAGCATCATCACAGCGTCATAACAGAATCATCACTGCATACTCATTGCATCATCACACCATCATCACTGTGTCATAAGAGCATCACTGCATCATGACTTCATCATGACTTCATAATCACTGCATCATCACTGCAGCATCACTGCAGCTTCACACCATCATCACTGCATCATCACTTCATCATCACTGCATCATCACTGCATCATCACTGCATCATCACTGCGTCATCACTGCGTCATCACAGCATCATCACTTCATCATCACTTCATCATCACTGCATCATCACAGCATCATCACTGCATCATCACAGGATCATCACTGCATCATCATTGCATCATCACAGCATCATCACTGTGTCATCACTGCATCATCACTGCATCATCACTGCATCATCACTGCGTCATCACTGTGTCATCACAGCATCATCACTTCATCATCACTTCATCATCACTGCATCATCACAGCATCATCACTGCATCATCACAGCATCATCACTGCATACTCACTGCATCATCACAGCATCATCACTGCATCATCACTGTGTCATCACTGCATCATCACTGCATCATCACACCATCATCACTGCATCATCACTGCATCATCACTGCATCATCACAGTGTCATAACAGCATCATCACTGCATCATCACAGCATCCTCACTGCATCATCACAGCATCATCACTGCATACTCACTGCATCATCACAGCATCATCACTGCATCATCACTGTGTCATCACTGCATCATCACTGCATCATCACTGCATCATCACACCATCATCACAGCATCATCACAGCATCATCACTGCAGCATCACAGTGTCATAACAGCATCATCACTGCATCATCACAGCATCCTCACTGCATCATCACAGCATCATCACTGCATCATCACAGCATCATCACTGCATCATCACTGCATCATCACAGCATCATCACTGCATCAGCACTGTGTCATCACTGCATCATCACTGCATCATCACTGAATCATCACTGCATCATCACACCATCATCACTGCATCATCACTGCATCATCACTGCATCATCACTGCATCATCACAGTATCATCACAGCATCATCACTGCAGCATCACAGCATCATCAGAACGTCTTCACAGCATCATCACTGCATCATCACTGCATCATCACAGCATCATCACAGCGTCATCAAAGCATCCTCACTGCATCATCACTGCATCATCACTGCATCCTCACTGCATCATCCCTGCATCATCACAGCATCATCACTGCATCATCACAGCATCATCACAGCATCATCACTGCATCATCACTGCATACTCACTGCATCATCACACCATCATCACTGCATCATCACAGCATCATCACTGCATCATCACTGCATCATCACTGTGTCATAACAGCATCATCACTGCATCATCACTTCATCATCACTGCATCATCACTGCATCATCACAGCATCATCACTGCATCATCACAGTGTCATCACAGCATCATTACTGCATCATCACTGCATCATCACTGCATCATCACACCATCATCACTGCATCATCACAGCATCATCACAGCATCATCACTGCATCATCACAGCATCATCACTGCATCATCACTGCATCATCACACCATCATCATTGCACCATCACAGCATCATCACTGCATCATCACTGTGTCATAACAGCATCATCACTGCATCATCGCTGCATCATCACAGTATCATCACAGCATCATCACAGCATCATCACAGCATCATCATTGCATCATCACACCATCATCATTGCATCATCACAGCATCATCACAGCATCATCACTGCATCATCACTGCATCATCACAGCATCATCACAGCGTCATAACAGCATCATCACAGCATCATCACTGCATACTCACTGCATCATCACACCATCATCACTGTGTCATAAGAGCATCACTGCATCATGACTTCATCATGACTTCATCATCACTGCATCATCACTGCATCATCACTGCAGCATCACACCATCATCACTGCATCATCACTTCATCATCACTGCATCATCACTGCATCATCACTGCATCATCACTGCGTCATCACTGTGTCATCACAGCATCATCACCTCATCATCACTGCATCATCACAGCATCATCACTGCATCATCACAGCATCATCACTGCATCATCACTGCATCATCACAGCATCATCACTGCATCATCACTGTGTCATCACTGCATCATCACTGCATCATCACTGCATCATCACTGCATCATCACTGCGTCATCACTGTGTCATCACAGCATCATCACTTCATCATCACTGCATCATCACAGCATCATCACAGCATCATCACAGCGTCATCACTGCATCATCACTGCATCATCACAGCATCATCACTGCATCATCACTGTGTCATCACTGCATCATCACTGCATCATCACTGCATCATCACACCATCATCACACCATCATCACAGCATCATCACAGCATCATCACTGCAGCATAACAGTGTCATAACAGCATCATCACTGCATCATCACAGCATCCTCACTGCATCCTCACTGCATCATCACTGCATCATCACTGCATCCTCACTGCATCATCCCTGCATCATCACAGCATCATCACTGCATCATCACAGCATCATCACTGCATACTCACTGCATACTCACTGCATACTCACTTCATCATCACACCATCATCACTGCATCATCACAGCATCATCACTGCATCATCACTGCATCATCACACCATCATCATTGCATCATCACAGCATCATCACAGCATCATCACTGCATCATCACAGCATCATCACAGCATCATCACAGCGTCATAACAGCATCATCACTGCATACTCACTGCATCATCACACCATCATCACTGTGTCATAAGAGCATCACTGCATCATGACTTCATCATGACTTCATCATGACTTCATAATCACTGCAGCATCACTGCAGCTTCACACCATCATCACTGCATCATCACTTCATCATCACTGCATCATCACTGCATCATCACTGCATCATCACTGCGTCATCACTGCGTCATCACAGCATCATCACTTCATCATCACTTCATCATCACTGCATCATCACAGCATCATCACTGCATCATCACAGCATCATCACTGCATCATCATTGCATCATCACAGCATCATCACTGTGTCATCACTGCATCATCACTGCATCATCACTGCGTCATCACTGCGTCATCACAGCATCATCACTTCATCATCACTTCATCATCACTGCATCATCACAGCATCATCACTGCATCATCACAGCATCATCACTGCATCATCATTGCATCATCACAGCATCATCACTGTGTCATCACTGCATCATCACTGCATCATCACTGCATCATCACTGCGTCATCACTGTGTCATCACAGCATCATCACTTCATCATCACTTCATCATCACTGCATCATCACAGCATCATCACTGCATCATCACAGCATCATCACTGCATACTCACTGCATCATCACAGCATCATCACAGCATCATCACTGCATCATCACTGCATCATCACTGCATCATCACACCATCATCACTGCATCATCACTGCATCATCACTGCATCATCACAGTGTCATAACAGCATCATCACTGCATCATCACAGCATCCTCACTGCATCATCACAGCATCATCACTGCATACTCACTGCATCATCACAGCATCATCACTGCATCATCACTGTGTCATCACTGCATCATCACTGCATCATCACTGCATCATCACACCATCATCACAGCATCATCACAGCATCATCACTGCAGCATCACAGTGTCATAACAGCATCATCACTGCATCATCACAGCATCCTCACTGCATCATCACAGCATCATCACTGCATCATCACAGCATCATCACTGCATCATCACTGCATCATCACAGCATCATCACAGCATCATCACTGCATCATCACTGCATCATCACAGCATCATCACTGCATCATCACTGCATAATCACTGCATCATCAGAGCATCATCACACCATCAACACACGGTCATCAAAGCATCATCATTGCATCATCACAGTATCATCACTGCATCATCACAAAATCATCACAAAATCACCACAGTGTCATCACAGCATCATCACTGCATCATCACTAAATCATCACAGCATCCTCACTGCATCATCACACCATCATCACTGCATCATCACTGCATCATTCCAGCATCATCACACCGTCATCAAAGCATCATCACTGCATCATCACAGCATCATCACACCATCACCACTGCATCATCACAACATCATCATCGCAGCGTCATCACTACATCAACACATCATCATCACTGCATCATCACAGCATCCTCACTGCATCATCACACCATCATCACTGCATCATCACTGCATCATCACAGCATCATCACAGCATCATCACTGCATCATCACAGTATCATCACAGCATCATCACTGCATCATCACAGCATCATCACAGCAGCATCACAGCAGCATCAGAACGTCTTCACAGCATCATCACAGCATCATCACTAAATCATCACAGCATCCTCACTGCGTCATCACAGCATCATCACAGCATCATCACAGCATCATCACTGCATCATCACTGCATCATCACAGCATCATTACAGCATCATCACTGCATCCTCACTGCATCATCACTGCATCATCACTGTGTCATCACACAATCATCACTGCATCATCACTGCAGCATCACAGCATCATCACAGCGTCATCTAAGCATCATCAATGCATCATCACTGCATCATTACTGCATTATCACTTTGTCATAACAGCATCATCACAGCATCATCACTGCATCATCACAGCCTCATCACAGCATCATCACTGCATCATCACTGCATCATCACTGCATCATCACAGAATCCTCACTGCATCATCACACCATCATCACTGCAGCATCACTGCATCATCACAGCATCATCACAGCATCATCACACCATCATAACTGCATCATCACACCATCATCACAGCATCATCACAGCATCATCACTGTGTCATAACAGCATCATCACTGCATCATCGCTGCATCATCACAGTATCATCACAGCATCATCACAGCATCATCACAGCATCATCACTGCATCATCACAGCATCATCACAGCATCATCACAGCATCATCGCTGCATCATCACAGTATCATCACAGCATCATCACACCATCATCACACCATCATCACTGCATCATCACAGCATCATCATAACATCATCACTGCATCATCACTGCACCATCACTGTGTCATAACAGCATCATCACTGCATCATCACTGCATCATCACAGCATCATCACTGCATCATCACTGCATCATCACAGTATCATCACTGCATCATCACAGCATCATCACTGCATCATCACAGCATCATCACTGCATCATCACTGCATCATCTCTGTGTCATCACAGCATCCTCACTGCATCATCACACCATCGTCACTGCATCATCAGAGCATCATCACAGCATCATCACAGCATCCTCACTGCATCATCACTGCATCATCAGAGCGTCTTCACAGCATCATCACAGTGTCATAACAGCATCACAGCATCATCATACCATCATCACAGCATCATCACTGCATCATCACTGCATCATCACAGCATCATCACAGCGTCATAACAGCATCATCACTGCATACTCACTGCATCATCACACCATCATCACTGTGTCATAAGAGCATCACTGCATCATGACTTCATCATGACTTCATCATGACTTCATCATCACTGCATCATCACTGCAGCATCACACCATCATCACTGCATCATCACTGCATCATCACTGCATCATCACTGCGTCATCACTGTGTCATCACAGCATCATCACTTCATCATCACTTCATCATCACTGCATCATCACAGCATCATCACTGCATCATCACAGCATCATCACTGCATCATCACTGCATCATCACAGCATCATCACTGCATCATCACTGTGTCATCACTGCATCATCACTGCATCATCACACCATCATCACTGCATCATCACTGCATCATCACAGTATCATCACAGCATCATCACTGCAGCATCACAGCATCATCAGAACGTCTTCACAGCATCATCACTGCATCATCACAGTGTCATAACAGCATCATCACTGCATCTTCACAGCATCCTCACTGCATCATCACTGCATCATCACTGCATCATCACTGCATCCTCACTGCATCATCCCTGCATCATCACAGCATCATCACTGCATCATCACAGCATCATCACTGCATACTCACTGCATACTCAGTGCATACTCACTGCATCATCATACCATCATCACTGAATCATCACAGCATCATCACTGCATCATCACTGCATCATCACTGTGTCATAACAGCATCATCACTGCATCATCACTTCATCATCACTGCATCATCACTGCATCATCACAGCATCATCACTGCATCATCACAGTGTCATCACAGCATCATTACTGCATCATCACTGCATCATCACTGCATCATCACACCATCATCACTGCATCATCACAGCATCATCACAGCATCATCACTGCATCATCACAGCATCATCACTGCATCATCACTGCATCATCACACCATCAACACAGCGTCATCACAGCATCATCACTGCATCATCACTGTGTCATAACAGCATCATCACTGCATCATCGCTGCATCATCACAGTATCATCACAGCATCATCACAGCATCATCACAGCATCATCACTGCATCATCACAGCATCATCACTGCATCATCACAGCATCATCACAGTATCATCGCTGCATCATCACAGTATCATCACAGCATAATCACACCATCATCACACCATCATCACTGCATCATCACTGCACCATCACAGCATCATCACTGCATCATCACTGCATCATCACTGTGTCATCACTGCGTCATCACTGTGTCATAACAGCATCATCACTGCATCATCACTTCATCATCACTGCATCATCACAGCATCATCATTGCATCATCACTGCATCATCACAGTGTCATCACAGCATCATCACTGCATCATCACAGTATCATCACAGCATCATCACTGCATCATCACTGCATCGACACACCATCATCACTTCATCATCACTGCATCATCACTGCATCATCACAGCATCATCACTGCATCATCACACCATCATCATTGCATCATCACAGCATCATCACAGCATCATCACTGCATAATCACTGCATCATCACAGCATCATCACAGCGTCATAACAGAATCATCACTGCATACTCATTGCATCATCACACCATCATCACTGTGTCATAAGAGCATCACTGCATCATGACTTCATCATGACTTCATAATCACTGCATCATCACTGCAGCATCACTGCAGCTTCACACCATCATCACTGCATCATCACTTCATCATCACTGCATCATCACTGCATCATCACTGCATCATCACTGCGTCATCACTGCGTCATCACAGCATCATCACTTCATCATCACTTCATCATCACTGCATCATCACAGCATCATCACTGCATCATCACAGGATCATCACTGCATCATCATTGCATCATCACAGCATCATCACTGTGTCATCACTGCATCATCACTGCATCATCACTGCATCATCACTGCGTCATCACTGTGTCATCACAGCATCATCACTTCATCATCACTTCATCATCACTGCATCATCACAGCATCATCACTGCATCATCACAGCATCATCACTGCATACTCACTGCATCATCACAGCATCATCACTGCATCATCACTGTGTCATCACTGCATCATCACTGCATCATCACACCATCATCACTGCATCATCACTGCATCATCACTGCATCATCACAGTGTCATAACAGCATCATCACTGCATCATCACAGCATCCTCACTGCATCATCACAGCATCATCACTGCATACTCACTGCATCATCACAGCATCATCACTGCATCATCACTGTGTCATCACTGCATCATCACTGCATCATCACTGCATCATCACACCATCATCACAGCATCATCACAGCATCATCACTGCAGCATCACAGTGTCATAACAGCATCATCACTGCATCATCACAGCATCCTCACTGCATCATCACAGCATCATCACTGCATCATCACAGCATCATCACTGCATCATCACTGCATCATCACAGCATCATCACTGCATCAGCACTGTGTCATCACTGCATCATCACTGCATCATCACTGAATCATCACTGCATCATCACACCATCATCACTGCATCATCACTGCATCATCACTGCATCATCACAGTATCATCACAGCATCATCACTGCAGCATCACAGCATCATCAGAACGTCTTCACAGCATCATCACTGCATCATCACTGCATCATCACAGCATCATCACAGCGTCATCAAAGCATCCTCACTGCATCATCACTGCATCATCACTGCATCCTCACTGCATCATCCCTGCATCATCACAGCATCATCACTGCATCATCACAGCATCATCACAGCATCATCACTGCATCATCACTGCATACTCACTGCATCATCACACCATCATCACTGCATCATCACAGCATCATCACTGCATCATCACTGCATCATCACTGTGTCATAACAGCATCATCACTGCATCATCACTTCATCATCACTGCATCATCACTGCATCATCACAGCATCATCACTGCATCATCACAGTGTCATCACAGCATCATTACTGCATCATCACTGCATCATCACTGCATCATCACACCATCATCACTGCATCATCACAGCATCATCACAGCATCATCACTGCATCATCAATGCATCATCACAGCATCATCACTGCATCATCACACCATCATCATTGCACCATCACAGCATCATCACTGCATCATCACTGTGTCATAACAGCATCATCACTGCATCATCGCTGCATCATCACAGTATCATCACAGCATCATCACAGCATCATCACAGCATCATCATTGCATCATCACACCATCATCATTGCATCATCACAGCATCATCACAGCATCATCACTGCATCATCACTGCATCATCACAGCATCATCACAGCGTCATAACAGCATCATCACAGCATCATCACTGCATACTCACTGCATCATCACACCATCATCACTGTGTCATAAGAGCATCACTGCATCATGACTTCATCATGACTTCATCATCACTGCATCATCACTGCATCATCACTGCAGCATCACACCATCATCACTGCATCATCACTTCATCATCACTGCATCATCACTGCATCATCACTGCATCATCACTGCGTCATCACTGTGTCATCACAGCATCATCACCTCATCATCACTGCATCATCACAGCATCATCACTGCATCATCACAGCATCATCACTGCATCATCACTGCATCATCACAGCATCATCACTGCATCATCACTGTGTCATCACTGCATCATCACTGCATCATCACTGCATCATCACTGCATCATCACTGCGTCATCACTGTGTCATCACAGCATCATCACTTCATCATCACTGCATCATCACAGCATCATCACAGCATCATCACAGCGTCATCACTGCATCATCACTGCATCATCACAGCATCATCACTGCATCATCACTGTGTCATCACTGCATCATCACTGCATCATCACTGCATCATCACACCATCATCACACCATCATCACAGCATCATCACAGCATCATCACTGCAGCATAACAGTGTCATAACAGCATCATCACTGCATCATCACAGCATCCTCACTGCATCCTCACTGCATCATCACTGCATCATCACTGCATCCTCACTGCATCATCCCTGCATCATCACAGCATCATCACTGCATCATCACAGCATCATCACTGCATACTCACTGCATACTCACTGCATACTCACTTCATCATCACACCATCATCACTGCATCATCACAGCATCATCACTGCATCATCACTGCATCATCACACCATCATCATTGCATCATCACAGCATCATCACAGCATCATCACTGCATCATCACAGCATCATCACAGCATCATCACAGCGTCATAACAGCATCATCACTGCATACTCACTGCATCATCACACCATCATCACTGTGTCATAAGAGCATCACTGCATCATGAATTCATCATGACTTCATAATCACTGCATCATCACTGCAGCATCACTGCAGCTTCACACCATCATCACTGCATCATCACTTCATCATCACTGCATCATCACTGCATCATCACTGCATCATCACTGCGTCATCACTGCGTCATCACAGCATCATCACTTCATCATCACTTCATCATCACTGCATCATCACAGCATCATCACTGCATCATCACAGCATCATCACTGCATCATCATTGCATCATCACAGCATCATCACTGTGTCATCACTGCATCATCACTGCATCATCACTGCGTCATCACTGCGTCATCACAGCATCATCACTTCATCATCACTTCATCATCACTGCATCATCACAGCATCATCACTGCATCATCACAGCATCATCACTGCATCATCATTGCATCATCACAGCATCATCACTGTGTCATCACTGCATCATCACTGCATCATCACTGCATCATCACTGCGTCATCACTGTGTCATCACAGCATCATCACTTCATCATCACTTCATCATCACTGCATCATCACAGCATCATCACTGCATCATCACAGCATCATCACTGCATACTCACTGCATCATCACAGCATCATCACAGCATCATCACTGCATCATCACTGCATCATCACTGCATCATCACACCATCATCACTGCATCATCACTGCATCATCACTGCATCATCACAGTGTCATAACAGCATCATCACTGCATCATCACAGCATCCTCACTGCATCATCACAGCATCATCACTGCATACTCACTGCATCATCACAGCATCATCACTGCATCATCACTGTGTCATCACTGCATCATCACTGCATCATCACTGCATCATCACACCATCATCACAGCATCATCACAGCATCATCACTGCAGCATCACAGTGTCATAACAGCATCATCACTGCATCATCACAGCATCCTCACTGCATCATCACAGCATCATCACTGCATCATCACAGCATCATCACTGCATCATCACTGCATCATCACAGCATCATCACTGCATCAGCACTGTGTCATCACTGCATCATCACTGCATCATCACTGAATCATCACTGCATCATCACACCATCATCACTGCATCATCACTGCATCATCACTGCATCATCACTGCATCATCACAGTATCATCACAGCATCATCACTGCAGCATCACAGCATCATCAGAACGTCTTCACAGCATCATCACTGCATCATCACAGCATCATCACAGCGTCATCAAAGCATCCTCACTGCATCATCACTGCATCATCACTGCATCCTCACTGCATCATCCCTGCATCATCACAGCATCATCACTGCATCATCACAGCATCATCACAGCATCATCACTGCATCATCACTGCATACTCACTGCATCATCACACCATCATCACTGCATCATCACAGCATCATCACTGCATCATCACTGCATCATCACTGTGTCATAACAGCATCATCACTGCATCATCACTTCATCATCACTGCATCATCACTGCATCATCACAGCATCATCACTGCATCATCACAGTGTCATCACAGCATCATTACTGCATCATCACTGCATCATCACTGCATCATCACACCATCATCACTGCATCATCACAGCATCATCACAGCATCATCACTGCATCATCACAGCATCATCACTGCATCATCACTGCATCATCACACCATCATCATTGCATCATCACAGCATCATCACTGCATCATCACTGTGTCATAACAGCATCATCACTGCATCATCGCTGCATCATCACAGTATCATCACAGCATCATCACAGCATCATCATTGCATCATCACACCATCATCATTGCATCATCACAGCATCATCACAGCATCATCACTGCATCATCACTGCATCATCACAGCATCATCACAGCGTCATAACAGCATCATCACAGCATCATCACTGCATACTCACTGCATCATCACACCATCATCACTGTGTAATAAGAGCATCACTGCATCATGACTTCATCATGACTTCATCATCACTGCATCATCACTGCATCATCACTGCAGCATCACACCATCATCACTGCATCATCACTTCATCATCACTGCATCATCACTGCATCATCACTGCATCATCACTGCGTCATCACTGTGTCATCACAGCATCATCACCTCATCATCACTGCATCATCACAGCATCATCACAGCATCATCACTGCATCATCACTGCATCATCACAGCATCATCACTGCATCATCACTGTGTCATCACTGCATCATCACTGCATCATCACTGCATCATCACTGCATCATCACTGCGTCATCACTGTGTCATCACAGCATCATCACTTCATCATCACTGCATCATCACAGCATCATCACAGCATCATCACAGCGTCATCACTGCATCATCACTGCATCATCACAGCATCATCACTGTGTCATCACTGCATCATCACTGCATCATCACTGCATCATCACACCATCATCACACCATCATCACAGCATCATCACAGCATCATCACTGCAGCATCACAGTGTCATAACAGCATCATCACTGCATCATCACAGCATCCTCACTGCATCCTCACTGCATCATCACTGCATCATCACTGCATCCTCACTGCATCATCCCTGTATCATCACAGCATCATCACTGCATCATCACAGCATCATCACTGCATACTCACTGCATACTCACTGCATACTCACTTCATCATCACACCATCATCACTGCATCATCACAGCATCATCACTGCATCATCACTGCATCATCACTGTGTCATAACAGCATCATCACTGCATCATCACTTCATCATCACTGCATCATCACTGCATCATCACAGCATCATCACAGCATCATCACAGTGTCATCACAGCATCATCACTGCATCATCACTGCATCATCACTGCATCATCACACCATCATCACTGCATCATCACAGCATCATCACAGCATCATCACTGCATCATCACAGCATCATCACAGCATCATCACTGCATCATCACACCATCATCATTGCATCATCACAGCATCATCACTGCATCATCACAGCATCATCATAACATTATCACTGCATCATCACTGCATCATTACTGCATCATCACAGCATCATCACTGCACCATCACAGCATCATCAGTGCATCATCACTGCATCATCACTGTGTCATCACTGCGTCATCACTGTGTCATAACAGCATCATCACTGCATCATCACTTCATCATCACTGCATCATCACAGCATCATCATTGCATCATCACTGCATCATCACAGTGTCATCACAGCATCATCACTGCATCATCACAGTATCATCACAGCATCATCACTGCATCATCACTGCATCGACACACCATCATCACTTCATCATCACTGCATCATCACTGCATCATCACAGCATCATCACTGCATCATCACTGCATCATCACACCATCATCATTGCATCATCACAGCATCATCACAGCATCATCACTGCATCATCACTGCATCATCACAGCATCATCACAGCGTCATAACAGCATCATCACAGCATCATCACAGCATACTCACTGCATCATCACACCATCATCACTGTGTCATAAGAGCATCACTGCATCATGACTTCATCATGACTTCATCATGACTTCATCATCACTGCATCATCACTGCAGCATCACACCATCATCACTGCATCATCACAGCATCATCATTACATCATCACTGTATCATCACAGCATCATCACTGCATCATCACTGCATCATCACACCATAATCACTGCATCATCACAGCATCATTACAGCATCATCGCTGCATCATCACAGCATTATCACAGCATCATCACAGTATCATCACAGCATCATCACTGCATCATCACACCATCATCATACCATAATCACTGCATCATCACAGCATCATCACAACATCATCACTGCATCATCACTGCATCATTACTGCATCATCACAGCATCATCACTGCATCATCACAGCATCATCACTGCGTCATCACTGTGTCATCACAGCATCATCACTTCATTATCACTGCATCATCACTGCATCATCACTGCATCATCACTGCGTCATCACTGTGTCATCACAGCATCATCACTTCATCATCACTTCATCATCACTGCATCATCACAGCATCATCACTGCATCATCACAGCATAATCACTGCATCATCACTGCATCATCACTGTGTCATAAGAGCATCACTGCATCATGACTTCATCATGACTTCATCATCACTGCATCATTACAGCATCATCACAGCATCATCACTGCATCATCACAGTATCATCACAACATCATCACTGCATCATCACCGCATCATCACTGCATCATCACTGCATCGTCACAGCATCATCACAGTGTCATCACTGCATAATCACTGCATCATCAGAGCATCATCACAACATCAACACACGGTCATCAAAGCATCATCATTGCATCATCACAGTATCATCACTGCATCATCACAAAATCATCACAAAATCACCACAGCATCATCACTGCATCATCACAGCATCATCACTGCATCATCACTGCATCATTCCAGCATCATCACAGCATCATCACACAATCATCACTGCATCATCACAGCAGAATCACTGCATCATCATACCATCATCACAGTGTCATCACAGCATCATCACTGCGTCATCACACCATCATCACACCATCATCACTGCATCATCACAGTATTATCACAGCATCATCACAGCATAATCAAAGCATCATCACTGCATCATCACAGCATCATCAGAGAGTCTTCACAGCATCCTCACTGCATCATCACTGCATCATCACACCATCATCATTGCATCATCACAGCATCATCACAGCATCATCACTGCATCATCACTGCATCATCACAGTATCATCACAGCATCATCACTGCATCATCAGATAATCATCACAACATCATCACAGTGTCATAACAGCATCTTCTCTGCATCATCACTGCATCATCACAGCATCCTCAGTGCATCATCACTGCATCATCACAGCACCCTCACTGCATCATCACAGTATTATCACTGCATCATCACAGCGTCATCAAAGCATCATCACTTCATCATCAGAGCGTCTTCACAGCATCATCACTGCATCATCACTGTGTCATAACAGCATCATCACTGCATCATCACAGCATCATCACAGCATCATCACTGCATCATCACTGCGTCATCACTGTGTCATCACAGCATCATCACTTCATCATCACTGCATCATCACAGCATCATCACTGCATCATCACTGCATCATAACTGCATCATCACACCATCATCACTGCATCATCACAGCATCATCACTGCATCATCACTGCATCATCACAGCATCATCACAGCATCATCACTGCAGCATCACAGCATCATAAGAACGTCTTCAAAGCATCATCACAGCATCATCACTGCATCATCACTGCATCATCACAGTGTCATAACAGCATCATCACTGCATCATCACAGCATCCTCACTGCATCATCACTGCATCATCACAGCATCATCACAGCGTCATCAAAGCATCATCACTGCAGAATCACACCATTATCACTGCATCATCACAGCATCATCACTGCATCATCACTGTGTCATAACAGCATCATCACTGCATCATCACAGCTTCATCACAGCATCATCACTGCATCATCACAGCATCATCACTGCATCATGACTGCATCATCACCGCATCATCACTGCATCATCACTGCATCGTCACAGCATTATCACAGTGTCATCACTGCATAATCACTGCATCATCACAGTATCATCACAGCATCATGACTGCATCATCACCGCATCATCACTGCATCATCACTGCATCGTCACAGCATTATCACAGTGTCATCACTGCATAATCACTGCATCATCAGAGCATCATCACACCATCAACACGACGGTCATCAAAGCATCATCATTGCATCATCACAGTATCATCACTGCATCATCACAAAATCATCACAAAATCACCACAGTGTCATCACAGCATCATCACTGCATCATCACTACATCATCACAGCATCCTCACTGCATCATCACAGCATCATCACCGAATCATCACAGCATTATCACAGCGTCATCAAAGCATCATCAAAGCATCATCACTGCATCATCACTGCATCATCACAGCATCATCACACCATCACCACTGCATCATCACAACATCATCATCGCAGCGTCATCACTACATCAACACACCATCATCACTGCATCATCACAGCATCCTCACTGCATCACCACAGTGTCATCACAGCATCATCACTGCATCATCACTACATCATCACAGCATCCTCACTGCATCATCACAGCATCATCACTGCATCATCACAGCATCATCACAGCGTCATCAAAGCATCATCACTGCAGCATCACACCATCATCATGCATCATCACAGCATCATCACTGCATCATCACTGTGTCATAACAGCATCATCACTGCATCATCACTGCATCATCACAGCTTCATCACAGCATCATCACAGCATCATCACAGCATCATCACTGCATCATCACTGCATCATCACAGCATCATCACAGTATCATCACTGCATCATCACAGCATCATCACTGCAGCATCACACCATCATCACTGCATCATCACAGCATCATCACAGCATCATCACTGCATCATCACTGCATCATCCCAGCATCATCTCTGCATCATCACTGCATCATCACACCATCATCACAGCATCATTACAGCATCATCACTGCATAATCACTGCATCATCACACCATCATCACTGCATCATCACAGCATCATCATTGCATCATCACTGCAGCATCATTGTGTCATAACAGCATCACTGCATCATGACTTCATCATGACTTCATCAACACTGCATCATCACAGCATCATCACTGCATCATCACTGCATCATCACAGCATCATCACTGCATCATCACTGCATCATCACTGTGTCATCACTGCATCACTGCATCATGACTTCATCATCACTGTATCATCACAGCATCCTCATTGCATCATCACAGCATCATCACTGCATCATCACAGCATCATCACAGCGTCATCAAAGCATCATCACTGCAGCATCACACCATTATCACTGCATCATCACAGCATCATCACTGCATCATCACTGTGTCATAACAGGATCATCACTGCATCAGCACAGCTTCATCACAGCATCATCACAGCATCATCACAGCATCATCACTGCATCATCACTGTGTCATAACAGCATCATCACTGCATCATCACAGCTTCATCACAGCATCATCATTGCATCATCACTGCATCATCACTCTGTCATAACAGCATCACTGCATCATGACTTCATCACGACTTCATCATCACTGTATCATCACAGCATCATCACAGCATCATCACTGCATCATCACAGCATCATCATTACATCATCATTACATCATCACTGCATCATCACTGCATCATCACACCATAATCACTGCATCATCACAGCATCATTACAGCATCATCACTGCATCATCACAGCATCATCACAGCATCATCACAGCATCATCACTGCATCATCACAGTATCATCACAGCATCATCACTTCATCATCACACCATCATCACACCATAATCACTGCATCATCACAGCATCATCACAACATCATCACTGCATCATCACTGCATCATTACTGCATCATCACAGCATCATCACTGCATCATCACAGCATCATCACTGCATCATCACTGCGTCATCACAGCATCATCAGTTCATCATCACTGCATCATCACAGCATCATCACTGCATCATCACTGCATCATCACAGCATCATCACAGCATCCTCACTGCATCATCACACCATCATCACTGCATCATCACTGCAGCATCACAGCATCCTCACTGCATCATCACAGCATCATCACAGCATCATCACTGCATCATCACTGCATCATCACAGCATCCTCACTGCATCATCACACCATCATCACTGCATCATCACAGCATCATCACAGCATCCTCACTGCATCATCACACCATCATCACTGCATCATCACTGCATCATCACAGCATCATCACACCATCATCACTGCATCATCACACCATCATCACAGCATCATCACTGCAGCATCACACCATCATCACAGCATCCTCACTGCATCATCACACCATCATCACTGCATCATCACTGCATCATCACAGCATCATCACACCATCATCACTGCATCATCACACCATCATCACTGCATCATCACACCATCATCACTGCATCATCACAGCATCATCACAGCATCCTCACTGCATCATCACACCATCATCACTGCATCATCACTGCATCATCACAGCATCATCACACCATCATCACTGCATCATCACACCATCATCACAGCATCATCACAGCATCATCACTGCATCATCACAGCATCATCACTGTGTCATAACAGCATCATCACTGCATCATCACTTCATCATCACTGCATCATCACTGCATCATCACTGCATCATCACTGCGTCATCACTGTGTCATCACAGCATCATCACTTCATCATCACTTCATCATCACTGCATCATCACTGCATCATCACAGCATCATCACTGCATCATCACTAAATCATCACAGCATCCTCACTGCATCATCACTGCATCATCACTGCATCATTCCAGCATCATCACAGCGTCATCAAAGCATCATCACTGCATGATCACAGCATCATCACACCATCACCACTGCATCATCACAACATCATCATCGCAGCGTCATCACTACATCAACACATCATCATCACTGCATCATCACTGCATCATCACAGCATCCTCACTGCATCATCACACCATCATCACTGCATCATCACAGCATCATCACAGCATCATCACAGCATCATCACTGCATCATCACAGCATCATCACAGCGTCATCAAAGCATCATCACTGCATCATCACTGCATCATCACTGCATCATCACTTTGTCATAACAGCATCATCACAGCATCATCACTGCATCATCACAGCATCATCACTGCATCATCACTGCAGCATCACACCATCATCACTGCATCATCACTGCATCATCACTTTGTCATAACAGCATCATCACAGCATCATCACTGCATCATCACAGCATCATCACTGCATCATCACTGCAGCATCACACCATCATCACAGCATCATCACTGCATCATCACTGCATCATCACTGCATCATCACTGCATCATCACTGTGTCATCACACAATCATCACTGCATCATCACTGCATCATCACAGCATCATCACAGCGTCATCAAAGTATCATCACTGCATCATCACTGCATCATCACTGCATCATCACTTTGTCATAACAGCATCATCACAGCATCATCACTGCATAGTCACAGCATCATCACAGCATCATCACTGCATCATCACTGCATCATCACAGCATCATCACAGAATCCTCACTGCATCATCACACCATCATCACTGCATCATCACACCATCATCACAGCATCATCACAGCATCATCACTGCATCATCACAGCATCATCACTGCATCATCACAGCATCATCACAGCATCATCACAGCATCATCAAACCATCATAACTGCATCATCACACCATCATCACAGCATCATCACAGCATCATCACTGCATCATCACAGCATCATCACTGTGTCATAACAGCATCATCACAGCATCATCACTTCATCACCACTGAATCATCACTGCATCATCACAGCATCATCACAGCATCATCGCTGCATCATCACAGTATCATCACAGCATCATCACATCATCATCACATCATCATCACTGCATCATCACAGCATCATCATAACATCATCACTGCATCCTCACTTCATCATTACTGCATCATCACAGCATCATCACTGCACCATCACAGCATCATCACTGCATCATCACTGCATCATCACTGTGTCATCACTGCGTCATCACTGTGTCATAACAGCATCATCACTGCATCATCACTTCATCATCACTGCATCATCACAGCATCATCACTGCATCATCACAGTATCATCACAGCATCATCACTGCATCATCACTGCATCGACACACCATCATCACTTCATCACCACTGCATCATCACTGCATCATCACAGCATCATCACTGCATCATCACAGCATCATCACTGCATCATCACAGCATCATCACTGCATCATCACAGCATCATCACTGTGTCATCACAGCATCATCACAGCATCATCACTGCATCATCACTGCATCATCACTGTATCATCACTGCATCATCACTGTGTCATAACAGCATCATCACTGCATCATCACTAAATCATCACAGCATCCTCACTGCATCATCACAGCATCATCACAGCGTCATCACAGCATCATCACAGCGTCATCACAGCATCATCACAGCATCATCATTGCATCATCACTGCATCATCACTGTGTCATAACAGCATCACTGCATCATGACTTCATCATGACTTCATCATCACTGCATCATCACAGCATCATCACAGCATCATCACTGCATCATCACAGCATCATCATTACATCATCATTACATCATCACTGCATCATCACTGCATCATCACACCATAATCACTGCATCATCACAGCATCATTACAGCAGCATCACTGCATCATCACAGCATCATCACAGCATCATCACAGCATCATCACTGCATCATCACAGTATCATCACAGCATCATCACTTCATCATCACACCATCATCACACCATAATCACTGCATCATCACAGCATCATCACAACATCATCACTGCATCATCACTGCATCATTACTGCATCATCACAGCATCATCACTGCATCATCACAGCATCATCACTGCATCATCACTGCGTCATCACAGCATCATCAGTTCATCATCACTGCATCATCACAGCATCATCACTGCATCATCACTGCATCATCACAGCATCATCACAGCATCCTCACTGCATCATCACACCATCATCACTGCATCATCACTGCATCATCACAGCATCATCACAGCATCCTCACTGCATCATCACACCATCATCACTGCATCATCACAGCATCATCACACCATCATCACTGCATCATCACACCATCATCACAGCATCATCACAGCATCATCACTGCATCATCACAGCATCATCACTGTGTCATAACAGCATCATCACTGCATCATCACTTCATCATCACTGCATCATCACTGCATCATCACTGCGTCATCACTGTGTCATCACAGCATCATCACTTCATCATCACTTCATCATCACTGCATCATCACTGCATCATCACAGCATCATCACTGCATCATCACTAAATCATCACAGCATCCTCACTGCATCATCACTGCATCATCACTGCATCATTCCAGCATCATCACAGCGTCATCAAAGCATCATCACTGCATGATCACAGCATCATCACACCATCACCACTGCATCATCACAACATCATCATCGCAGCGTCATCACTACATCAACACATCATCATCACTGCATCATCACTAAATCATCACAGCATCCTCACTGCATCATCACACCATCATCACTGCATCATCACAGCATCATCACAGCATCATCACAGCATCACCACTGCATCATCACAGTATAATCACAGCATCATCACTGCATCATCACAGCATCATCACAGCATCATCACAGCAGCATCACAGCAGCATCACAGCATCATCACTAAATCATCACAGCATCCTCACTGCATCATCACAGCATCATCACAGCATCATCACTGCATCATCACTTCATCATCACAGCATCATCACAGCATCATCACTGCATCATCACAGCATCATCACAGCGTCATCACTGCATCATCACAAAATCATCACAGCATCATCACTGCATCATCACTGCATCATCACAGCATCATCACTGCATCATCACTGTGTCATAACAACATCATCACTGCATCATCACTTCATCATCACAGCATCATCACAGCGTCATCAAAGCATCATCACTGCATCATCACTGCATCATCACTGCATCATCACTTTGTCATAACAGCATCATCACAGCATCATCACTGCATCATCACAGCATCATCACTGCATCATCACTGCATCATCACACCATCATCACAGCATCATCACTGCATCATCACTGCATCATCACTGTGTCATCACACAATCATCACTGCATCATCACTGCATCATCACAGCATCATCACAGCGTCATCAAAGCATCATCACTGCATCATCACTGCATCATCACTGCATCATCACTTTGTCATAACAGCATCATCACAGCATCATCACTGCATAGTCACAGCATCATCACAGCATCATCACAGCATCATCACTGCATCATCACACCATCATCACTGCATCATCACAGCATCATCACAGAATCCTCACTGCATCATCACACCATCATCACTGCATCATCACACCATCATCACAGCATCATCACAGCATCATCACTGCATCATCACAGCATCATCACTGCATCATCACAGCATCATCACAGCATCATCACAGCATCATCACACCATCATAACTGCATCATCACACCATCATCACAGCATCATCACAGCATCATCACTGCATCATCACAGCATCATCACTGTGTCATAACAGCATCATCACAGCATCATCGCTGCATCATCACAGTATCATCACAGCATCATCACATCATCATCACATCATCATCACTGCATCATCACAGCATCATCATAACATCATCACTGCATCATCACTGCATCATTACTGCATCATCACAGCATCATCACTGCACCATCACAGCATCATCACTGCATCATCACTGCATCATCACTGTGTCATCACTGCGTCATCACTGTGTCATAACAGCATCATCACTGCATCATCACTTCATCATCACTGCATCATCACAGCATCATCACTGCATCATCACAGTATCATCACAGTATCATCACTGCATCATCACTGCATCGACACACCATCATCACTTCATCACCACTGCATCATCACTTCATCATCACAGCATCATCACAGCGTCATCAAAGCATCATCACTGCATCATCACTGCATCATCACACCATCATCACTGCATCATCACAGCATCATCACAGCATCATCATTGCATCATCACTGCATCATCATTGTGTCATAACAGCATCACTGCATCATGACTTCATCATGACTTCATCATCACTGCATCATCACAGCATCATCACTGCATAATCACAGCATCATCACTGCATCATCACACCATCATCACTGCATCATCACAGCATGATCACTGCATCATCACAGCAGCATCACAGCGTCATCACAGCATCATCACAGCATCATCACTGCATCATCACTGCATCATCACTGTATCATCACATTGTCATCACTGCATAATCACTGCATCATCAGAGCATCATCACACCATCAACACACGGTCATCAAAGCATCATCATTGCATCATCACAGTATCATCACTGCATCATCACTGTGTCATAAGAGCATCACTGCATCATGACTTCATCATGACTTCATCATGACTTCATCATCACTGCATCATCACTGCATCATCACACCATCATCACTGCATCATCACTGCATCATCACAGTGTCATAACAGCATCATCACTGCATCATCACTGCATCGTCACAGCATCATCACATTATCATAACTGCATAATCACTGCATCATCAGAGCATCATCACACCATCAACACACGGTCATCAAAGCATCATCATTGCATCATCACAGTATCATCACTGCATCATCACAAAATCATCACAAAATCACCACAGTGTCATAACAGCATCATCACTGCATCATCACTAAATCATCACAGCATCCTCACTGCATCATCACACCATCATCACTGCATCATCACTGCATCATCACAGCATCATCACAGCGTCATCAAAGCATCATCACTGCATCCTCACAGCATCATCACTGCATCATCACTGCATCATCACTGTGTCATAACAGCATCACTGCATCATGACTTCATCATCACTTCATCATCACTGCATCATCACAGCATCCTCACTGCATCATCACAGCATCATCACTGCATCATCACAGCATCATCACAGCGTCATCAAAGCATCATCACTGCAGAATCACACCATTATCACTGCATCATCACAGCATCATCACTGCATCATCACTGTGTCATAACAGCATCATCACTGCATCATCACAGCATCATCACTGCATCATCACAGCATCATCACAGCATCATCACTGCATCATCACAGCATCATCACTGCAGCATCACACCATCATCACTGCATCATCACAGCATCATCAGAGAATCATCACTGCATCATCACTGCATCATCCCAGCATCATCACTGCATCATCACTGCATCATCACACCATCATCACTGCATCATCACACCATCATCACTGCATCATCACTGTGTCATAACAGCATCACTGCATCATGACTTCATCATCACTGCATCATCACAGCATCATTACAGCATAATCACTGCATCATTACAGTATCATCACAGCATCATCACTGCATCATCACCACATCATCACTGCATTGTCACAGCATCATCACAGTGTCATCACTGCATCATCACTGCATCGTCACAGCATCATCACAGTGTCATCACTGCATCATCACTGCATCATCACACCATCATCACACCATCATCATTGCATCATCACAGTATCATCACAAAATCACTACAGTGTCATCACAGCATCCTCACTGCATCATCACACCATCATCACTGCATCATCACTGCATCATCACTGCATTCATCACAGCATCATCACAGCATCATCACTGCATCATCACAGCATCATTGCATCATCACTCCATAATCACACCATCATCACACCATCATCACTGCATCATCACAGCATCATCACTGCATCATCACAGCATCCTCACTGCATCATCAAACCATCATCACTGCATCATCACAGCATCATCACAGTGTCATCAAAGCATCATCACTGCAGAATCACACCATCATCACTGCATCATCACAGCATCATCACAGCATCATCACTGCATCATCACTTCGTCATCACAGCATCATCACAGCATCATCACAGCATCATCACTGCATCATCACTGTGTCATAACAACATCATCACTGCATCATCACAGCATCCTCACTGCATCATCACTGCATCATCACTGCAGCATCACACCATCATCACTGCATCATCACTGCATCATCACAGCATCATCATTACATCATCACTGTATCATCACAGCATCATCACTGCATCATCACTGCATCATCACACCATAATCACTGCATCATCACAGCATCATTACAGCATCATCACTGCATCATCACAGCATCATCACTGCATCATCACTGCATCATCACTGCATCATCACTGCATCATCACTGTGTCATCACACAATCATCACTGCATTATCACTGCAGCATCACAGCATCATCACAGCGTCATCTAAGCATCATCACTGCATCATCACTGCATCATCACTGCATTATCACTTTGTCATAACAGCATCATCACAGCATCATCACTGCATCATCACTGCATCATCACAGAATCCTCACTGCATCATCACACCATCATCACTGCAGCATCACTGCATCATCACAGCATCATCACAGCATCATCACACCATCATAACTGCATCATCACACCATCATCACAGCATCATCACAGCATCATCACTGTGTCATAACAGCATCATCACTGCATCATCGCTGCATCATCACAGTATCATCACAGCATCATCACAGCATCATCACAGCATCATCACTGCATCATCACAGCATCATCACAGCATCATCGCTGCATCATCACAGTATCATCACAGCATCATCACACCATCATCACACCATCATCACTGCATCATCACAGCATCATCGTAATATCATCACTGCATCATCACTGCATCATTACTGCATCATCACAGCATCATCACTGCACCATCACAGCATCATCACTGCATCATCACTGCATCATCACTGCATCATCACTGTGTCATCACTGCGTCATCACTGTGTCATAACAGCATCATCACTGCATCATCACTTCATCATCACAGCATCATCATTGCATCATCACTGCATCATCACAGTGTCATCACTGCATCATCACTGCATCATCACAGTATCATCACAGCATCATCACAGCATCATCACTGCATCATCACACCATCATCATTGCATCATCACAGCATCATCACAGCATCATCACTGCATCATCACTGCATCATCACAGCATCATCACAGCGTCATAACAGCATCATCACTGCATACTCACTGCATCATCACACCATCATCACTGTGTCATAAGAGCATCACTGCATCATGACTTCATCATGACTTCATCATGACTTCATCATCACTGCATCATCACTGCAGCATCACACCATCATCACTGCATCATCACTGCATCATCACTGCATCATCACTGCGTCATCACTGTGTCATCACAGCATCATCACTTCATCATCACTGCATCATCACAGCATCATCACTGCATCATCACAGCATCATCACTGCATCATCACTGCATCATCACAGCATCATCACTGCATCATCACTGTGTCATCACTGCATCATCACTGCATCATCACTGCATCATCACACCATCATCACTGCATCATCACTGCATCATCACTGCATCATCACAGTATCATCACAGCATCATCACTGCAGCATCACAGCATCATCAGAACGTCTTCACAGCATCATCACTGCATCATCACAGTGTCATAACAGCATCATCACTGCATCATCACAGCATCCTCACTGCATCATCACTGCATCATCACTGCATCATCACTGCATCCTCACTGCATCATCCCTGCATCATCACAGCATCATCACTGCATCATCACAGCATCATCACTGCATACTCACTGCATACTCAGTGCATACTCACTGCATCATCATACCATCATCACTGCATCATCACAGCATCATCACTGCATCATCACTGCATCATCACTGTGTCATAACAGCATCATCACTGCATCATCACTTCATCATCACTGCATCATCACTGCATCATCACAGCATCATCACTGCATCATCACAGTGTCATCACAGCATCATTACTGCATCATCACTGCATCATCACTGCATCATCACACCATCATCACTGCATCATCACAGCATCATCACAGCATCATCACTGCATCATCACAGCATCATCACTGCATCATCACTGCATCATCACACCATCATCATTGCATCATCACAGCATCATCACTGCATCATCACTGTGTCATAACAGCATCATCACTGCATCATCGCTGCATCATCACAGTATCATCACAGCATCATCACAGCATCATCACAGCATCATCACTGCATCATCACAGCATCATCACTGCATCATCACAGCATCATCACAGTATCATCGCTGCATCATCACAGTATCATCACAGCATCATCACACCATCATCACACCATCATCACTGCATCATCACTGTACCATCACAGCATCATCACTGCATCATCACTGCATCATCACTGTGTCATCACTGCGTCATCACTGTGTCATAACAGCATCATCACTGCATCATCACTTCATCATCACTGCATCATCACAGCATCATCACTGCATCATCACAGTGTCATCACAGCATCATCACTGCATCATCACAGTATCATCACAGCATCATCACTGCATCATCACTGCATCGACACACCATCATCACTTCATCATCACTGCATCATCACAGCATCATCACTGCATCATCAATGCATCATCACACCATCATCATTGCATCATCACAGCATCATCACAGCATCATCACTGCATCATCACAGCATCATCACAGCGTCATAACAGCATCATCACAGCATCATCACTGCATACTCACTGCATCATCACACCATCATCACTGTGTCATAAGAGCATCACTGCATCATGACTTCATCATGACTTCATAATCACTGCATCATCACTGCATCATCACTGCATCATCACAGCATCATCACTGCATCATCACAGCATCATCATTGCATCATCACAGCATCATCACTGTGTCATCACTGCATCATCACTGCATCATCACTGCATCATCACTGCGTCATCACTGTGTCATCACAGCATCATCACAGCATCATCACTTCATCATCACTGCATCATCACAGCATCATCACTGCATCATCACAGCATCATCACTGCATCATCACTGCATCATCACAGCATCATCACTGCATCATCACTGTGTCATCACTGCATCATCACTGCATCATCACTGCATCATCACTGCATCATCACACCATCATCACTGCATCATCACTGCATCATCACTGCATCATCACACCATCATCACAGCATCATCACAGCATCATCACTGCAGCATCACAGTGTCATAACAGCATCATCACTGCATCATCACAGCATCCTCACTGCATCATCACACCATCATCACTGCATCATCACAGCATCATCACTGCATCATCACTGCATCATCACAGCATCATCACTGCATCATCACTGTGTCATCACTGCATCATCACTGCATCATCACTGAATCATCACTGCATCATCACACCATCATCACTGGATCATCACTGCATCATCACTGCATCATCACAGTATCATCACAGCATCATCACTGCAGCATCACAGCATCATCAGAACGTCTTCACAGCATCATCACTGCATCATCACTTCATCATCACAGCATCATCACAGCGTCATCAAAGCATCCTCATTGCATCATCACTGCATCATCACTGCATCCTCACTGCATCATCCCTGCATCATCACAGCATCATCACAGCATCATCACAGCATCATCACTGCATCATCACTGCATACTCACTGCATCATCACAGCATCATCACTGCATCATCACAGCATCATCACTGCATCATCACAGCATCATCACTGCATCATCACTGCATCATCACAGCATCATCACTGCATCATCACTGCGTCATCACTGCATCACCACTGCATCATCACTGCATCATCACACCATCATCACTGCATCATCACTGCATCATCACTGCATCATCACACCATCATCACAGCATCATCACAGCATCATCACTGCAGCATCACAGTGTCATAACAGCATCATCACTGCATCATCACAGCATCCTCACTGCATCATCACAGCATCATCACTGCATCATCACAGCATCATCACTGCATCATCACTGCATCATCACAGCATCATCACTGCATCATCACTGTGTCATCACTGCATCATCACTGCATCATCACTGAATCATCACTGCATCATCACACCATAATCACTGCATCATCACTGCATCATCACTGCATCATCACTGCATCATCACAGTATCATCACAGCATCATCACTGCAGCATCACAGCATCATCAGAACGTCTTCACAGCATCATCACTGCATCATCACTTCATCATCACAGCATCATCACAGCGTCATCAAAGCATCCTCACTGCATCATCACTGCATCATCACTGCATCCTCACTGCATCATCCCTGCATCATCACAGCATCATCACTGCATCATCACAGCATCATCACAGCATCATCACTGCATCATCACTGCATACTCACTGCATCATCACACCATCATCACTGCATCATCACAGCATCATCACTGCATCATCACTTTGTCATAACAGCATCATCACTGCATCATCACTTCATCATCACTGCATCATCACTGCATCATCACAGCATCATCACTGCATCATCACAGTGTCATCACAGCATCATTACTGCATCATCACTGCATCATCACTGCATCATCACACCATCATCACTGCATCATCACAGCATCATCACTGCATCATCACAGCATCATCACAGCATCATCACTGCATCATCACTGCATCATCACACCATCATCATTGCATCATCACAGCATCATCACTGCATCATCACTGTGTCATAACAGCATCATCACTGCATCATCACTGCATACTCACTGCATCATCACACCATCATCGCTGCATCATCACAGTATCATCACAGCATCATCACAGCATCATCACAGCATCATCACTGCATCATCACAGCATCATCACTGCATCATCACAGCATCATCACAGTATCATCGCTGCATCATCACAGTATCATCACAGCATCATCACGCCATCATCACACCATCATCACAGCATCATCACTGCACCATCACAGCATCATCACTGCATCATCACTGCATCATCACTGTATCATCACTGTGTCATCACTGCGTCATCACTGTGTCATAATAGCATCATCACTGCATCATCACTTCATCATCACTGCATCATCACAGCATCATCATTGCATCATCACTGCATCATCACAGTGTCATCACAGCATCATCACTGCATCATCACAGTATCATCACAGCATCATCACTGCATCATCACTCCATCGACACACCATCATCACTTCATCATCACTGCATCATAACTGCATCATCACAGCATCATCACTGCATCATCATTGCATCATCACACCATCATCATTGCATCATCACAGCATCATCACAGCATCATCACTGCATCATCACTGCATCATCACAGCATCATCACAGCGTCATAACAGCATCATCACAGCATCATCACTGCATACTCACTGCATCATCACACCATCATCACTGTGTCATAAGAGCATCACTGCATCATGACTTCATCATGACTTCATCATCACTGCATCATCACTGCAGCATCACACCATCATCACTGCATCATCACTTCATCATCACTGCATCATCACTGCATCATCACTGCATCATCACTGCGTCATCACTGTGTCATCACAGCATCATCACTTCATCATCACTGCATCATCACAGCATCATCACTGCATCATCACAGCATCATCACTGCATCATCACTGCATCATCACTGTGTCATCACTGCATCATCACTGCATCATCACTGCATCATCACTGCATCATCACTGCGTCATCACTGTGTCATCACAGCATCATCACTTCATCATCACTTCATCATCACTGCATCATCACAGCATCATCACAGCATCATCACAGTGTCATCACTGCATCATCACTGCATCATCACAGCATCATCACTGCATCATCACTGTGTCATCACTGCATCATCACTGCATCATCACTGCATCATCACACCATCATCACACCATCATCACAGCATCATCACTGCATCATCACTGCAGCATCACAGTGTCATAACAGCATCATCACTGCATCATCACAGCATCCTCACTGCATCCTCACTGCATCATCACTGCATCATCACTGCATCCTCACTGCATCATCCCTGCATCATCACAGCATCATCACTGCATACTCACTGCATACTCACTGCATACTCACTGCATCATCACACCATCATCACTGCATCATCACAGCATCATCACTGCATCATCACTGCATCATCACTGTGTCATAACAGCATCATCACTGCATCATCACTTCATCATCACTGCATCATCACTGCATCATCACAGCATCATCACAGCATCATCACAGTGTCATCACAGCATCATCACTGCATCATCACTGCATCATCACTGCATCATCACACCATCATCACTGCATCATCACAGCATCATCACAGCATCATCACTGCATCATCACAGCATCATCACAGCATCATCACTGCATCATCACACCATCATCATTGCATCATCACAGCATCATCACTGCATCATCACAGCATCATCATAACATTATCACTGCATCATCACTGCATCATTACTGCATCATCACAGCATCATCACTGCACCATCACAGCATCATCAGTGCATCATCAGTGCATCATCACTGTGTCATCACTGCGTCATCACTGTGTCATAACAGCATCATCACTGCATCATCACTTCATCATCACTGCATCATCACAGCATCATCATTGCATCATCACTGCATCATCACAGTGTCATCACAGCATCATCACTGCATCATCACAGTATCATCACAGCATCATCACTGCATCATCACTGCATCGACACACCATCATCACTTCATCATCACTGCATCATCACTGCATCATCACAGCATAATCACTGCATCATCACTGCATCATCACACCATCATCATTGCATCATCACAGCATCATCACAGCATCATCACTGCATCATCACTGCATCATCACAGCATCATCACAGCGTCATAACAGCATCACCACAGCATCATCACTGCATACTCACTGCATCATCACACCATCATCACTGTGTCATAAGAGCATCACTGCATCATGACTTCATCATGACTTCATCATGACTTCATCATCACTGCATCATCACTGCAGCATCACACCATCATCACTGCATCATCACAGCATCATCATTACATCATCACTGTATCATCACAGCATCATCACTGCATCATCACACCATAATCACTGCATCATCACAGCATCATTACAGCATCATCACTGCATCATCACAGCATTATCACAGCATCATCACTGCATCATCACAGTATCATCACAGCATCATCACTGCATCATCACACCATCATCACACCATAATCACTGCATCATCACAGCATCATCACAACATCATCACTGCATCATCACTGCATCATTACTGCATCATCACAGCATCATCACTGCATCATCACAGCATCATCACTGCGTCATCACTGTGTCATCACAGCATCATCACTTCATCATCACTGCATCATCACTGCATCATCACTGCATCATCACTGCGTCATCACTGTGTCATCACAGCATCATCACTTCATCATCACTTCATCATCACTGCATCATCACTGCATCATCACAGCATCATCACTGCATCATCACAGCATCATCACTGCATCATCACTGCATCATCACTGTGTCATAAGAGCATCACTGCATCATGACTTCATCATGACTTCATCATCACTGCATCATCACAGCATCATCACAGCATCATCACTGTATCATCACCGCATCATCACTGCATCATCACTGCATCGTCACAGCATCATCACAGTGTCATCACTGCATAATCACTGCATCACCAGAGCATCATCACACCATCAACACACGGTCATCAAAGCATCATCATTGCATCATCACAGTATCATCACTGCATCATCACAAAATCACACCAAAATCACCACAGCATCATCACTGCATCATCACTAAATCATCACTAAATCATCACAGCATCCTCACTGCATCATCACAGCATCATCACTGCATCATCACTGCATCATTCCAGCATCATCACAGCATCATCACACAATCATCACTGCATCATCACTGCAGAATCACTGCATCATCATACCATCATCACAGTGTCATCACAGCATCATCACTGCGTCATCACACCATCATCACTGCATCATCACACCATCATCACTGCATCATCACAGTATTATCTCAGCATCATCACAGCATAATCAAAGCATCATCACTGCATCATCACAGCATCATCAGAGAGTCTTCACAGCATCCTCACTGCATCATCACTGCATCATCACACCATCATCATTGCATCATCACAGCATCATTACAGCATCATCACTGCATCATCACTGCATCATCACAGTATCATCACAGCATCATCACTGCATCATCAGATAATCATCACAACATCATCACAGTGTCATAACAGCATCTTCTCTGCATCATCACTGCATCATCACAGCATCCTCAGTGCATCATCACTGCATCATCACAGCACCCTCACTGCATCATCACAGTATTATCACTGCATCATCACAGCATCATCACAGCATCATCACTGCATCATCACTGCGTCATCACTGCGTCATCACAGCATCATCACTTCATCATCACTGCATCATCACAGCATCATCACTGCATCATCACTGCATCATCACTGCATCATCACACCATCATCACTGCATCATCACAGCATCATCACTGCATCATCACTGCATCATCACAGCATCATCACAGCATCATCACTGCAGCATCACAGCATCATAAGAACGTCTTCATAGCATCATCACAGCATCATCACTGCATCATCACTGCATCATCACAGTGTCATAACAGCATCATCACTGCATCATCACAGCATCCTCACTGCATCCTCACTGCATCATCACAGCATCATCACTGCATCATCACTGCATACTCACTGCATCATCACACCATCATCACTGCATCATCACAGCATCATCACTGCATCATCACTGTGTCATAACAGCATCACTGCATCATGACTTCATCATCACTTCATCATCACCGCATCATCACTGCATCATCACTGCATCGTCACAGCATTATCACAGTGTCATCACTGCATAATCACTGCATCATCACAGTATCATCACAGCATCATGACTGCATCATCACCGCATCATCACTGCATCATCACTGCATCGTCACAGCATTATCATAGTGTCATCACTGCATAATCACTGCATCATCACTGCATCATCACACCATCAACACGACGGTCATCAAAGCATCATCATTGCATCATCACAGTATCATCACTGCATCATCACAAAATCATCACAAAATCACCACAGTGTCATCACAGCATCATCACTGCATCATCACTACATCATCACAGCATCCTCACTGCATCATCACAGCATCATCACCGAATCATCACAGCATTATCACAGCGTCATCAAAGCATCATCAAAGCATCATCACTGCATCATCACTGCATCATCACAGCATCATCACACCATCACCACTGCATCATCACAACATCATCATCGCAGCGTCATCACTACATCAACACACCATCATCACTGCATCATCACAGCATCCTCACTGCATCACCACAGTGTCATCACAGCATCATCACTGCATCATCACTACATCATCACAGCATCCTCACTGCATCATCACAGCATCATCACTGCATCATCACAGCATCATCACAGCGTCATCAAAGCATCATCACTGCAGTATCACACCATCATCATGCATCATCACAGCATCATCACTGCATCATCACTGTGTCATAACAGCATCATCACTGCATCATCACAGCTTCATCACAGCATCATCACAGCATCATCACAGCATCATCACTGCATCATCACTGCATCATCACAGCATCATCACAGTATCATCACTGCATCATCACAGCATCATCACTGCAGCATCACACCATCATCACTGCATCATCACAGCATCATCACAGCATCATCACTGCATCATCACTGCATCATCCCAGCATCATCTCTGCATCATCACTGCATCATCACACCATCATCACAGCATCATTACAGCATCATCACTGCATAATCACTGCATCATCACACCATCATCACTGCATCATCACAGCATCATCACAGCATCATCATTGCATCATCACTGCATCATCATTGTGTCATAACAGCATCACTGCATCATGACTTCATCATGACTTCATCAACACTGCATCATCACAGCATCATCACAGCATCATCACTGCATCATCACTGCATCATCACAGCATCATCACTGCATCATCACTGCATCGTCACAGCATTATCATAGTGTCATCACTGCATAATCACTGCATCATCAGAGCATCATCACACCATCAACACGACGGTCATCAAAGCATCATCATTGCATCATCACAGTATCATCACTGCATCATCACAAAATCATCACAAAATCACCACAGTGTCATCACAGCATCATCACTGCATCATCACTACATCATCACAGCATCCTCACTGCATCATCACAGCATCATCACTGCATCATCACTGCATCATTCCAGCATCATCACAGCATCATCACACAATCATCACTGCATCATCACTGCAGAATCACTGCATCATCATACCATCATCACAGTGTCATCACAGCATCATCACTGCGTCATCACACCATCATCACTGCATCATCACACCATCATCACTGCATCATCACAGTATTATCACAGCATCATCACAGCATAATCAAAGCATCATCACTGCATCATCACAGCATCATCAGAGAGTCTTCACAGCATCCTCACTGCATCATCACTGCATCATCACACCATCATCATTGCATCATCACAGCATCATCACAGCATCATCACTGCATCATCACTGCATCATCACAGTATCATCACAGCATCATCACTGCATCATCAGATAATCATCACAACATCATCACAGTGTCATAACAGCATCTTCTCTGCATCATCACTGCATCATCACAGCATCCTCAGTGCATCATCACTGCATCATCACAGCACCCTCACTGCATCATCACAGTATTATCACTGCATCATCACAGCGTCATCAAAGCATCATCACTTCATCATCAGAGCGTCTTCACAGCATCATCACTGCATCATCACTGTGTCATAACAGCATCATCACTGCATCATCACAGCATCATCACAGCATCATCACTGCATCATCACTGCGTCATCACAGCATCATCACTGCATCATCACTGCATCATCACAGCATCCTCACTGCATCATCACTGCATCATCACAGCATCATCACTGCATCATCACTGCATACTCACTGCATCATCACACCATCATCACTGCATCATCACAGCATCATCACTGCATCATCACTGTGTCATAACAGCATCACTGCATCATGACTTCATCATCACTTCATCATCACTGCATCATCACAGCATCATCACTGCATCATGACTGCATCATCACCGCATCATCACTGCATCATCACTGCATCGTCACAGCATTATCACAGTGTCATCACTGCATAATCACTGCATCATCACAGTATCATCACAGCATCATGACTGCATCATCACCGCATCATCACTGCATCATCACTGCATCGTCACAGCATTATCATAGTGTCATCACTGCATAATCACTGCATCATCAGAGCATCATCACACCATCAACACGACGGTCATCAAAGCATCATCATTGCATCATCACAGTATCATCACTGCATCATCACAAAATCATCACAAAATCACCACAGTGTCATCACAGCATCATCACTGCATCATCACTACATCATCACAGCATCCTCACTGCATCATCACAGCATCATCACCGAATCATCACAGCATTATCACAGCGTCATCAAAGCATCATCAAAGCATCATCACTGCATCATCACTGCATCATCACAGCATCATCACACCATCACCACTGCATCATCACAACATCATCATCGCAGCGTCATCACTGCATCATCACTGCATCATCACTGCATCATCACAGCATCCTCACTGCATCACCACAGTGTCATCACAGCATCATCACTGCATCATCACTGTGTCATCACAGCATCCTCACTGCATCATCACAGCATCATCACTGCATCATCACAGCATCATCACAGCGTCATCAAAGCATCATCACTGCAGCATCACACCATCATCATGCATCATCACAGCATCATCACTGCATCATCACTGTGTCATAACAGCATCATCACTGCATCATCACAGCTTCATCACAGCATCATCACAGCATCATCACAGCATCATCACTGCATCATCACTGCATCATCACAGCATCATCACAGTATCATCACTGCATCATCACAGCATCATCACTGCAGCATCACACCATCATCACTGCATCATCACAGCATCATCACAGCATCATCACTGCATCATCACTGCATCATCCCAGCATCATCTCTGCATCATCACTGCATCATCACACCATCATCACAGCATCATTACAGCATCATCACTGCATTATCACTGCATCATCACACCATCATCACTGCATCATCACAGCATCATCACAGCATCATCATTGCATCATCACTGCATCATCATTGTGTCATAACAGCATCACTGCATCATGACTTCATCATGACTTCATCAACACTGCATCATCACAGCATCATCACAGCATCATCACTGCATCATCACAGCATCATCACAGCATCATCACTGCATCATCACTGCATTATCACACCATCATCACTGCATCATCACAGCATCATCACTGCATCATCACAGCAGCATCACAGCGTCATCACAGCATCATCACAGCATCATCACTGCATCATCACTGCATCATCACTGTATCATCACTGCATCATCACTGTGTCATAAGAGCATCACTGCATCATGACTTCATCATGACTTCATCATGACTTCATCATCACTGCATCATCACTGCATCATCACACCATCATCACTGCATCATCACAGTATCATCACAGCATCATCACTGCATCATCACCGCATCATCACTGCATCATCACTGCATCGTCACAGCATCATTACATTGTCATCACTGCATAATCACTGCATCATCAGAGCATCATCACACGATCAACACACGGTCATCAAAGCATCATCATTGCATCATCACAGTATCATCACTGCGTCATCACAAAATCATCACAAAATCACCACAGTGTCATAACAGCATCATCACTGCATCATCACTAAATCATCACAGCATCCTCACTGCATCATCACACCATCATCACTGCATCATCACTGCATCATCACAGCATAATCACAGCGTCATCAAAGCATCATCACTGCATCATCACAGCATCATCACTGCATCATCACTGCATCATCACTGTGTCATCACTGCATCACTGCATCATGACTTCATCATCACTGTATCATCACAGCATCCTCATTGCATCATCACAGCATCATCACTGCATCATCACAGCATCATCACAGCGTCATCAAAGCATCATCACTGCAGCATCACACCATTATAACTGCATCATCACAGCATCATCACTGCATCATCACTGTGTCATAACAGGATCATCACTGCATCAGCACAGCTTCATCACAGCATCATCACAGCATCATCACAGCATCCTCATTGCATCATCACAGCATCATCACTGCATCATCACAGCATCATCACTGTGTCATCACAGCATCATCACAGCATCATCACTGCATCATCACTGCATCATCACTGTATCATCACTGCATCATCACTGTGTCATAACAGCATCATCACTGCATCATCACTAAATCATCACAGCATCCTCACTGCATCATCACAGCATCATCACAGCGTCATCACAGCATCATCACAGCGTCATCACAGCATCATCACAGCATCATCACTGTATCATCACTGCATCATCACTGTGTCATAACAGCATCACTGCATCATGACTTCATCATGACTTCATCATGACTTCATCATCACTGCATCATCACAGCATCATCACACCATAATCACTGCATCATCACAGCATCATTACAGCATCATCACTGCATCATCACAGCATCATCACAGCATCATCACAGCATCATCACTGCATCATCACAGTATCATCACAGCATCATCACTTCATCATCACACCATCATCACACCATAATCACTGCATCATCACAGCATCATCACAACATCATCACTGCATCATCACTGCATCATTACTGCATCATCACAGCATCATCACTGCATCATCACAGCATCATCACTGCATCATCACTGCGTCATCACAGCATCATCAGTTCATCATCACTGCATCATCACTGCATCATCACTGCATCATCACAGCATCATCACTTCATCATCACAGCATCATCACAGCATCATCACTGCATCATCACAGCATCATCACTGCATCATCACTGCATCATCACACCATCATCACAGCATCATCACTGCATCATCACTGCATCATCACAGCATCATCACTGCATCATCACTGTGTCATAACAACATCATCACTGCATCATCACTTCATCATCACAGCATCATCACAACGTCATCAAAGCATCATCACTGCATCATCACTTTGTCATAACAGCATCATCACAGCATCATCACTTCATCATCACAGCATCACCACTGCATCATCACTGCAGCATCACACCATCATCACAGCATCATCACTGCATCATCACTGCATCATCACTGCATCATCACTGTGTCATCACACAATCATCACTGCATCATCACTGCATCATCACAGCATCATCACAGCGTCATCAAAGCATCATCACTGCATCATCACTGTATCATCACTGCATCATCACTTTGTCATAACAGCATCATCACAGCATCATCACTGCATAGTCACAGCATCATCACAGCATCATCACAGCATCATCACTGCATCATCACTGCATCATCACTGCATCATCACAGCATCAGCACAGAATCCTCACTGCATCATCACACCATCATCACTGCATCATCACACCATCATCACAGCATCATCACAGCATCATCACTGCATCATCACAGCATCATCACTGCATCATCACAGCATCATCACTTCATCATCACAGCATCATCACAGCGTCATCAAAGCATCATCACTGCATCATCACTGCATCATCACACCATCATCACTGCATCATCACAGCATCATCACTGTGTCATAACAGCATCATCACAGCATCATCACTTCATCATCACTGCATCATCACTGCATCATCACTGCGTCATCACTGTGTCATCACAGCATCATCACTTCATCATCACTTCATCATCACTGCATCATCACTGCATCATCACAGCATCATCACTGCATCATCACTAAATCATCACAGCATCCTCACTGCATCATCACTGCATCATCACTGCATCATTCCAGCATCATCACAGCGTCATCAAAGCATCATCACTGCATGATCACAGCATCATCACACCATCACCACTGCATCATCACAACATCATCATCGCAGCGTCATCACTACATCAACACATCATCATCACTGCATCATCACTAAATCATCACAGCATCCTCACTGCATCATCACACCATCATCACTGCATCATCACAGCATCATCACAGCATCATCACTGCATCATCACAGCATCATCACTGCATCATCACTGCAGCATCACACCATCATCACAGCATCATCACAGTATCATCACAGCATCATCACTGCATCATCACTGCATCGACACACCATCATCACTTCATCACCACTGCATCATCACTGCATCATCACAGCATCATCACTGCATCATCACTAAATCATCACAGCATCCTCACTGCATCATCACACCATCATCACTGCATCATCACTGCATCATCACAGCATCATCACAGCGTCATCAAAGCATCATCACTGCATCATCACAGCATCATCACTGCATCATCACTGCATCATCACTGTGTCATAACAGCATCACTGCATCATGACTTCATCATCACTGCATCATCACAGCATCCTCACTGCATCATCACAGCATCATCACTGCATCATCAAAGCATCATCACAGCGTCATCAAAGCATCATCACTGCAGCATCACACCATTATCACTGCATCATCACAGCATCATCACTGCATCACTGCATCATCACTGTATCATCACTGCATCATCACTGTGTCATAACAGCATCATCACAGCATCATTACAGCATCATCACAGCATCCTCACTGCATCATCACAGCATCATCACAGCGTCATCACAGCATCATCACAGCGTCATCACAGCATCATCACAGCATCATCACTGCATCATCACAGCATCATCACAGCATCATCACTGCATCATCACAGTATCATCACAGCATCATCACTGCATCATCACCGCATCATCACTGCATCATCACTGCATCGTCACACCATCATCACTGCATCATCACTGCATTGTCACAGTGTCATCACAGCATCATCACTGCATCATCACAGTATCATCACAGCATCATCACACCATCAACAAACGGTCATCAAAGCATCATCATTGCATCATCACAGTATCATCACTGCATCATCACAAAATCATCACAAAATCACCACAGTGTCATCACAGCATCATCACTGCATCATCACTAAATCATCACAGCATCCTCACTGCATCATCACACCATCATCACTGCATCATCACTGCATCATTCCAGCATCATCACAGCGTCATCAAAGCATCATCACTGCATCATCACAGCATCATCACACCATCACCACTGCATCATCACAACATCATCATCGCAGCGTCATCACTACATCAACACATCATCATCACTGCATCATCACTGCATCATCACTGCATCCTCACTGCATCATCACACCATCATCACTGCATCATCACTGCATTGTCACAGTGTCATCACAGCATCATCACTGCATCATCACAGTATCATCACAGCATCATCACACCATCATCACAGCATCATCACAGCATCATCACAGCAGCATCACAGCATCATCAGAACGTCTTCACAGCATCATCACAGCATCATCACTGCATCATCACACCATCATCACAGCATCATCACAGCATCATCACTGCATCATCACAGCATCATCACTGCATCATCACTGCAGCATCACACCATCATCACAGCATCATCACTGCATCATCACAGCATCATCACAGCATCATCACTGCATCATCACTGCATCATCACTGCATCATCACTTTGTCATAACAGCATCATCACAGCATCATCACAGCATCATCACTGCATCATCACAGCATCATCACTGCATCATCACTGCATCATCAAACCATCATCACAGCATCATCACTGCATCATCACTGCATCATCACTGTGTCATCACACAATCATCACTGCATCATCACTGCAGCATCACAGCATCATCACAGCGTCATCTAAGCATCATCACTGCATCATCACTGCATCATCACTGCATCATCACTTTGTCATAACAGCATCATCACAGCATCATCACTGCATAGTCACAGCGTCATCACAGCATCATTACAGCATCATCACTGCATCATCAATGCATCATCACTGCATCATCACAGCATCATCACAGAATCCTCACTGCATCATCACACCATCATCACTGCAGCATCACTGCATCATCACAGCATCATCACAGCATCATCACACCATCATAACTGCATCATCACACCATCATCACAGCATCATCACAGCATCATCACTGTGTCATAACAGCATCATCACTGCATCATCGCTGCATCATCACAGTATCATCACAGCATCATCACAGCATCATCACTGCATCATCACAGCATCATCACTGCATCATCACAGCATCATCACAGTATCATCGGTGCATCATCACAGTATCATCACACCATCATCACACCATCATCACTGCATCATCACAGCATCATCATAACATCATCACAGCATCCTCACTGCATCATCACTGTGTCATCACTGCGTCATCACTGTGTCATAACAGCATCATCACTGCATCATCACAGTGTCATCACAGCATCATCACTGCATCATCACAGTATCATCACAGCATCATCACAGCATCATCACTGCATCGACACACAATCATCACTTCATCATCACTGCATCATCACTGCATCATCACAGCATCATCACTGCATCATCACTGCATCATCACACCATCATCATTGCATCATCACAGCATCATCACAGCATCATCACTGCATCATCACTGCATCATCACAGCATCATCACAGCGTCATAACAGCATCATCACAGCATCATCACTGCATACTCACTGCATCATCACACCATCATCACTGTGTCATAAGAGCATCACTGCATCATGACTTCATCATGACTTCATCATCACTGCATCATCACTGCATCATCACTGCAGCATCACACCATCATCACTGCATCATCACTGCATCATCACTGCGTCATCACTGCGTCATCACTGTGTCATCACAGCATCATCACTTCATCATCACTTCATCATCACTGTATCATTACAGCATCATCACTGCATCATCACAGCATCATCACAGCATCATCACTGCATCATCACAGCATCATCACTGCATCATCACTGTGTCATCACTGCATCATCACTGCATCATCACTGCATCCTCACTGCATCATCACACCATCATCACTGCATCATCACTGCATCATCACTGCATCATCACAGTATCATCACAGCATCATCACTGCAGCATCACAGCATCATCAGAACGTCTTCACAGCATCATCACTGCATCATCACAGTGTCATAACAGCATCATCACTGCATCCTCACTGCATCATCACTGCATCATCACTGCATCATCACTGCATCATCACTGCATCATCCCTGCATCATCACAGCATCATCACTGCATACTCAGTGCATACTCAGTGCATACTCACTGCATCATCACACCATCATCACTGCATCATCACAGCATCATCACTGCATCATCACTGCGTCATCACTGTGTCATAACAGCATCATCACTGCATCATCACTTCATCATCACTGCATCATCACTGCATCATCACAGCATCATCACTGCATCATCACAGCATCATTACTGCATCATCACTGCATCATCACTGCATCATCACACCATCATCACTGCATCATCACAGCATCATCACTGCATCATCACTAAATCATCACAGCATCATCACTGCATCATCACTGCATCATCACACCATCATCATTGCATCATCACTGCATCATCACAGTGTCATCACAGCATCATCACTGCATCATCACTGCATCATCACAGTATCATCACTGCATCATCACAGTATCATCACTGCATCATCACACCATCATCACAGCATCATCACTGCAGCATCACAGCAGCATCACAGCATCATCAGAACGTCTTCACAGCATCATCACAGCATCATCACTGCATCATCACTAAATCATCACAGCATCCTCACTGCATCATCACAGCATCATCACAGCATCATCACTGCATCATCACTGCATCATCACAGCATCATCACTGCATCATCACAGCATCCTCACTGCATCATCACACCATCATCACTGCATCATCACTGCATCATCACAGCATCATCAAAGCATCCTCACTGCATCATCACACCATCATCACTGCATCATCACTGCATCATCACAGCATCATCACAGCATCATCACACCATCATCACTGCATCATCACACCATCATCACAGCATCATCACAGCATCATCACTGCATCATCACAGCATCATCATTGTTCATAACAGCATCATCACTGCATCATCACTTCATCATCACTGCATCATCACTGCGTCATCACTGTGTCATCACACAATCATCACTTTGTCATAACAGCATCATCACAGCATCATCACTGCATAGTCACAGCATCATCACAGCATCATCACTGCATCATCACTGCATCATCACAGCATCATCACAGAATCCTCACTGCATCATCACACCATCATCACTGCATCATCACTGCATCATCACAGCATCATCACAGCATCATCACACCATCATAACTGCATCATCACACCATCATCACAGCATCATCACAGCATCATCACAGCATCATCACTGCATCATCACAGCATCATCACTGTGTCATAACAGCATCATCACTGCATCATCACTGCATCATCACTGCATCATCACAGCATCATCGCTGCATCATCACAGCATCATCACTGCATCATCACATCATCATCACATCATCATCACTGCATCATCACAGCATCATCATAACATCATCACTGCATCATCACTGCATCATTACTGCATCATCACAGCATCATCACTGCACCATCACAACATCATCACTGCATCATCACTGCATCATCACTGTGTCATCACTGCGTCATCACTGTGTCATAACAGCATCATCACTGCATCATCACAGTATCATCACTGCATCATCACTGCATCATCACAGTGTCATCACAGCATCATCACTGCATCATCACAGTATCATCACAGCATCATCACTGCATCGACACACCATCATCACTTCATCACCACTTCATCACCACTGCATCATCACAGCATCATCACTGCATCATCACTGCATCATCACTGCATCATCATTGCATCATCACAGCATCATCACAGCATCATCACTGCATTATCACTGCATCATCACAGCATCATCACAGCGTCATAACAGCATCATCACAGCATCATCAGTGCATCATCACTGCATACTCACTGCATCATCACACCATCATCACTGTGTCATAAGAGCATCACTGCATCATGACTTCATCATGACTTCATCATGACTTCATCATGACTTCATCATCACTACATCATCACTGCAGCATCACACCATCATCACTGCATCATCACTGCATCATCACAGCATCATCATTACATCATCACTGTATCATCACAGCATCATCACTGCATCATCACTGCATCATCACACCATAATCACTGCATCATCACAGCATCATTACAGCATCTTCACTGCATCATCACAGCATTATCACAGCATCATCACTGCATCATCACAGTATCATCACAGCATCATCACTGCATCATCACACCATCATCACACCATAATCACTGTATCATCACAGCATCATCACAACATCATCACTGCATCATCACTGCATCATTACTGCGTCATCACTGTGTCATCACAGCATCATCACAGCATCATCACAGCATCATCACTGCATCATCACTGCGTCATCACAGCATCATCACTTCATCATCACTGCATCATCACAGCATCATCACTGCATCATCACTGTGTCATTAAAGCATCATCACTGCATCATCACAGCATCCTCACTGCATCATCACACCATCATCACTGCATCATCACTGCATCATCACAGCATCATCACAGCATCCTCACTGCATCATCACACCATCATCACTGCATCATCACTGCATCATCACACCATCATCACAGCATCATCACACCATCATCACAGCATCATCACAGCATCATCACTGCATCATCACAGAATCATCACTGTGTCATAACAGCATCATCACTGTGTCATAACAGCATCATCACTGCATAATCACTTCATCATCACTGCATCATCACTGCATCATCACTGAGTCATCACTGTGTCATCACAGCATCATCACTTCATCATCACTTCATCATCACTGCATCATCACTGCATCATCACAGCATCATCACTGCATCATCACAGCATCATCACTGCATCATCACTGTGTCATCACTGCATCATCACTGCATCATCACTGCATCATCACACCATCGTCACTGCATCATCACTGCATCATCACACCATCATCACAGCATCATCACAGCATCATCACTGCAGCATCACAGCATCATCACAGTGTCATAACAGCATCATCACTGCATCATCACAGCATCCTCACTGCATCATCACTGCATCATCACTGCATCATCACACCATCATCACTGCATCATCACTGCATCATCACTGCATCATCACAGCATACTCACTGCATACTCACTGCATCATCACACCATCATCACTGCATCATCACAGCATCATCACTGCATCATCACTGCATCATCACTGTGTCATAACAGCATCATCACTGCATCATCACTGCATCATCACAGCATCATCACTGCATCATCACTGCATCATCACACCATCATCACTGCATCATCACTGCATCATCACACCATCATCACTGCATCATCACAGCATCATCACAGCATCATCACTGCATCATCACAGCATCATCACAGCATCATCACTGCATCATCACTTCATCATCACTGCATCATCACTGCATCATCACTGCATCATCACTGCGTCATCACTGTGTCATCACAGCATCATCACTTCATCATCACTTCATCATCACTGCATCATCACAGCATCATCACTGCATCATCACAGCATCATCACAGCATCATCACACCATCATCACTGCATCATCACTGTATCATCACACCATCATCACAGCATCATCACTGCATCATCACTGCAGCATCACAGCATCATCAGAACGTCTTCACAGCATCATCACTGCATCATCACTGCATCATCACTGCATCATCACAGTGTCATAACAGCATCATCACTGCATCATCACAGCATCCTCACTGCATCATCACTGCATCATCACTGCATCCTCACTGCATCATCCCTGCATCATCACAGCATCATCACAGCATCATCACTGCATACTCACTGCATACTCACTGCATACTCACTGCATCATCACACCATCATCACTGCATCATCACAGCATCATCACTGCATCATCACTGCATCATCACTGTGTCATAACAGCATCATCACTGCATCATCACTTCATCATCACTGCATCATCACAGCATCATCACTGCATCATCACAGTGTCATCACAGCATCATCACTGCATCATCACTGCATCATCACACCATCATCACAGCATCATCACAGCATCATCACTGCATCATCACAGCATCATCACTGCATCATCACTGCATCATCACACCATCATCATTGCATCATCACAGCATCATCACAGCATCATCACTGCATCATCACTGCATCATCACAGCGTCATCACAGCATCATCACTGCATCATCACTGTATCATCACTGTATCATCACTGCATCATCACTGTGTCATAAGAGCATCACTGCATCATGACTTCATCATGACTTCATCATCACTGCATCATCACAGCATCATCACAGCATCATCACTGCATCATCACTGCATCATCACAGCATCATCACTGCATCATCACTGTGTCATAAGAACATCATCAGTGCATCATCACTTCATCATCACAGCATCATCACAGCGTCATCAAAGCATCATCACTGCAGCATCACACCATTATCACTGCATCATCACAGCATCATCACTGCATCATCACTGTGTCATAACAGCATCATCACTGCATCATCACAGCTTCATCACAGCATCATCACACCATCATCACAGCATCATCACAGCATCATCACTGCATCATCACAGCATCATCACAGCGTCATCAAAGCATCCTCACTGCATCATCACACCATCACTGCATCATCACAACATCATCATCGCAGCGTCATCACTACATCAACACTGCATCATCACAGCATCATCACTGCATCATCACACCATCATCACTGCATCATCACAGCATCATTACAGCATCATCACTGCATCATCACACCATCATCACTGCATCATCACAGCATCATCATTGCATCATCACTGCGTCATCACTGTGTCATAACAGCATCACTGCATCATGACTTCATCATGACTTCATCATCACTGCATCATCACAGCATCATCACAGCATCATCACTGCATCATCACAGCATCATCATTACATCATCACTGTATCATCACAGCATCATCACTGCATCATCACAGCATCATCACACCATAATCACTGCATCATCACAGCATCATTACAGCATCATCACTGCATCATCACAGCATCATCACAGCATCATCACAGCATCATCACTGCATCATCAGAGTATCATAACAGCATCATCATTGCATCATCACACCATCATCACACCATAATCACTGCATCATCACAGCATCATCACAACATCATCACTGCATCATCACTGCATCATTACTGCATCATCACAGCATCATCACTGCATCATCACAGCATCATCACTGCGTCATCACTGTGTCATCACAGCATAATCAGTTCATCATCACTGCATCATCACAGCATCATCACAGCATCATCACTGCATCATCACTGCATCATCACAGCATCATCACTGCATCATCACAGCATCCTCACTGCATCATCACACAATCATCACTGCATCATCACTGCATCATCACAGCATCATCACAGCATCCTCACTGCATCATCACACCATCATCACTGCATCATCACTGCATCATCACAGCATCATCACAGCATCATCACACCATCATCACTGCATCATCACACCATCATCACAGCATCATCACAGCATCATAACTGCATAATCACAGCATCATCACTGTGTCATAACAGCATCATCACTGCATCATCACTTCATCATCACTGCATCATCACTGCATCATCACTGCGTCATCACTGTGTCATCACACAATCATCACTGCATCATCACTGCATCATCACAGCATCATCACAGCGTCATCAAAGCATCATCACTGCATCATCACTGCATCATCACTGCATCATCACTTTGTCATAACAGCATCATCACAGCATCATCACTGCATAGTCACAGCATCATCACAGCATCATCACTGCATCATCACTGCATCATCACAGCATCATCACTGCATCATCACAGCATCATCACTGCATCATCACTGCGTCATCACAGCATCATCAGTTCATCATCACTGCATCATCACTGCATCATCACTGCATCATCACAGCATCATCACTTCATCATCACAGCATCATCACAGCATCATCACTGCATCATCACAGCATCATCACTGCATCATCACTGCATCATCACACCATCATCACAGCATCATCACTGCATCATCACTGCATCATCACAGCATCATCACACCATCATCACTGTGTCATAACAACATCATCACTGCATCATCACTTCATCATCACAGCATCATCACAACGTCATCAAAGCATCATCACTGCATCATCACTTTGTCATAACAGCATCATCACAGCATCATCACTTCATCATCACAGCATCACCACTGCATCATCACTGCAGCATCACACCATCATCACAGCATCATCACTGCATCATCACTGCATCATCACTGCATCATCACTGTGTCATCACACAATCATCACTGCATCATCACTGCATCATCACAGCATCATCACAGCGTCATCAAAGCATCATCACTGCATCATCACTGCATCATCACTGCATCATCACTTTGTCATAACAGCATCATCACAGCATCATCACTGCATAGTCACAGCATCATCACAGCATCATCACAGCATCATCACTGCATCATCACTGCATCATCACTGCATCATCACAGCATCAGCACAGAATCCTCACTGCATCATCACACCATCATCACTGCATCATCACACCATCATCACAGCATCATCACAGCATCATCACTGCATCATCACAGCATCATCACTGCATCATCACAGCATCATCACTTCATCATCACAGCATCATCACAGCGTCATCAAAGCATCATCACTGCATCATCACTGCATCATCACACCATCATCACTGCATCATCACAGCATCATCACTGTGTCATAACAGCATCATCACAGCATCATCACTTCATCATCACTGAATCATCACTGCATCATCACAGCATCATCACAGCATCATCGCTGCATCATCACAGTATCATCACAGCATCATCACATCATCATCACATCATCATCACTGCATCATCACAGCATCATCATAACATCATCACTGCATCATCACTGCATCATTACTGCATCATCACAGCATCATCACTGCACCATCACAGCATCATCACTGCATCATCACTGCATCATCACTGTGTCATCACTGCGTCATCACTGTGTCATAACAGCATCATCACTGCATCATCACTGCATCATCACAGCATCATCACTGCATCATCACAGTATCATCACAGCGTCATCACTGCATCATCACTGCATCGACACACCATCATCACTTCATCACCACTGCATCATCACTGCATCATCACAGCATCATCACTGCATCATCACTAAATCATCACAGCATCCTCACTGCATCATCACACCATCATCACTGCATCATCACTGCATCATCACAGCATCATCACAGCGTCATCAAAGCATCATCACTGCATCATCACAGCATCATCACTGCATCATCACTGCATCATCACTGTGTCATAACAGCATCACTGCATCATGACTTCATCATCACTGCATCATCACAGCATCCTCACTGCATCATCACAGCATCATCACTGCATCATCAAAGCATCATCACAGCGTCATCAAAGCATCATCACTGCAGCATCACACCATTATCACTGCATCATCACAGCATCATCACTGCATCATCACTGTGTCATAACAGCATCATCACTGCATCATCACTAAATCATCACAGCATCCTCACTGCATCATCACAGCATCATCACTGCATCATCACAGCATCATCACTGTGTCATCACAGCATCATCACAGCATCATCACTGCATCACTGCATCATCACTGTATCATCACTGCATCATCACTGTGTCATAACAGCATCATCACAGCATCATTACAGCATCATCACAGCATCCTCACTGCATCATCACAGCATCATCACAGCGTCATCACAGCATCATCACAGCGTCATCACAGCATCATCACAGCATCATCACTGCATCATCACAGCATCATCACAGCATCATCACTGCATCATCACAGTATCATCACAGCATCATCACTGCATCATCACCGCATCATCACTGCATCATCACTGCATCGTCACACCATCATCACTGCATCATCACTGCATTGTCACAGTGTCATCACAGCATCATCACTGCATCATCACAGTATCATCACAGCATCATCACACCATCAACACACGGTCATCAAAGCATCATCATTGCATCATCACAGTATCATCACTGCATCATCACAAAATCATCACAAAATCACCACAGTGTCATCACAGCATCATCACTGCTTCATCACTAAATCATCACAGCATCCTCACTGCATCATCACACCATCATCACTGCATCATCACTGCATCATTCCAGCATCATCACAGCGTCATCAAAGCATCATCACTGCATCATCACAGCATCATCACACCATCACCACTGCATCATCACAACATCATCATCGCAGCGTCATCACTACATCAACACATCATCATCACTGCATCATCACTGCATCATCACTGCATCCTCACTGCATCATCACACCATCATCACTGCATCATCACTGCATTGTCACAGTGTCATCACAGCATCATCACTGCATCATCACAGTATCATCACAGCATCATCACACCATCATCACAGCATCATCACAGCATCATCACAGCAGCATCACAGCATCATCAGAACGTCTTCACAGCATCATCACAGCATCATCACTGCATCATCACACCATCATCACAGCATCATCACAGCATCATCACTGCATCATCACAGCATCATCACTGCATCATCACTGCATCATCACACCATCATCACAGCATCATCACTGCATCATCACAGCATCATCACAGCATCATCACTGCATCATCACTGCATCATCACTGCATCATCACTTTGTCATAACAGCATCATCACAGCATCATCACAGCATCATCACTGCATCATCACAGCATCATCACTGCATCATCACTGCATCATCAAACCATCATCACAGCATCATCACTGCATCATCACTGCATCATCACTGTGTCATCACACAATCATCACTGCATCATCACTGCAGCATCACAGCATCATCACAGCGTCATCTAAGCATCATCACTGCATCATCACTGCATCATCACTGCATCATCACTTTGTCATAACAGCATCATCACAGCATCATCACAGCATCATCACAGCGTCATCACAGCATCATTACAGCATCATCACTGCATCATCAATGCATCATCACTGCATCATCACAGCATCATCACAGAATCCTCACTGCATCATCACACCATCATCACTGCAGCATCACTGCATCATCACAGCATCATCACAGCATCATCACACCATCATAACTGCATCATCACACCATCATCACAGCATCATCACAGCATCATCACTGTGTCATAACAGCATCATCACTGCATCATCGCTGCATCATCACAGTATCATCACAGCATCATCACAGCATCATCACTGCATCATCACAGCATCATCACTGCATCATCACAGCATCATCACAGCATCATCGCTGCATCATCACAGTATCATCACACCATCATCACACCATCATCACTGCATCATCACAGCATCATCATAACATCATCACAGCATCCTCACTGCATCATCACTGTGTCATCACTGCGTCATCACTGTGTCATAACAGCATCATCACTGCATCATCACAGTGTCATCACAGCATCATCACTGCATCATCACAGTATCATCACAGCATCATCACAGCATCATCACTGCATCGACACACAATCATCACTTCATCATCACTGCATCATCACTGCATCATCACAGCATCATCACTGCATCATCACTGCATCATCACACCATCATCATTGCATCATCACAGCATCATCACAGCATCATCACTGCATCATCACTGCATCATCACAGCATCATCACAGCGTCATAACAGCATCATCACAGCATCATCACTGCATACTCACTGCATCATCACACCATCATCACTGTGTCATAAGAGCATCACTGCATCATGACTTCATCATGACTTCATCATCACTGCATCATCACTGCATCATCACTGCAGCATCACACCATCATCACTGCATCATCACTGCATCATCACTGCGTCATCACTGCGTCATCACTGTGTCATCACAGCATCATCACTTCATCATCACTTCATCATCACTGCATCATTACAGCATCATCACTGCATCATCACAGCATCATCACAGCAACATCACTGCATCATCACAGCATCATCACTGCATCATCACTGTGTCATCACTGCATCATCACTGCATCATCACTGCATCCTCACTGCATCATCACACCATCATCACTGCATCATCACTGCATCATCACTGCATCATCACTGCATCATCACAGTATCATCACAGCATCATCACTGCAGCATCACAGCATCATCAGAACGTCTTCACAGCATCATCACTGCATCATCACAGTGTCATAACAGCATCATCACTGCATCCTCACTGCATCCTCACTGCATCATCACTGCATCATCACTGCATCATCACTGCATCATCCCTGCATCATCACAGCATCATCACTGCATACTCAGTGCATACTCAGTGCATACTCACTGCATCATCACACCATCATCACTGCATCATCACAGCATCATCACTGCATCATCACTGCATCATCACTGTGTCATAACAGCATCATCACTGCATCATCACTTCATCATCACTGCATCATCACTGCATCATCACAGCATCATCACTGCATCATCACAGCATCATTACTGCATCATCACTGCATCATCACTGCATCATCACACCATCATCACTGCATCATCACAGCATCATCACTGCATCATCACTAAATCACCACAGCATCATCACTGCATCATCACTGCATCATCACACCATCATCATTGCATCATCACTGCATCATCACAGTGTCATCACAGCATCATCACTGCATCATCACAGTATCATCACAGAATCATCACTGCATCATCATTGCATCGACACACCATCACTTCATCATCACTGCATCATCACAGCATCATCACTGCATCATCACTGCATCATCACACCATCATCATTGCATCATCACAGCATCATCACAGCATCATCACTGCATCATCACTGCATCATCACAGCGTCATAACAGCATCATCACAGCATCATCACTGCATACTCACTGCATCATCACACCATCATCACTGTGTCATAAGAGCATCACTGCATCATGACTTCATCATGAGTTCATCATGACTTCATCATCACTGCATCATCACTGCATCATCACACCATCATCACTGCATCATCACTTCATCATCACTGCATCATCACTGCATCATCACTGCATCATCACTGCGTCATCACTGCGTCATCACAGCATCATCACTTCATCATCACTGCGTCATCACTGTGTCATCACTGCATCATCACTGCATCATCACTGCATCATCACTGCGTCATCACTGTGTCATCACAGCATCATCACTTCATCATCACTTCATCATCACTGCATCATCACTGCATCATCACTGTGTCATCACTGCATCATCACTGCATCATCACTGCATCATCACAGTATCATCACTGCATCATCACAGTATCATCACTGCATCATCACACCATCATCACAGCATCATCACTGCAGCATCACAGCAGCATCACAGCATCATCAGAACGTCTTCACAGCATCATCACAGCATCATCACTGCATCATCACTAAATCATCACAGCATCCTCACTGCATCATCACAGCATCATCACAGCATCATCACTGCATCATCACTGCATCATCACAGCATCATCACTGCATCATCACAGCATACTCACTGCATCATCACACCATCATCACTGCATCATCACTGCATCATCACAGCATCGTCAAAGCATCCTCACTGCATCATCACACCATCATCACTGCATCATCACTGCATCATCACAGCATCATCACAGCATCATCACACCATCATCACTGCATCATCACACCATCATCACAGCATCATCACAGCATCATCACTGCATCATCACAGCATCATCATTGTTCATAACAGCATCATCACTGCATCATCACTTCATCATCACTGCATCATCACTGCGTCATCACTGTGTCATCACACAATCATCACTTTGTCATAACAGCATCATCACAGCATCATCACTGCATAGTCACAGCATCATCACAGCATCATCACTGCATCATCACTGCATCATCACAGCATCATCACAGAATCCTCACTGCATCATCACACCATCATCACTGCATCATCACTGCATCATCACAGCATCATCACAGCATCATCACACCATCATAACTGCATCATCACACCATCATCACAGCATCATCACAGCATCATCACAGCATCATCACTGCATCATCACAGCATCATCACTGTGTCATAACAGCATCATCACTGCATCATCACTGCATCATCACTGCATCATCACTGCATCATCACAGCATCATCGCTGCATCATCACAGCATCATCACTGCATCATCACTGCGTCATCACATCATCATCACTGCATCATCACAGCATCATCATAACATCATCACTGCATCATCACTGCATCATTACTGCATCATCACAGCATCATCACTGCACCATCACAACATCATCACTGCATCATCACTGCATCATCACTGTGTCATCACTGCGTCATCACTGTGTCATAACAGCATCATCACTGCATCATTACAGTATCATCACTGCATCATCACTGCATCATCACAGTGTCATCACAGCATCATCACTGCATCATCACAGTATCATCACAGCATCATCACTGCATCGACACACCATCATCACTTCATCACCACTTCATCACCACTGCATCATCACAGCATCATCACTGCATCATCACTGCATCATCACTGCATCATCATTGCATCATCACAGCATCATCACAGCATCATCACTGCATTATCACTGCATCATCACAGCATCATCACAGCGTCATAACAGCATCATCACAGCATCATCAGTGCATCATCACTGCATACTCACTGCATCATCACACCATCATCACTGTGTCATAAGAGCATCACTGCATCATGACTTCATCATGACTTCATCATGACTTCATCATGACTTCATCATCACTGCATCATCACTGCAGCATCACACCATCATCACTGCATCATCACTGCATCATCACAGCATCATCATTACATCATCACTGTATCATCACAGCATCATCACTGCATCATCACTGCATCATCACACCATAATCACTGCATCATCACAGCATCATTACAGCATCTTCACTGCATCATCACAGCATTATCACAGCATCATCACTGCATCATCACAGTATCATCACAGCATCATCACTGAATCATCACACCATCATCACACCATAATCACTGTATCATCACAGCATCATCACAACATCATCACTGCATCATCACTGCATCATTACTGCGTCATCACTGTGTCATCACAGCATCATCACAGCATCATCACAGCATCATCACTGCATCATCACTGCGTCATCACAGCATCATCACTTCATCATCACTGCATCATCACAGCATCATCACTGCATCATCACTGTGTCATTAAAGCATCATCACTGCATCATCACAGCATCCTCACTGCATCATCACACCATCATCACTGCATCATCACTGCATCATCACAGCATCATCACAGCATCCTCACTGCATCATCACACCATCATCACTGCATCATCACTGCATCATCACACCATCATCACAGCATCATCACACCATCATCACAGCATCATCACAGCATCATCACTGCATCATCACAGAATCATCACTGTGTCATAACAGCATCATCACTGTGTCATAACAGCATCATCACTGCATAATCACTTCATCATCACTGCATCATCACTGCATCATCACTGCGTCATCACTGTGTCATCACAGCATCATCACTTCATCATCACTTCATCATCACTGCATCATCACTGCATCATCACAGCATCATCACTGCATCATCACAGCATCATCACTGCATCATCACTGTGTCATCACTGCATCATCACTGCATCATCACTGCATCATCACACCATCGTCACTGCATCATCACTGCATCATCACACCATCATCACAGCATCATCACAGCATCATCACTGCAGCATCACAGCATCATCACAGTGTCATAACAGCATCATCACTGCATCATCACAGCATCCTCACTGCATCATCACTGCATCATCACTGCATCATCACACCATCATCACTGCATCATCACTGCATCATCACTGCATCATCACAGCATACTCACTGCATACTCACTGCATCATCACACCATCATCACTGCATCATCACAGCATCATCACTGCATCATCACTGCATCATCACTGTGTCATAACAGCATCATCACTGCATCATCACTGCATCATCACAGCATCATCACTGCATCATCACTGCATCATCACACCATCATCACTGCATCATCACTGCATCATCACACCATCATCACTGCATCATCACAGCATCATCACAGCATCATCACTGCATCATCACAGCATCATCACAGCATCATCACTGCATCATCACAACATCATCATTGCATCATCACTGCGTCATCACTGTGTCATCACAGCATCATCACTTCATCATCACTTCATCATCACTGCATCATCACAGCATCATCACTGCATCATCACAGCATCATCACTGCATCATCACTGCATCATCACCGCATCATCACTGCATCATCACTGCATCATCACTGCATCATCACACCATCATCACAGCATCATCACTGCATCATCACTGCAGCATCACAGCATCATCAGAACGTCTTCACAGCATCATCACTGCATCATCACTGCATCATCACTGCATCATCACAGTGTCATAACAGCATCATCACTGCATCATCACAGCATCCTCACTGCATCATCACTGCATCATCACTGCATCCTCACTGCATCATCCCTGCATCATCACAGCATCATCACAGCATCATCACTGCATACTCACTGCATACTCACTGCATACTCACTGCATCATCACACCATCATCACTGCATCATCACAGCATCATCACTGCATCATCACTGCATCATCACTGTGTCATAACAGCATCATCACTGCATCATCACTTCATCATCACTGCATCATCACAGCATCATCACTGCATCATCACAGTGTCATCACAGCATCATCACTGCATCATCACTGCATCATCACACCATCATCACAGCATCATCACAGCATCATCACTGCATCATCACAGCATCATCACTGCATCATCACTGCATCATCACACCATCATCATTGCATCATCACAGCATCATCACAGCATCATCACTGCATCATCACTGCATCATCACAGCGTCATCACAGCATCATCACTGCATCATCACTGTATCATCACTGTATCATCACTGCATCATCACTGTGTCATAAGAGCATCACTGCATCATGACTTCATCATGACTTCATCATCACTGCATCATCACAGCATCATCACAGCATCATCACTGCATCATCACTGCATCATCACAGCATCATCACTGCATCATCACTGTGTCATAAGAACATCATCAGTGCATCATCACTTCATCATCACAGCATCATCACAGCGTCATCAAAGCATCATCACTGCAGCATCACACCATTATCACTGCATCATCACAGCATCATCACTGCATCATCACTGTGTCATAACAGCATCATCACTGCATCATCACAGCTTCATCACAGCATCATCACACCATCATCACAGCATCATCACAGCATCATCACTGCATCATCACAGCATCATCACAGCGTCATCAAAGCATCCTCACTGCATCATCACACCATCACTGCATCATCACAACATCATCATCGCAGCGTAATCACTACATCAACACTGCATCATCACAGCATCATCACTGCATCATCACACCATCATCACTGCATCATCACAGCATCATTACAGCATCATCACTGCATCATCACACCATCATCACTGCATCATCACAGCATCATCACAGCATCATCATTGCATCATCAATGCGTCATCACTGTGTCATAACAGCATCACTGCATCATGACTTCATCATGACTTCATCATCACTGCATCATCACAGCATCATCACAGCATCATCACTGCATCATCACAGCATCATCATTACATCATCACTGTATCATCACAGCATCATCACTGCATCATTACTGCATCATCACACCATAATCACTGCATCATCACAGCATCATTACAGCATCATCACTGCATCATCACAGCATCATCACAGCATCATCACAGCATCATCACTGCATCATCACAGTATCATAACAGCATCATCATTGCATCATCACACCATCATCACACCATAATCACTGCATCATCACAGCATCATCACAACATCATCACTGCATCATCACTGCATCATTACTGCATCATCACAGCATCATCACTGCATCATCACAGCATCATCACTGCGTCATCACTGTGTCATCACAGCATAATCAGTTCATCATCACTGCATCATCACAGCATCATCACAGCATCATCACTGCATCATCACTGCATCATCACAGCATCATCACTGCATCATCACAGCATCCTCACTGCATCATCACACAATCATCACTGCATCATCACTGCATCATCACAGCATCATCACAGCATCCTCACTGCATCATCACACCATCATCACTGCATCATCACTGCATCATCACAGCATCATCACAGCATCATCACACCATCATCACTGCATCATCACACCATCATCACAGCATCATCACAGCATCATCACTGCATAATCACAGCATCATCACTGTGTCATAACAGCATCATCACTGCATCATCACTTCATCATCACTGCATCATCACTGCATCATCACTGCGTCATCACTGTGTCATCACACAATCATCACTGCATCATCACTGCATCATCACAGCATCATCACAGCGTCATCAAAGCATCATCACTGCATCATCACTGCATCATCACTGCATCATCACTTTGTCATAACAGCATCATCACAGCATCATCACTGCATAGTCACAGCATCATCACAGCATCATCACTGCATCATCACTGCATCATCACTGCATCATCACAGCATCACCACAGAATCCTCACTGCATCATCACACCATTATCACTGCATCATCACTGCATCATCACAGCATCATCACACCATCATAACTGCATCATCACAGTGTCATCACAGCATCATCACTGCATCATCACAGTATCATCACAGCATCATCATAACATCATCACTGCATCATCAGTGCATCATTACTGCATCATCACAGCATCATCACTGCACCATCACAGCATCATCACTGCATCATCACTGCATCATCACAGCATCATCACTGCATCATCACAGTGTCATCACAGCATCATCACTGCATCATCACAGTATCATCACAGCATCATCACTGCATCATCACTGCATCGACACACCATCATCACTTCATCACCACTGCATCATCACTGCATCATCACAGCATCATCACTACATCATCACTGCATCATCACACCATCATCATTGCATCATCACAGCATCATCACAGCATCATCACTGCATCATCACAGCAGAATCACAGCGTCATAACAGCATCATCACAGCATCATCACTGCATCATCACTGCATACTCACTGCATCATCACACCATCATCACTGTGTCATAAGAGCATCACTGCATCATGACTTCATCATGACTTCATCATGACTTCATCATCACTGCATCATCACTGCATCATCACTGCAGCATCACACCATCATCACTGCATCATCACTGCATCATCACAGCATCATCATTACATCATCACTGTATCATCACAGCATCATCACTGCATCATCACTGCATCATCACACCATAATCACTGCATCATCACAGCATCATTACAGCATCTTCACTGCATCATCACAGCATTATCACAGCATCTTCACTGCATCATCATAGTATCATCACAGCATCATCACTGCATCATCACACCATCATCACACCATAATCACTGCATCATCACAGCATCATCACAACATCATCACTGCATCATCACTGCATCATTACTGCGTCATCACTGTGTCATCACAGCATCATCACAGCATCATCACAGCATCATCACTGCATCATCACTGCGTCATCACAGCATCATCACTTCATCATCACTGCATCATCGCAGCATCATCACTGCATCATCACTGCATCATCACAGCATCCTCACTGCATCATCACACCATCATCACTGCATCATCACTGCATCATCACAGCATCATCACAGCATCCTCACTGCATCATCACACCATCATCACTGCATCATCACTGCATCATCACAGCATCATCACTGCATCATCACAGCATCATCACTGTGTCATAACAGCATCATCACTGTGTCATAACAGCATCATCACTGCATAATCACTTCATCATCACTGCATCATCACTGCATCATCACTGCGTCATCACTGTGTCATCACAGCATCATCACTTCATCATCACTTCATCATCACTGCATCATCACTGCATCATCACTGCATCATCACTGTGTCATCACTGCATCATCACTGCATCATCACACCATCGTCACTGCATCATCACTGCATCATCACACCATCATCACAGCATCATCACAGCATCATCACTGCAGCATCACAGCATCATCACTGCAGCATCACAGCATCATCACAGTGTCATAACAGCATCATCACTGCATCATCACAGCATCCTCACTGCATCATCACTGCATCCTCACTGCATCATCCCTGCATCATCACAGCATCATCACTGCATCATCACTGCATACTCACTGCATACTCACTGCATCATCACACCATCATCACTGCATCATCACAGCATCATCACTGCATCATCACTGCATCATCACTGTGTCATAACAGCATCATCACTGCATCATCACTGCATCATCACTGCATCATCACTGCATCATCACAGCATCATCACTGCATCATCACAGTGTCATCACAGCATCATCACTGCATCATCACTGCATCATCACTGCATCATCACACCATCATCACTGCATCATCACAGTGTCATAACAGCATCATCACTGCATCATCACAGCATCATCACTGCATCATCACAACATCATCACTGCATCATCACTGCACCATCACAGCAGCATCACAGCATCATCACTTCATCATCACTTCATCATCACTGCATCATCACAGCATCATTACTGCATCATCACAGCATCATCACTGCATCATCACAGCATCATCACACCATCATCACTGCATCATCACTGCATCATCACACCATCATCACTGCATCATCACTGCAGCATCACAGCATCATCAGAACGTCTTCACAGCATCATCACTGCATCATCACTGCATCATCACTGCATCATCACAGTGTCATAACAGCATCATCACTGCATCATCACAGCATCTTCACTGCATCATCACTGCATCATCACTGCATCCTCACTGCATCATCCCTGCATCATCACAGCATCATCACTGCATACTCACTGCATACTCACTGCATACTCACTGCATCATCACACCATCATCACTGCATCATCACTGCATCATCACTGCATCATCACTGCATCATCACTGTGTCATAACAGCATCATCACTGCATCATCACTTCATCATCACTGCATCATCACTGCATCATCACAGCATCATCACTGCATCATCACAGTGTCATCACAGCATCATCACTGCATCATCACTGCATCATCACACCATCATCACTGCATCATCACAGCATCATCACAGCATCATCACTGCATCATCACAGCATCATCACTGCATCATCACACCATCATCATTGCATCATCACAGCATCATCGCAGCATCATCACTGCATCATCACTGCATCATCACAGCGTCATCACAGCATCATCACTGCATCATCACTGTATCATCACAGCATCATCACTGCATCATCACCGCATCATCACTGCATCATCACTGCATCGTCACAGCATCATCACTGCATCATCACTGCATAATCACTGCATCATCAGAGCATCATCACACCATCAACACACGGTCATCAAAGCATCATCATTGCATCATCACAGTATCATCACTGCATCATCACAAAATCATCACAAAATCACCACAGTGTCATCACAGCATCATCACTGCATCATCACTAAATCATCACAGCATCCTCACTGCATCATCACACCATCATCACTGCATCATCACTGCATCATTCCAGCATCATCACACCGTCATCAAAGCATCATCACTGCATCATCACAGCATCATCACACCATCACCACTGCATCATCACAACATCATCATCGCAGCGTCATCACTACATCAACACATCATCATCACTGCATCATCACAGCATCCTCACTGCATCATCACACCATCATCACTGCATCATCAGAGCATCATCACTGCATCATCACTGCGTCATCACTGCATCATCACACCATCATCACACCATAATCACTGCATCATCACAGCATCATCACAGCATCATCACTGCATCATCACTGCATCATTACTGCGTCATCACTGTGTCATCACAGCATCATCACAGCATCATCACAGCATCATCACTGCATCATCACTGCGTCATCACAGCATCATCACTTCATCATCACTGCATCATCGCAGCATCATCACTGCATCATCACTGCATCATCACAGCATCCTCACTGCATCATCACACCATCATCACTGCATCATCACTGCATCATCACAGCATCATCACAGCATCCTCACTGCATCATCACACCATCATCACTGCATCATCACTGCATCATCACAGCATCATCACTGCATCATCACAGCATCATCACTGTGTCATAACAGCATCATCACTGTGTCATAACAGCATCATCACTGCATAATCACTTCATCATCACTGCATCATCACTGCATCATCACTGCGTCATCACTGTGTCATCACAGCATCATCACTTCATCATCACTTCATCATCACTGCATCATCACTGCATCATCACTGCATCATCACTGTGTCATCACTGCATCATCACTGCATCATCACACCATCGTCACTGCATCATCACTGCATCATCACACCATCATCACAGCATCATCACAGCATCATCACTGCAGCATCACAGCATCATCACTGCAGCATCACAGCATCATCACAGTGTCATAACAGCATCATCACTGCATCATCACAGCATCCTCACTGCATCATCACTGCATCCTCACTGCATCATCCCTGCATCATCACAGCATCATCACTGCATCATCACTGCATACTCACTGCATACTCACTGCATCATCACACCATCATCACTGCATCATCACAGCATCATCACTGCATCATCACTGCATCATCACTGTGTCATAACAGCATCATCACTGCATCATCACTGCATCATCACTGCATCATCACTGCATCATCACAGCATCATCACTGCATCATCACAGTGTCATCACAGCATCATCACTGCATCATCACTGCATCATCACTGCATCATCACACCATCATCACTGCATCATCACAGTGTCATAACAGCATCATCACTGCATCATCACAGCATCATCACTGCATCATCACAACATCATCACTGCATCATCACTGCACCATCACAGCAGCATCACAGCATCATCACTTCATCATCACTTCATCATCACTGCATCATCACAGCATCATTACTGCATCATCACAGCATCATCACTGCATCATCACAGCATCATCACACCATCATCACTGCATCATCACTGCATCATCACACCATCATCACTGCATCATCACTGCAGCATCACAGCATCATCAGAACGTCTTCACAGCATCATCACTGCATCATCACTGCATCATCACTGCATCATCACAGTGTCATAACAGCATCATCACTGCATCATCACAGCATCCTCACTGCATCATCACTGCATCATCACTGCATCCTCACTGCATCATCCCTGCATCATCACAGCATCATCACTGCATACTCACTGCATACTCACTGCATACTCACTGCATCATCACACCATCATCACTGCATCATCACTGCATCATCACTGCATCATCACTGCATCATCACTGTGTCATAACAGCATCATCACTGCATCATCACTTCATCATCACTGCATCATCACTGCATCATCACAGCATCATCACTGCATCATCACAGTGTCATCACAGCATCATCACTGCATCATCACTGCATCATCACACCATCATCACTGCATCATCACAGCATCATCACAGCATCATCACTGCATCATCACAGCATCATCACTGCATCATCACACCATCATCATTGCATCATCACAGCATCATCGCAGCATCATCACTGCATCATCACTGCATCATCACAGCGTCATCACAGCATCATCACTGCATCATCACTGTATCATCACAGCATCATCACTGCATCATCACCGCATCATCACTGCATCATCACTGCATCGTCACAGCATCATCACTGCATCATCACTGCATAATCACTGCATCATCAGAGCATCATCACACCATCAACACACGGTCATCAAAGCATCATCATTGCATCATCACAGTATCATCACTGCATCATCACAAAATCATCACAAAATCACCACAGTGTCATCACAGCATCATCACTGCATCATCACTAAATCATCACAGCATCCTCACTGCATCATCACACCATCATCACTGCATCATCACTGCATCATTCCAGCATCATCACACCGTCATCAAAGCATCATCACTGCATCATCACAGCATCATCACACCATCACCACTGCATCATCACAACATCATCATCGCAGCGTCATCACTACATCAACACATCATCATCACTGCATCATCACAGCATCCTCACTGCATCATCACACCATCATCACTGCATCATCACTGCATCATCACAGCATCATCACAGCATCATCACTGCATCATCACAGTATCATCACAGCATCATCACTGCATCATCACAGCATCATCACAGCAGCATCACAGCAGCATCAGAACGTCTTCACAGCATCATCACAGCATCATCACTAAATCATCACAGCATCCTCACTGCGTCATCACAGCATCATCACAGCATCATCACAGCATCATCACAGCATCATCACTGCATCATCACAGCATCATCACTGCATCATCACTGCATCATCACAGCATCATTACAGCATCATCACTGCATCCTCACTGCATCATCACTGCATCATCACTGTGTCATCACACAATCATCACTGCATCATCACTGCAGCATCACAGCATCATCACAGCGTCATCTAAGCATCATCAATGCATCATCACTGCATCATTACTGCATTATCACTTTGTCATAACAGCATCATCACAGCATCATCACTGCATCATCACAGCCTCATCACAGCATCATCACTGCATCATCACTGCATCATCACTGCATCATCACAGAATCCTCACTGCATCATCACACCATCATCACTGCAGCATCACTGCATCATCACAGCATCATCACAGCATCATCACACCATCATAACTGCATCATCACACCATCATCACAGCATCATCACAGCATCATCACTGTGTCATAACAGCATCATCACTGCATCATCGCTGCATCATCACAGTATCATCACAGCATCATCACAGCATCATCACAGCATCATCACTGCATCATCACAGCATCATCACAGCATCATCACAGCATCATCGCTGCATCATCACAGTATCATCACAGCATCATCACACCATCATCACACCATCATCACTGCATCATCACAGCATCATCATAACATCATCACTGCATCATCACTGCACCATCACTGTGTCATAACAGCATCATCACTGCATCATCACTGCATCATCACAGCATCATCACTGCATCATCACTGCATCATCACAGTATCATCACTGCATCATCACAGCATCATCACTGCATCATCACAGCATCATCACTGCATCATCACTGCATCATCTCTGTGTCATCACAGCATCCTCACTGCATCATCACACCATCGTCACTGCATCATCAGAGCATCATCACAGCATCATCACAGCATCCTCACTGCATCATCACTGCATCATCAGAGCGTCTTCACAGCATCATCACAGTGTCATAACAGCATCACAGCATCATCATACCATCATCACAGCATCATCACTGCATCATCACTGCATCATCACAGCATCATCACAGCGTCATAACAGCATCATCACTGCATACTCACTGCATCATCACACCATCATCACTGTGTCATAAGAGCATCACTGCATCATGACTTCATCATGACTTCATCATGACTTCATCATCACTGCATCATCACTGCAGCATCACACCATCATCACTGCATCATCACTGCATCATCACTGCATCATCACTGCGTCATCACTGTGTCATCACAGCATCATCACTTCATCATCACTTCATCATCACTGCATCATCACAGCATCATCACTGCATCATCACAGCATCATCACTGCATCATCACTGCATCATCACAGCATCATCACTGCATCATCACTGTGTCATCACTGCATCATCACTGCATCATCACACCATCATCACTGCATCATCACTGCATCATCACAGTATCATCACAGCATCATCACTGCAGCATCACAGCATCATCAGAACGTCTTCACAGCATCATCACTGCATCATCACAGTGTCATAACAGCATCATCACTGCATCTTCACAGCATCCTCACTGCATCATCACTGCATCATCACTGCATCATCACTGCATCCTCACTGCATCATCCCTGCATCATCACAGCATCATCACTGCATCATCACAGCATCATCACTGCATACTCACTGCATACTCAGTGCATACTCACTGCATCATCATACCATCATCACTGAATCATCACAGCATCATCACTGCATCATCACTGCATCATCACTGTGTCATAACAGCATCATCACTGCATCATCACTTCATCATCACTGCATCATCACTGCATCATCACAGCATCATCACTGCATCATCACAGTGTCATCACAGCATCATTACTGCATCATCACTGCATCATCACTGCATCATCACACCATCATCACTGCATCATCACAGCATCATCACAGCATCATCACTGCATCATCACAGCATCATCACTGCATCATCACTGCATCATCACACCATCATCATTGCATCATCACAGCATCATCACTGCATCATCACTGTGTCATAACAGCATCATCACTGCATCATCGCTGCATCATCACAGTATCATCACAGCATCATCACAGCATCATCACAGCATCATCACTGCATCATCACAGCATCATCACTGCATCATCACAGCATCATCACAGTATCATCGCTGCATCATCACAGTATCATCACAGCATAATCACACCATCATCACACCATCATCACTGCATCATCACTGCACCATCACAGCATCATCACTGCATCATCACTGCATCATCACTGTGTCATCACTGCGTCATCACTGTGTCATAACAGCATCATCACTGCATCATCACTTCATCATCACTGCATCATCACAGCATCATCATTGCATCATCACTGCATCATCACAGTGTCATCACAGCATCATCACTGCATCATCACAGTATCATCACAGCATCATCACTGCATCATCACTGCATCGACACACCATCATCACTTCATCATCACTGCATCATCACTGCATCATCACAGCATCATCACTGCATCATCACACCATCATCATTGCATCATCACAGCATCATCACAGCATCATCACTGCATAATCACTGCATCATCACAGCATCATCACAGCGTCATAACAGAATCATCACTGCATACTCATTGCATCATCACACCATCATCACTGTGTCATAAGAGCATCACTGCATCATGACTTCATCATGACTTCATAATCACTGCATCATCACTGCAGCATCACTGCAGCTTCACACCATCATCACTGCATCATCACTTCATCATCACTGCATCATCACTGCATCATCACTGCATCATCACTGCGTCATCACTGCGTCATCACAGCATCATCACTTCATCATCACTTCATCATCACTGCATCATCACAGCATCATCACTGCATCATCACAGGATCATCACTGCATCATCATTGCATCATCACAGCATCATCACTGTGTCATCACTGCATCATCACTGCATCATCACTGCATCATCACTGCGTCATCACTGTGTCATCACAGCATCATCACTTCATCATCACTTCATCATCACTGCATCATCACAGCATCATCACTGCATCATCACAGCATCATCACTGCATACTCACTGCATCATCACAGCATCATCACTGCATCATCACTGTGTCATCACTGCATCATCACTGCATCATCACACCATCATCACTGCATCATCACTGCATCATCACTGCATCATCACAGTGTCATAACAGCATCATCACTGCATCATCACAGCATCCTCACTGCATCATCACAGCATCATCACTGCATACTCACTGCATCATCACAGCATCATCACTGCATCATCACTGTGTCATCACTGCATCATCACTGCATCATCACTGCATCATCACACCATCATCACAGCATCATCACAGCATCATCACTGCAGCATCACAGTGTCATAACAGCATCATCACTGCATCATCACAGCATCCTCACTGCATCATCACAGCATCATCACTGCATCATCACAGCATCATCACTGCATCATCACTGCATCATCACAGCATCATCACTGCATCAGCACTGTGTCATCACTGCATCATCACTGCATCATCACTGAATCATCACTGCATCATCACACCATCATCACTGCATCATCACTGCATCATCACTGCATCATCACTGCATCATCACAGTATCATCACAGCATCATCACTGCAGCATCACAGCATCATCAGAACGTCTTCACAGCATCATCACTGCATCATCACTGCATCATCACAGCATCATCACAGCGTCATCAAAGCATCCTCACTGCATCATCACTGCATCATCACTGCATCCTCACTGCATCATCCCTGCATCATCACAGCATCATCACTGCATCATCACAGCATCATCACAGCATCATCACTGCATCATCACTGCATACTCACTGCATCATCACACCATCATCACTGCATCATCACAGCATCATCACTGCATCATCACTGCATCATCACTGTGTCATAACAGCATCATCACTGCATCATCACTTCATCATCACTGCATCATCACTGCATCATCACAGCATCATCACTGCATCATCACAGTGTCATCACAGCATCATTACTGCATCATCACTGCATCATCACTGCATCATCACACCATCATCACTGCATCATCACAGCATCATCACAGCATCATCACTGCATCATCACAGCATCATCACTGCATCATCACTGCATCATCACACCATCATCATTGCACCATCACAGCATCATCACTGCATCATCACTGTGTCATAACAGCATCATCACTGCATCATCGCTGCATCATCACAGTATCATCACAGCATCATCACAGCATCATCACAGCATCATCATTGCATCATCACACCATCATCATTGCATCATCACAGCATCATCACAGCATCATCACTGCATCATCACTGCATCATCACAGCATCATCACAGCGTCATAACAGCATCATCACAGCATCATCACTGCATACTCACTGCATCATCACACCATCATCACTGTGTCATAAGAGCATCACTGCATCATGACTTCATCATGACTTCATCATCACTGCATCATCACTGCATCATCACTGCAGCATCACACCATCATCACTGCATCATCACTTCATCATCACTGCATCATCACTGCATCATCACTGCATCATCACTGCGTCATCACTGTGTCATCACAGCATCATCACCTCATCATCACTGCATCATCACAGCATCATCACTGCATCATCACAGCATCATCACTGCATCATCACTGCATCATCACAGCATCATCACTGCATCATCACTGTGTCATCACTGCATCATCACTGCATCATCACTGCATCATCACTGCATCATCACTGCGTCATCACTGTGTCATCACAGCATCATCACTTCATCATCACTGCATCATCACAGCATCATCACAGCATCATCACAGCGTCATCACTGCATCATCACTGCATCATCACAGCATCATCACTGCATCATCACTGTGTCATCACTGCATCATCACTGCATCATCACTGCATCATCACACCATCATCACACCATCATCACAGCATCATCACAGCATCATCACTGCAGCATAACAGTGTCATAACAGCATCATCACTGCATCATCACAGCATCCTCACTGCATCCTCACTGCATCATCACTGCATCATCACTGCATCCTCACTGCATCATCCCTGCATCATCACAGCATCATCACTGCATCATCACAGCATCATCACTGCATACTCACTGCATACTCACTGCATACTCACTTCATCATCACACCATCATCACTGCATCATCACAGCATCATCACTGCATCATCACTGCATCATCACACCATCATCATTGCATCATCACAGCATCATCACAGCATCATCACTGCATCATCACAGCATCATCACAGCATCATCACAGCGTCATAACAGCATCATCACTGCATACTCACTGCATCATCACACCATCATCACTGTGTCATAAGAGCATCACTGCATCATGACTTCATCATGACTTCATCATGACTTCATAATCACTGCAGCATCACTGCAGCTTCACACCATCATCACTGCATCATCACTTCATCATCACTGCATCATCACTGCATCATCACTGCATCATCACTGCGTCATCACTGCGTCATCACAGCATCATCACTTCATCATCACTTCATCATCACTGCATCATCACAGCATCATCACTGCATCATCACAGCATCATCACTGCATCATCATTGCATCATCACAGCATCATCACTGTGTCATCACTGCATCATCACTGCATCATCACTGCGTCATCACTGCGTCATCACAGCATCATCACTTCATCATCACTTCATCATCACTGCATCATCACAGCATCATCACTGCATCATCACAGCATCATCACTGCATCATCATTGCATCATCACAGCATCATCACTGTGTCATCACTGCATCATCACTGCATCATCACTGCATCATCACTGCGTCATCACTGTGTCATCACAGCATCATCACTTCATCATCACTTCATCATCACTGCATCATCACAGCATCATCACTGCATCATCACAGCATCATCACTGCATACTCACTGCATCATCACAGCATCATCACAGCATCATCACTGCATCATCACTGCATCATCACTGCATCATCACACCATCATCACTGCATCATCACTGCATCATCACTGCATCATCACAGTGTCATAACAGCATCATCACTGCATCATCACAGCATCCTCACTGCATCATCACAGCATCATCACTGCATACTCACTGCATCATCACAGCATCATCACTGCATCATCACTGTGTCATCACTGCATCATCACTGCATCATCACTGCATCATCACACCATCATCACAGCATCATCACAGCATCATCACTGCAGCATCACAGTGTCATAACAGCATCATCACTGCATCATCACAGCATCCTCACTGCATCATCACAGCATCATCACTGCATCATCACAGCATCATCACTGCATCATCACTGCATCATCACAGCATCATCACAGCATCATCACTGCATCATCACTGCATCATCACAGCATCATCACTGCATCATCACTGCATAATCACTGCATCATCAGAGCATCATCACACCATCAACACACGGTCATCAAAGCATCATCATTGCATCATCACAGTATCATCACTGCATCATCACAAAATCATCACAAAATCACCACAGTGTCATCACAGCATCATCACTGCATCATCACTAAATCATCACAGCATCCTCACTGCATCATCACACCATCATCACTGCATCATCACTGCATCATTCCAGCATCATCACACCGTCATCAAAGCATCATCACTGCATCATCACAGCATCATCACACCATCACCACTGCATCATCACAACATCATCATCGCAGCGTCATCACTACATCAACACATCATCATCACTGCATCATCACAGCATCCTCACTGCATCATCACACCATCATCACTGCATCATCACTGCATCATCACAGCATCATCACAGCATCATCACTGCATCATCACAGTATCATCACAGCATCATCACTGCATCATCACAGCATCATCACAGCAGCATCACAGCAGCATCAGAACGTCTTCACAGCATCATCACAGCATCATCACTAAATCATCACAGCATCCTCACTGCGTCATCACAGCATCATCACAGCATCATCACAGCATCATCACTGCATCATCACTGCATCATCACAGCATCATTACAGCATCATCACTGCATCCTCACTGCATCATCACTGCATCATCACTGTGTCATCACACAATCATCACTGCATCATCACTGCAGCATCACAGCATCATCACAGCGTCATCTAAGCATCATCAATGCATCATCACTGCATCATTACTGCATTATCACTTTGTCATAACAGCATCATCACAGCATCATCACTGCATCATCACAGCCTCATCACAGCATCATCACTGCATCATCACTGCATCATCACTGCATCATCACAGAATCCTCACTGCATCATCACACCATCATCACTGCAGCATCACTGCATCATCACAGCATCATCACAGCATCATCACACCATCATAACTGCATCATCACACCATCATCACAGCATCATCACAGCATCATCACTGTGTCATAACAGCATCATCACTGCATCATCGCTGCATCATCACAGTATCATCACAGCATCATCACAGCATCATCACAGCATCATCACTGCATCATCACAGCATCATCACAGCATCATCACAGCATCATCGCTGCATCATCACAGTATCATCACAGCATCATCACACCATCATCACACCATCATCACTGCATCATCACAGCATCATCATAACATCATCACTGCATCATCACTGCACCATCACTGTGTCATAACAGCATCATCACTGCATCATCACTGCATCATCACAGCATCATCACTGCATCATCACTGCATCATCACAGTATCATCACTGCATCATCACAGCATCATCACTGCATCATCACAGCATCATCACTGCATCATCACTGCATCATCTCTGTGTCATCACAGCATCCTCACTGCATCATCACACCATCGTCACTGCATCATCAGAGCATCATCACAGCATCATCACAGCATCCTCACTGCATCATCACTGCATCATCAGAGCGTCTTCACAGCATCATCACAGTGTCATAACAGCATCACAGCATCATCATACCATCATCACAGCATCATCACTGCATCATCACTGCATCATCACAGCATCATCACAGCGTCATAACAGCATCATCACTGCATACTCACTGCATCATCACACCATCATCACTGTGTCATAAGAGCATCACTGCATCATGACTTCATCATGACTTCATCATGACTTCATCATCACTGCATCATCACTGCAGCATCACACCATCATCACTGCATCATCACTGCATCATCACTGCATCATCACTGCGTCATCACTGTGTCATCACAGCATCATCACTTCATCATCACTTCATCATCACTGCATCATCACAGCATCATCACTGCATCATCACAGCATCATCACTGCATCATCACTGCATCATCACAGCATCATCACTGCATCATCACTGTGTCATCACTGCATCATCACTGCATCATCACACCATCATCACTGCATCATCACTGCATCATCACAGTATCATCACAGCATCATCACTGCAGCATCACAGCATCATCAGAACGTCTTCACAGCATCATCACTGCATCATCACAGTGTCATAACAGCATCATCACTGCATCTTCACAGCATCCTCACTGCATCATCACTGCATCATCACTGCATCATCACTGCATCCTCACTGCATCATCCCTGCATCATCACAGCATCATCACTGCATCATCACAGCATCATCACTGCATACTCACTGCATACTCAGTGCATACTCACTGCATCATCATACCATCATCACTGAATCATCACAGCATCATCACTGCATCATCACTGCATCATCACTGTGTCATAACAGCATCATCACTGCATCATCACTTCATCATCACTGCATCATCACTGCATCATCACAGCATCATCACTGCATCATCACAGTGTCATCACAGCATCATTACTGCATCATCACTGCATCATCACTGCATCATCACACCATCATCACTGCATCATCACAGCATCATCACAGCATCATCACTGCATCATCACAGCATCATCACTGCATCATCACTGCATCATCACACCATCAACACAGCGTCATCACAGCATCATCACTGCATCATCACTGTGTCATAACAGCATCATCACTGCATCATCGCTGCATCATCACAGTATCATCACAGCATCATCACAGCATCATCACAGCATCATCACTGCATCATCACAGCATCATCACTGCATCATCACAGCATCATCACAGTATCATCGCTGCATCATCACAGTATCATCACAGCATAATCACACCATCATCACACCATCATCACTGCATCATCACTGCACCATCACAGCATCATCACTGCATCATCACTGCATCATCACTGTGTCATCACTGCGTCATCACTGTGTCATAACAGCATCATCACTGCATCATCACTTCATCATCACTGCATCATCACAGCATCATCATTGCATCATCACTGCATCATCACAGTGTCATCACAGCATCATCACTGCATCATCACAGTATCATCACAGCATCATCACTGCATCATCACTGCATCGACACACCATCATCACTTCATCATCACTGCATCATCACTGCATCATCACAGCATCATCACTGCATCATCACACCATCATCATTGCATCATCACAGCATCATCACAGCATCATCACTGCATAATCACTGCATCATCACAGCATCATCACAGCGTCATAACAGAATCATCACTGCATACTCATTGCATCATCACACCATCATCACTGTGTCATAAGAGCATCACTGCATCATGACTTCATCATGACTTCATAATCACTGCATCATCACTGCAGCATCACTGCAGCTTCACACCATCATCACTGCATCATCACTTCATCATCACTGCATCATCACTGCATCATCACTGCATCATCACTGCGTCATCACTGCGTCATCACAGCATCATCACTTCATCATCACTTCATCATCACTGCATCATCACAGCATCATCACTGCATCATCACAGGATCATCACTGCATCATCATTGCATCATCACAGCATCATCACTGTGTCATCACTGCATCATCACTGCATCATCACTGCATCATCACTGCGTCATCACTGTGTCATCACAGCATCATCACTTCATCATCACTTCATCATCACTGCATCATCACAGCATCATCACTGCATCATCACAGCATCATCACTGCATACTCACTGCATCATCACAGCATCATCACTGCATCATCACTGTGTCATCACTGCATCATCACTGCATCATCACACCATCATCACTGCATCATCACTGCATCATCACTGCATCATCACAGTGTCATAACAGCATCATCACTGCATCATCACAGCATCCTCACTGCATCATCACAGCATCATCACTGCATACTCACTGCATCATCACAGCATCATCACTGCATCATCACTGTGTCATCACTGCATCATCACTGCATCATCACTGCATCATCACACCATCATCACAGCATCATCACAGCATCATCACTGCAGCATCACAGTGTCATAACAGCATCATCACTGCATCATCACAGCATCCTCACTGCATCATCACAGCATCATCACTGCATCATCACAGCATCATCACTGCATCATCACTGCATCATCACAGCATCATCACTGCATCAGCACTGTGTCATCACTGCATCATCACTGCATCATCACTGAATCATCACTGCATCATCACACCATCATCACTGCATCATCACTGCATCATCACTGCATCATCACAGTATCATCACAGCATCATCACTGCAGCATCACAGCATCATCAGAACGTCTTCACAGCATCATCACTGCATCATCACTGCATCATCACAGCATCATCACAGCGTCATCAAAGCATCCTCACTGCATCATCACTGCATCATCACTGCATCCTCACTGCATCATCCCTGCATCATCACAGCATCATCACTGCATCATCACAGCATCATCACAGCATCATCACTGCATCATCACTGCATACTCACTGCATCATCACACCATCATCACTGCATCATCACAGCATCATCACTGCATCATCACTGCATCATCACTGTGTCATAACAGCATCATCACTGCATCATCACTTCATCATCACTGCATCATCACTGCATCATCACAGCATCATCACTGCATCATCACAGTGTCATCACAGCATCATTACTGCATCATCACTGCATCATCACTGCATCATCACACCATCATCACTGCATCATCACAGCATCATCACAGCATCATCACTGCATCATCAATGCATCATCACAGCATCATCACTGCATCATCACACCATCATCATTGCACCATCACAGCATCATCACTGCATCATCACTGTGTCATAACAGCATCATCACTGCATCATCGCTGCATCATCACAGTATCATCACAGCATCATCACAGCATCATCACAGCATCATCATTGCATCATCACACCATCATCATTGCATCATCACAGCATCATCACAGCATCATCACTGCATCATCACTGCATCATCACAGCATCATCACAGCGTCATAACAGCATCATCACAGCATCATCACTGCATACTCACTGCATCATCACACCATCATCACTGTGTCATAAGAGCATCACTGCATCATGACTTCATCATGACTTCATCATCACTGCATCATCACTGCATCATCACTGCAGCATCACACCATCATCACTGCATCATCACTTCATCATCACTGCATCATCACTGCATCATCACTGCATCATCACTGCGTCATCACTGTGTCATCACAGCATCATCACCTCATCATCACTGCATCATCACAGCATCATCACTGCATCATCACAGCATCATCACTGCATCATCACTGCATCATCACAGCATCATCACTGCATCATCACTGTGTCATCACTGCATCATCACTGCATCATCACTGCATCATCACTGCATCATCACTGCGTCATCACTGTGTCATCACAGCATCATCACTTCATCATCACTGCATCATCACAGCATCATCACAGCATCATCACAGCGTCATCACTGCATCATCACTGCATCATCACAGCATCATCACTGCATCATCACTGTGTCATCACTGCATCATCACTGCATCATCACTGCATCATCACACCATCATCACACCATCATCACAGCATCATCACAGCATCATCACTGCAGCATAACAGTGTCATAACAGCATCATCACTGCATCATCACAGCATCCTCACTGCATCCTCACTGCATCATCACTGCATCATCACTGCATCCTCACTGCATCATCCCTGCATCATCACAGCATCATCACTGCATCATCACAGCATCATCACTGCATACTCACTGCATACTCACTGCATACTCACTTCATCATCACACCATCATCACTGCATCATCACAGCATCATCACTGCATCATCACTGCATCATCACACCATCATCATTGCATCATCACAGCATCATCACAGCATCATCACTGCATCATCACAGCATCATCACAGCATCATCACAGCGTCATAACAGCATCATCACTGCATACTCACTGCATCATCACACCATCATCACTGTGTCATAAGAGCATCACTGCATCATGAATTCATCATGACTTCATAATCACTGCATCATCACTGCAGCATCACTGCAGCTTCACACCATCATCACTGCATCATCACTTCATCATCACTGCATCATCACTGCATCATCACTGCATCATCACTGCGTCATCACTGCGTCATCACAGCATCATCACTTCATCATCACTTCATCATCACTGCATCATCACAGCATCATCACTGCATCATCACAGCATCATCACTGCATCATCATTGCATCATCACAGCATCATCACTGTGTCATCACTGCATCATCACTGCATCATCACTGCGTCATCACTGCGTCATCACAGCATCATCACTTCATCATCACTTCATCATCACTGCATCATCACAGCATCATCACTGCATCATCACAGCATCATCACTGCATCATCATTGCATCATCACAGCATCATCACTGTGTCATCACTGCATCATCACTGCATCATCACTGCATCATCACTGCGTCATCACTGTGTCATCACAGCATCATCACTTCATCATCACTTCATCATCACTGCATCATCACAGCATCATCACTGCATCATCACAGCATCATCACTGCATACTCACTGCATCATCACAGCATCATCACAGCATCATCACTGCATCATCACTGCATCATCACTGCATCATCACACCATCATCACTGCATCATCACTGCATCATCACTGCATCATCACAGTGTCATAACAGCATCATCACTGCATCATCACAGCATCCTCACTGCATCATCACAGCATCATCACTGCATACTCACTGCATCATCACAGCATCATCACTGCATCATCACTGTGTCATCACTGCATCATCACTGCATCATCACTGCATCATCACACCATCATCACAGCATCATCACAGCATCATCACTGCAGCATCACAGTGTCATAACAGCATCATCACTGCATCATCACAGCATCCTCACTGCATCATCACAGCATCATCACTGCATCATCACAGCATCATCACTGCATCATCACTGCATCATCACAGCATCATCACTGCATCAGCACTGTGTCATCACTGCATCATCACTGCATCATCACTGAATCATCACTGCATCATCACACCATCATCACTGCATCATCACTGCATCATCACTGCATCATCACTGCATCATCACAGTATCATCACAGCATCATCACTGCAGCATCACAGCATCATCAGAACGTCTTCACAGCATCATCACTGCATCATCACAGCATCATCACAGCGTCATCAAAGCATCCTCACTGCATCATCACTGCATCATCACTGCATCCTCACTGCATCATCCCTGCATCATCACAGCATCATCACTGCATCATCACAGCATCATCACAGCATCATCACTGCATCATCACTGCATACTCACTGCATCATCACACCATCATCACTGCATCATCACAGCATCATCACTGCATCATCACTGCATCATCACTGTGTCATAACAGCATCATCACTGCATCATCACTTCATCATCACTGCATCATCACTGCATCATCACAGCATCATCACTGCATCATCACAGTGTCATCACAGCATCATTACTGCATCATCACTGCATCATCACTGCATCATCACACCATCATCACTGCATCATCACAGCATCATCACAGCATCATCACTGCATCATCACAGCATCATCACTGCATCATCACTGCATCATCACACCATCATCATTGCATCATCACAGCATCATCACTGCATCATCACTGTGTCATAACAGCATCATCACTGCATCATCGCTGCATCATCACAGTATCATCACAGCATCATCACAGCATCATCATTGCATCATCACACCATCATCATTGCATCATCACAGCATCATCACAGCATCATCACTGCATCATCACTGCATCATCACAGCATCATCACAGCGTCATAACAGCATCATCACAGCATCATCACTGCATACTCACTGCATCATCACACCATCATCACTGTGTAATAAGAGCATCACTGCATCATGACTTCATCATGACTTCATCATCACTGCATCATCACTGCATCATCACTGCAGCATCACACCATCATCACTGCATCATCACTTCATCATCACTGCATCATCACTGCATCATCACTGCATCATCACTGCGTCATCACTGTGTCATCACAGCATCATCACCTCATCATCACTGCATCATCACAGCATCATCACAGCATCATCACTGCATCATCACTGCATCATCACAGCATCATCACTGCATCATCACTGTGTCATCACTGCATCATCACTGCATCATCACTGCATCATCACTGCATCATCACTGCGTCATCACTGTGTCATCACAGCATCATCACTTCATCATCACTGCATCATCACAGCATCATCACAGCATCATCACAGCGTCATCACTGCATCATCACTGCATCATCACAGCATCATCACTGTGTCATCACTGCATCATCACTGCATCATCACTGCATCATCACACCATCATCACACCATCATCACAGCATCATCACAGCATCATCACTGCAGCATCACAGTGTCATAACAGCATCATCACTGCATCATCACAGCATCCTCACTGCATCCTCACTGCATCATCACTGCATCATCACTGCATCCTCACTGCATCATCCCTGTATCATCACAGCATCATCACTGCATCATCACAGCATCATCACTGCATACTCACTGCATACTCACTGCATACTCACTTCATCATCACACCATCATCACTGCATCATCACAGCATCATCACTGCATCATCACTGCATCATCACTGTGTCATAACAGCATCATCACTGCATCATCACTTCATCATCACTGCATCATCACTGCATCATCACAGCATCATCACAGCATCATCACAGTGTCATCACAGCATCATCACTGCATCATCACTGCATCATCACTGCATCATCACACCATCATCACTGCATCATCACAGCATCATCACAGCATCATCACTGCATCATCACAGCATCATCACAGCATCATCACTGCATCATCACACCATCATCATTGCATCATCACAGCATCATCACTGCATCATCACAGCATCATCATAACATTATCACTGCATCATCACTGCATCATTACTGCATCATCACAGCATCATCACTGCACCATCACAGCATCATCAGTGCATCATCACTGCATCATCACTGTGTCATCACTGCGTCATCACTGTGTCATAACAGCATCATCACTGCATCATCACTTCATCATCACTGCATCATCACAGCATCATCATTGCATCATCACTGCATCATCACAGTGTCATCACAGCATCATCACTGCATCATCACAGTATCATCACAGCATCATCACTGCATCATCACTGCATCGACACACCATCATCACTTCATCATCACTGCATCATCACTGCATCATCACAGCATCATCACTGCATCATCACTGCATCATCACACCATCATCATTGCATCATCACAGCATCATCACAGCATCATCACTGCATCATCACTGCATCATCACAGCATCATCACAGCGTCATAACAGCATCATCACAGCATCATCACAGCATACTCACTGCATCATCACACCATCATCACTGTGTCATAAGAGCATCACTGCATCATGACTTCATCATGACTTCATCATGACTTCATCATCACTGCATCATCACTGCAGCATCACACCATCATCACTGCATCATCACAGCATCATCATTACATCATCACTGTATCATCACAGCATCATCACTGCATCATCACTGCATCATCACACCATAATCACTGCATCATCACAGCATCATTACAGCATCATCGCTGCATCATCACAGCATTATCACAGCATCATCACAGTATCATCACAGCATCATCACTGCATCATCACACCATCATCATACCATAATCACTGCATCATCACAGCATCATCACAACATCATCACTGCATCATCACTGCATCATTACTGCATCATCACAGCATCATCACTGCATCATCACAGCATCATCACTGCGTCATCACTGTGTCATCACAGCATCATCACTTCATTATCACTGCATCATCACTGCATCATCACTGCATCATCACTGCGTCATCACTGTGTCATCACAGCATCATCACTTCATCATCACTTCATCATCACTGCATCATCACAGCATCATCACTGCATCATCACAGCATAATCACTGCATCATCACTGCATCATCACTGTGTCATAAGAGCATCACTGCATCATGACTTCATCATGACTTCATCATCACTGCATCATTACAGCATCATCACAGCATCATCACTGCATCATCACAGTATCATCACAACATCATCACTGCATCATCACCGCATCATCACTGCATCATCACTGCATCGTCACAGCATCATCACAGTGTCATCACTGCATAATCACTGCATCATCAGAGCATCATCACAACATCAACACACGGTCATCAAAGCATCATCATTGCATCATCACAGTATCATCACTGCATCATCACAAAATCATCACAAAATCACCACAGCATCATCACTGCATCATCACAGCATCATCACTGCATCATCACTGCATCATTCCAGCATCATCACAGCATCATCACACAATCATCACTGCATCATCACAGCAGAATCACTGCATCATCATACCATCATCACAGTGTCATCACAGCATCATCACTGCGTCATCACACCATCATCACACCATCATCACTGCATCATCACAGTATTATCACAGCATCATCACAGCATAATCAAAGCATCATCACTGCATCATCACAGCATCATCAGAGAGTCTTCACAGCATCCTCACTGCATCATCACTGCATCATCACACCATCATCATTGCATCATCACAGCATCATCACAGCATCATCACTGCATCATCACTGCATCATCACAGTATCATCACAGCATCATCACTGCATCATCAGATAATCATCACAACATCATCACAGTGTCATAACAGCATCTTCTCTGCATCATCACTGCATCATCACAGCATCCTCAGTGCATCATCACTGCATCATCACAGCACCCTCACTGCATCATCACAGTATTATCACTGCATCATCACAGCGTCATCAAAGCATCATCACTTCATCATCAGAGCGTCTTCACAGCATCATCACTGCATCATCACTGTGTCATAACAGCATCATCACTGCATCATCACAGCATCATCACAGCATCATCACTGCATCATCACTGCGTCATCACTGTGTCATCACAGCATCATCACTTCATCATCACTGCATCATCACAGCATCATCACTGCATCATCACTGCATCATAACTGCATCATCACACCATCATCACTGCATCATCACAGCATCATCACTGCATCATCACTGCATCATCACAGCATCATCACAGCATCATCACTGCAGCATCACAGCATCATAAGAACGTCTTCAAAGCATCATCACAGCATCATCACTGCATCATCACTGCATCATCACAGTGTCATAACAGCATCATCACTGCATCATCACAGCATCCTCACTGCATCATCACTGCATCATCACAGCATCATCACAGCGTCATCAAAGCATCATCACTGCAGAATCACACCATTATCACTGCATCATCACAGCATCATCACTGCATCATCACTGTGTCATAACAGCATCATCACTGCATCATCACAGCTTCATCACAGCATCATCACTGCATCATCACAGCATCATCACTGCATCATGACTGCATCATCACCGCATCATCACTGCATCATCACTGCATCGTCACAGCATTATCACAGTGTCATCACTGCATAATCACTGCATCATCACAGTATCATCACAGCATCATGACTGCATCATCACCGCATCATCACTGCATCATCACTGCATCGTCACAGCATTATCACAGTGTCATCACTGCATAATCACTGCATCATCAGAGCATCATCACACCATCAACACGACGGTCATCAAAGCATCATCATTGCATCATCACAGTATCATCACTGCATCATCACAAAATCATCACAAAATCACCACAGTGTCATCACAGCATCATCACTGCATCATCACTACATCATCACAGCATCCTCACTGCATCATCACAGCATCATCACCGAATCATCACAGCATTATCACAGCGTCATCAAAGCATCATCAAAGCATCATCACTGCATCATCACTGCATCATCACAGCATCATCACACCATCACCACTGCATCATCACAACATCATCATCGCAGCGTCATCACTACATCAACACACCATCATCACTGCATCATCACAGCATCCTCACTGCATCACCACAGTGTCATCACAGCATCATCACTGCATCATCACTACATCATCACAGCATCCTCACTGCATCATCACAGCATCATCACTGCATCATCACAGCATCATCACAGCGTCATCAAAGCATCATCACTGCAGCATCACACCATCATCATGCATCATCACAGCATCATCACTGCATCATCACTGTGTCATAACAGCATCATCACTGCATCATCACTGCATCATCACAGCTTCATCACAGCATCATCACAGCATCATCACAGCATCATCACTGCATCATCACTGCATCATCACAGCATCATCACAGTATCATCACTGCATCATCACAGCATCATCACTGCAGCATCACACCATCATCACTGCATCATCACAGCATCATCACAGCATCATCACTGCATCATCACTGCATCATCCCAGCATCATCTCTGCATCATCACTGCATCATCACACCATCATCACAGCATCATTACAGCATCATCACTGCATAATCACTGCATCATCACACCATCATCACTGCATCATCACAGCATCATCATTGCATCATCACTGCAGCATCATTGTGTCATAACAGCATCACTGCATCATGACTTCATCATGACTTCATCAACACTGCATCATCACAGCATCATCACTGCATCATCACTGCATCATCACAGCATCATCACTGCATCATCACTGCATCATCACTGTGTCATCACTGCATCACTGCATCATGACTTCATCATCACTGTATCATCACAGCATCCTCATTGCATCATCACAGCATCATCACTGCATCATCACAGCATCATCACAGCGTCATCAAAGCATCATCACTGCAGCATCACACCATTATCACTGCATCATCACAGCATCATCACTGCATCATCACTGTGTCATAACAGGATCATCACTGCATCAGCACAGCTTCATCACAGCATCATCACAGCATCATCACAGCATCATCACTGCATCATCACTGTGTCATAACAGCATCATCACTGCATCATCACAGCTTCATCACAGCATCATCATTGCATCATCACTGCATCATCACTCTGTCATAACAGCATCACTGCATCATGACTTCATCACGACTTCATCATCACTGTATCATCACAGCATCATCACAGCATCATCACTGCATCATCACAGCATCATCATTACATCATCATTACATCATCACTGCATCATCACTGCATCATCACACCATAATCACTGCATCATCACAGCATCATTACAGCATCATCACTGCATCATCACAGCATCATCACAGCATCATCACAGCATCATCACTGCATCATCACAGTATCATCACAGCATCATCACTTCATCATCACACCATCATCACACCATAATCACTGCATCATCACAGCATCATCACAACATCATCACTGCATCATCACTGCATCATTACTGCATCATCACAGCATCATCACTGCATCATCACAGCATCATCACTGCATCATCACTGCGTCATCACAGCATCATCAGTTCATCATCACTGCATCATCACAGCATCATCACTGCATCATCACTGCATCATCACAGCATCATCACAGCATCCTCACTGCATCATCACACCATCATCACTGCATCATCACTGCAGCATCACAGCATCCTCACTGCATCATCACAGCATCATCACAGCATCATCACTGCATCATCACTGCATCATCACAGCATCCTCACTGCATCATCACACCATCATCACTGCATCATCACAGCATCATCACAGCATCCTCACTGCATCATCACACCATCATCACTGCATCATCACTGCATCATCACAGCATCATCACACCATCATCACTGCATCATCACACCATCATCACAGCATCATCACTGCAGCATCACACCATCATCACAGCATCCTCACTGCATCATCACACCATCATCACTGCATCATCACTGCATCATCACAGCATCATCACACCATCATCACTGCATCATCACACCATCATCACTGCATCATCACACCATCATCACTGCATCATCACAGCATCATCACAGCATCCTCACTGCATCATCACACCATCATCACTGCATCATCACTGCATCATCACAGCATCATCACACCATCATCACTGCATCATCACACCATCATCACAGCATCATCACAGCATCATCACTGCATCATCACAGCATCATCACTGTGTCATAACAGCATCATCACTGCATCATCACTTCATCATCACTGCATCATCACTGCATCATCACTGCATCATCACTGCGTCATCACTGTGTCATCACAGCATCATCACTTCATCATCACTTCATCATCACTGCATCATCACTGCATCATCACAGCATCATCACTGCATCATCACTAAATCATCACAGCATCCTCACTGCATCATCACTGCATCATCACTGCATCATTCCAGCATCATCACAGCGTCATCAAAGCATCATCACTGCATGATCACAGCATCATCACACCATCACCACTGCATCATCACAACATCATCATCGCAGCGTCATCACTACATCAACACATCATCATCACTGCATCATCACTGCATCATCACAGCATCCTCACTGCATCATCACACCATCATCACTGCATCATCACAGCATCATCACAGCATCATCACAGCATCATCACTGCATCATCACAGCATCATCACAGCGTCATCAAAGCATCATCACTGCATCATCACTGCATCATCACTGCATCATCACTTTGTCATAACAGCATCATCACAGCATCATCACTGCATCATCACAGCATCATCACTGCATCATCACTGCAGCATCACACCATCATCACTGCATCATCACTGCATCATCACTTTGTCATAACAGCATCATCACAGCATCATCACTGCATCATCACAGCATCATCACTGCATCATCACTGCAGCATCACACCATCATCACAGCATCATCACTGCATCATCACTGCATCATCACTGCATCATCACTGCATCATCACTGTGTCATCACACAATCATCACTGCATCATCACTGCATCATCACAGCATCATCACAGCGTCATCAAAGTATCATCACTGCATCATCACTGCATCATCACTGCATCATCACTTTGTCATAACAGCATCATCACAGCATCATCACTGCATAGTCACAGCATCATCACAGCATCATCACTGCATCATCACTGCATCATCACAGCATCATCACAGAATCCTCACTGCATCATCACACCATCATCACTGCATCATCACACCATCATCACAGCATCATCACAGCATCATCACTGCATCATCACAGCATCATCACTGCATCATCACAGCATCATCACAGCATCATCACAGCATCATCAAACCATCATAACTGCATCATCACACCATCATCACAGCATCATCACAGCATCATCACTGCATCATCACAGCATCATCACTGTGTCATAACAGCATCATCACAGCATCATCACTTCATCACCACTGAATCATCACTGCATCATCACAGCATCATCACAGCATCATCGCTGCATCATCACAGTATCATCACAGCATCATCACATCATCATCACATCATCATCACTGCATCATCACAGCATCATCATAACATCATCACTGCATCCTCACTTCATCATTACTGCATCATCACAGCATCATCACTGCACCATCACAGCATCATCACTGCATCATCACTGCATCATCACTGTGTCATCACTGCGTCATCACTGTGTCATAACAGCATCATCACTGCATCATCACTTCATCATCACTGCATCATCACAGCATCATCACTGCATCATCACAGTATCATCACAGCATCATCACTGCATCATCACTGCATCGACACACCATCATCACTTCATCACCACTGCATCATCACTGCATCATCACAGCATCATCACTGCATCATCACAGCATCATCACTGCATCATCACAGCATCATCACTGCATCATCACAGCATCATCACTGTGTCATCACAGCATCATCACAGCATCATCACTGCATCATCACTGCATCATCACTGTATCATCACTGCATCATCACTGTGTCATAACAGCATCATCACTGCATCATCACTAAATCATCACAGCATCCTCACTGCATCATCACAGCATCATCACAGCGTCATCACAGCATCATCACAGCGTCATCACAGCATCATCACAGCATCATCATTGCATCATCACTGCATCATCACTGTGTCATAACAGCATCACTGCATCATGACTTCATCATGACTTCATCATCACTGCATCATCACAGCATCATCACAGCATCATCACTGCATCATCACAGCATCATCATTACATCATCATTACATCATCACTGCATCATCACTGCATCATCACACCATAATCACTGCATCATCACAGCATCATTACAGCAGCATCACTGCATCATCACAGCATCATCACAGCATCATCACAGCATCATCACTGCATCATCACAGTATCATCACAGCATCATCACTTCATCATCACACCATCATCACACCATAATCACTGCATCATCACAGCATCATCACAACATCATCACTGCATCATCACTGCATCATTACTGCATCATCACAGCATCATCACTGCATCATCACAGCATCATCACTGCATCATCACTGCGTCATCACAGCATCATCAGTTCATCATCACTGCATCATCACAGCATCATCACTGCATCATCACTGCATCATCACAGCATCATCACAGCATCCTCACTGCATCATCACACCATCATCACAGCGTCATCAGAGCATCATCACAGCATCATCACTGCATCCTCACTGCATCATCACACCATCATCACTGCATCATCACAGCATCATCACACCATCATCACTGCATCATCACACCATCATCACAGCATCATCACAGCATCATCACTGCATCATCACAGCATCATCACTGTGTCATAACAGCATCATCACTGCATCATCACTTCATCATCACTGCATCATCACTGCATCATCACTGCGTCATCACTGTGTCATCACAGCATCATCACTTCATCATCACTTCATCATCACTGCATCATCACTGCATCATCACAGCATCATCACTGCATCATCACTAAATCATCACAGCATCCTCACTGCATCATCACTGCATCATCACTGCATCATTCCAGCATCATCACAGCGTCATCAAAGCATCATCACTGCATGATCACAGCATCATCACACCATCACCACTGCATCATCACAACATCATCATCGCAGCGTCATCACTACATCAACACATCATCATCACTGCATCATCACTAAATCATCACAGCATCCTCACTGCATCATCACACCATCATCACTGCATCATCACAGCATCATCACAGCATCATCACAGCATCACCACTGCATCATCACAGTATAATCACAGCATCATCACTGCATCATCACAGCATCATCACAGCATCATCACAGCAGCATCACAGCAGCATCACAGCATCATCACTAAATCATCACAGCATCCTCACTGCATCATCACAGCATCATCACAGCATCATCACTGCATCATCACTTCATCATCACAGCATCATCACAGCATCATCACTGCATCATCACAGCATCATCACAGCGTCATCACTGCATCATCACAAAATCATCACAGCATCATCACTGCATCATCACTGCATCATCACAGCATCATCACTGCATCATCACTGTGTCATAACAACATCATCACTGCATCATCACTTCATCATCACAGCATCATCACAGCGTCATCAAAGCATCATCACTGCATCATCACTGCATCATCACTGCATCATCACTTTGTCATAACAGCATCATCACAGCATCATCACTGCATCATCACAGCATCATCACTGCATCATCACTGCATCATCACACCATCATCACAGCATCATCACTGCATCATCACTGCATCATCACTGTGTCATCACACAATCATCACTGCATCATCACTGCATCATCACAGCATCATCACAGCGTCATCAAAGCATCATCACTGCATCATCACTGCATCATCACTGCATCATCACTTTGTCATAACAGCATCATCACAGCATCATCACTGCATAGTCACAGCATCATCACAGCATCATCACAGCATCATCACTGCATCATCACACCATCATCACTGCATCATCACAGCATCATCACAGAATCCTCACTGCATCATCACACCATCATCACTGCATCATCACACCATCATCACAGCATCATCACAGCATCATCACTGCATCATCACAGCATCATCACTGCATCATCACAGCATCATCACAGCATCATCACAGCATCATCACACCATCATAACTGCATCATCACACCATCATCACAGCATCATCACAGCATCATCACTGCATCATCACAGCATCATCACTGTGTCATAACAGCATCATCACAGCATCATCGCTGCATCATCACAGTATCATCACAGCATCATCACATCATCATCACATCATCATCACTGCATCATCACAGCATCATCATAACATCATCACTGCATCATCACTGCATCATTACTGCATCATCACAGCATCATCACTGCACCATCACAGCATCATCACTGCATCATCACTGCATCATCACTGTGTCATCACTGCGTCATCACTGTGTCATAACAGCATCATCACTGCATCATCACTTCATCATCACTGCATCATCACAGCATCATCACTGCATCATCACAGTATCATCACAGTATCATCACTGCATCATCACTGCATCGACACACCATCATCACTTCATCACCACTGCATCATCACTTCATCATCACAGCATCATCACAGCGTCATCAAAGCATCATCACTGCATCATCACTGCATCATCACACCATCATCACTGCATCATCACAGCATCATCACAGCATCATCATTGCATCATCACTGCATCATCATTGTGTCATAACAGCATCACTGCATCATGACTTCATCATGACTTCATCATCACTGCATCATCACAGCATCATCACTGCATAATCACAGCATCATCACTGCATCATCACACCATCATCACTGCATCATCACAGCATGATCACTGCATCATCACAGCAGCATCACAGCGTCATCACAGCATCATCACAGCATCATCACTGCATCATCACTGCATCATCACTGTATCATCACATTGTCATCACTGCATAATCACTGCATCATCAGAGCATCATCACACCATCAACACACGGTCATCAAAGCATCATCATTGCATCATCACAGTATCATCACTGCATCATCACTGTGTCATAAGAGCATCACTGCATCATGACTTCATCATGACTTCATCATGACTTCATCATCACTGCATCATCACTGCATCATCACACCATCATCACTGCATCATCACTGCATCATCACAGTGTCATAACAGCATCATCACTGCATCATCACTGCATCGTCACAGCATCATCACATTATCATAACTGCATAATCACTGCATCATCAGAGCATCATCACACCATCAACACACGGTCATCAAAGCATCATCATTGCATCATCACAGTATCATCACTGCATCATCACAAAATCATCACAAAATCACCACAGTGTCATAACAGCATCATCACTGCATCATCACTAAATCATCACAGCATCCTCACTGCATCATCACACCATCATCACTGCATCATCACTGCATCATCACAGCATCATCACAGCGTCATCAAAGCATCATCACTGCATCCTCACAGCATCATCACTGCATCATCACTGCATCATCACTGTGTCATAACAGCATCACTGCATCATGACTTCATCATCACTTCATCATCACTGCATCATCACAGCATCCTCACTGCATCATCACAGCATCATCACTGCATCATCACAGCATCATCACAGCGTCATCAAAGCATCATCACTGCAGAATCACACCATTATCACTGCATCATCACAGCATCATCACTGCATCATCACTGTGTCATAACAGCATCATCACTGCATCATCACAGCATCATCACTGCATCATCACAGCATCATCACAGCATCATCACTGCATCATCACAGCATCATCACTGCAGCATCACACCATCATCACTGCATCATCACAGCATCATCAGAGAATCATCACTGCATCATCACTGCATCATCCCAGCATCATCACTGCATCATCACTGCATCATCACACCATCATCACTGCATCATCACACCATCATCACTGCATCATCACAGCATCATTACAGCATCATCACTGCATCATCACTGCATCATCACACCATCATCACTGCATCATCACAGCATCATCACAGCATCATCACAGCATCATCAATGCATCATCACTGTGTCATAACAGCATCACTGCATCATGACTTCATCATGACTTCATCATCACTGCATCATCACAGCATCATCACTGCATCATCACAGCATCATCATTACATCATCACTGTATCATCACAGCATCATCACTGCATCATCACTGCATAATCACAACATAATCACTGCATCATCACAGCATCATTACAGCATCATCACTGCATCATCACTGCATCATCACAGCATCATCACTGCATCATCACAGCATCCTCACTGCATCATCACACCATCATCACTGCATCATCACACCATCATCACTGCATCATCACTGCATCATCACAGCATCATCACAGCATCCTCACTGCATTATCACACCATCATCACTGCATCATCACAGCATCATCACAGCATCATCACACCATCATCACTGCATCATCACACCATCATCACAGCATCATCACAGCATCATCACTGCATCATCACAGCATCATCACTGTGTCATAACAGCATCATCACTGCATCATCACTTCATCATCACTGCATCATCACTGCATCATCACTGCGTCATCACTGTGTCATCACACAATCATCACTGCGTCATCACAGCATCATCACAGCGTCATCAAAGCATCATCACTGCATCATCACTTTGTCATAACAGCATCATCACAGCATCATCACTGCATAGTCACAGCATCATCACAGCATCATCACTGCATCATCACTGCATCATCACTGCATCATCACAGAATCATCACAGAATCCTCACTGCATCATCACACCATCATCACTGCATCATCACTGCATCATCACAGCATCATCACAGCATCATCACACCATTATAACTGCATCATCACACCATCATCACAGCATCATCACAGCATCATCACTGCATCATCTCAGCATCATCACTGTGTCATAACAGCATCATCACTGCATCATCACTGCATCATCACTGCATCATCACTGCATCATCACAGCATCATCGCTGCATCATCACAGTATCATCACAGCATCATCACATCATCATCACTGCATCATCACAGCATCATCATAACATCATCACTGCATCATCACTGCATCATTACTGCATCATCACAGCATCATCACTGCACCATCACAACATCATCACTGCATCATCACTGCATCATCACTGTGTCATCACTGCGTCATCACTGTGTCATAACAGCATCATCACTGCATCATCACTTCATCATCACTTCATCATCACTGCATCATCACTGCATCATCACAGTGTCATCACAGCATCATCACTGCATCATCACAGTATCATCACAGCATCATCACTGCATCGACACACCATCATCACTTCATCACCACTGCATCATCACTGCATCATCACTGCATCATCACTGCATCATCACTGCATCATCATTGCATCATCACAGCATCATCACAGCATCATCACTGCATTATCACTGCATCATCACAGCATCATCACAGCGTCATAACAGCATCATCACAGCATCATCACTGCATCATCACTGCATACTCACTGCATCATCACACCATCATCACTGTGTCATAAGAGCATCACTGCATCATGACTTCATCATGACTTCATCATGACTTCATCATGACTTCATCATCACTGCATCATCACTGCAGCATCACACCATCATCACTGCATCATCACTGCATCATCACAGCATCATCATTACATCATCACTGTATCATCACAGCATCATCACTGCATCATCACACCATAATCACTGCATCATCACAGCATCATTACAGCATCTTCACTGCATCATCACAGCATTATCACAGCATCATCACTGCATCATCACAGTATCATCACAGCATCATCACTGCATCATCACACCATCATCACACCATAATCACTGTATCATCACAGCATCATCACAACATCATCACTGCATCATCACTGCATAATTACTGCGTCATCACTGTGTCATCACAGCATCATCACAGCATCATCACAGCATCATCACTGCATCATCACTGCGTCATCACAGCATCATCACTTCATCATCACTGCATCATCACAGCATCATCACTGCATCATCACTGTGTCATTAAAGCATCATCACTGCATCATCACAGCATCCTCACTGCATCATCACACCATCATCACTGCATCATCACTGCATCATCACAGCATCATCACAGCATCCTCACTGCATCATCACACCATCATCACTGCATCATCACTGCATCATCACACCATCATCACAGCATCATCACACCATCATCACAGCATCATCACAGCATCATCACTGCATCATCACAGCATCATCACAGCATCATCACAGCGTCATCAAAGCATCATCACTGCATCATCACACCATCACTGCATCATCACAACATCATCATCGCAGCGTCATCACTACATCAACACTGCATCATCACAGCATCATCACTGCATCATCACACCATCATCACTGCATCATCACAGCATCACTGCATCATGACTTCATCATGACTTCATCATCACTGCATCATCACAGCATCATCACAGCATCATCACTGCATCATCACAGCATCATCATTACATCATCACTGTATCATCACAGCATCATCACTGCATCATCACTGCATCATCACACCATAATCACTGCATCATCACAGCATCATTACAGCATCATCACTGCATCATCACAGCATCATCACAGCATCATCACAGCATCATCAATGCATCATCACAGTATCATAACAGCATCATCATTGCATCATCACAGCGTCATCACACCATAATCACTGCATCATCACAGCATCATCACAACATCATCACTGCATCATCACTGCATCATTACTGCATCATCACAGCATCATCACTGCATCATCACAGCATCATCACTGCATCATCACTGCGTCATCACTGTGTCATCACAGCATAATCAGTTCATCATCACTGCATCATCACAGCATCATCACAGCATCATCACTGCATCATCACTGCATCATCACAGCATCATCACTGCATCGTCACAGCATCCTCACTGCATCATCACACAATCATCACTGCATCATCACTGCATCATCACAGCATCATCACAGCATCCTCACTGCATCATCACACCATCATCACTGCATCATCACAGCATCATCACAGCATCATCACACCATCATCACTGCATCATCACACCATCATCACAGCATCATCACAGCATCATCACTGCATAATCACAGCATCATCACTGTGTCATAACAGCATCATCACTGCATCATCACTTCATCATCACTGCATCATCACTGCATCATCACTGCGTCATCACTGTGTCATCACACAATCATCACTGCATCATCACTGCATCATCACAGCATCATCACAGCGTCATCAAAGCATCATCACTGCATCATCACTGCATCATCACTGCATCATCACTTTGTCATCACAGCATCATCACAGCATCATCACTGCATAGTCACAGCATCATCACAGCATCATCACTGCATCATCACTGCATCATCACTGCATCATCACAGCATCACCACAGAATCCTCACTGCATCATCACACCATCATCACTGCATCATCACTGCATCATCACAGCATCATCACACCATCATAACTGCATCATCACAGCATCATCACAGCATCATCACAGCATCATCACTGCATCATCACTTTGTCATAACAGCATCATCACTGTGTCATAACAGCATCATCACTGCATCATCACTGCATCATCACAGTATCATCACAGCATCATCACATCATCATCACATCATCATCACTGCATCATCACAGCATCATCATAACATCATCACTGCATCATCACTGCATCATTACTGCATCATCACAGCATCATCACTGCACCATCACAGCATCATCACTGCATCATCACTGCATCATCACAGCATCATCACTGCATCATCACAGTGTCATCACAGTATCATCACTGCATCATCACAGTATCATCACAGCATCATCACTGCATCATCACTGCATCGACACACCATCATCACTTCATCACCACTGCATCATCACTGCATCATCACAGCATCATCACTGCATCATCACTGCATCATCACACCATCATCATTGCATCATCACAGCATCATCACAGCATCATCACTGCATCATCACAGCATAATCACAGTGTCATAACAGCATCATCACAGCATCATCACTGCATCATCACTGCATACTCACTGCATCATCACACCATCATCACTGTGTCATAAGAGCATCACTGCATCATGACTTCATCATGACTTCATCATGACTTCATCATGACTTCATCATCACTGCATCATCACTGCATCATCACACCATCATCACTGCATCATCACTGCATCATCACTGCATCATCACTGTATCATCACAGCATCATCACTGCATCATCACTGCATCATCACACCATCATCACAGCATCATCACTGCATCATCACTGCATCATCACTGTGTCATCACACAATCATCACTGCATCATCACACCATCATCACTGCATCATCACAGCATCATCACAGAATCCTCACTGCATCATCACACCATCATCACTGCATCATCACACCATCATCACAGCATCATCACAGCATCATCACTGCATCATCACAGCATCATCACTGCATCATCACACCATCATCATTGCATCATCACAGCATCATCACAGCATCATAACTGCATCATCACACCATCATCACAGCATCATCACAGCATCATCACTGCATCATCACAGCATCATCACTGTGTCATAACAGCATCATCACAGCATCATCGCTGCATCATCACAGTATCATCACAGCATCATCACATCATCATCACATCATCATCACTGCATCATCATTGCATCATCACTGCATCATCATTGTGTCATAACAGCATCACTGCATCATGACTTCATCATGACTTCATCATCACTGCATCATCACAGCATCATCACTGCATAATCACAGCATCATCACTGCATCATCACACCATCATCACTGCATCATCACAGCATGATCACTGCATCATCACAGCAGCATCACAGCGTCATCACAGCATCATCACTGCATCATCACACCATCATCACTGCATCATCACAGCATCATCACAGCATCATCATTGCATCATCACTGCATCATCATTGTGTCATAACAGCATCACTGCATCATGACTTCATCATGACTTCATCATCACTGCATCATCACTGCATCGACACACCATCATCACTTCATCACCACTGCATCATCACTTCATCATCACAGCATCATCACAGCGTCATCAAAGCATCATCACTGCATCATGACTGCATCATCACACCATCATTACTGCATCATCAAAGCATCATTACAGCATCATCACTGCATCATCACTGCATCATCACACCATCATCACTGCATCATCACAGCATCATCACAGCATCATCATTGCATCATCACTGCATCATCATTGTGTCATAACAGCATCACTGCATCATGACTTCATCATGACTTCATCATCACTGCATCATCACAGCATCATCACTGCATAATCACAGCATCATCACTGCATCATCACACCATCATCACTGCATCATCACAGCATGATCACTGCATCATCACAGCAGCATCACAGCGTCATCACAGCATCATCACAGCATCATCACTGCATCATCACTGCATCATCACTGTATCATCACATTGTCATCACTGCATAATCACTGCATCATCAGAGCATCATCACACCATCAACACACGGTCATCAAAGCATCATCATTGCATCATCACAGTATCATCACTGCATCATCACTGTGTCATAAGAGCATCACTGCATCATGACTTCATCATGACTTCATCATGACTTCATCATCACTGCATCATCACTGCATCATCACACCATCATCACTGCATCATCACTGCATCATCACAGTGTCATAACAGCATCATCACTGCATCATCACTGCATCATAACTGCATCGTCACAGCATCATCACATTATCATAACTGCATAATCACTGCATCATCAGAGCATCATCACACCATCAACACACGGTCATCAAAGCATCATCATTGCATCATCACAGTATCATCACTGCATCATCACAAAATCATCACAAAATCACCACAGTGTCATAACAGCATCATCACTGCATCATCACTAAATCATCACAGCATCCTCACTGCATCATCACACCATCATCACTGCATCATCACTGCATCATCACAGCATCATCACAGCGTCATCAAAGCATCATCACTGCATCATCACTGCATCATCACTGTGTCATAACAGCATCACTGCATCATGACTTCATCATCACTTCATCATCACTGCATCATCACAGCATCCTCACTGCATCATCACAGCATCATCACAACATCATCACTGCATCATCACTGCATCATTACTGCGTCATCACTGTGTCATCACAGCATCATCACAGCATCATCACAGCATCATCACTGCATCATCACTGTGTCATAACAGCATCATCACTGCATCATCACAGCTTCATCACAGCATCATCACACCATCATCACAGCATCATCACAGCATCATCACTGCATCATCACAGCATCATCACTGCAGCATCACACCATCATCACTGCATCATCACAGCATCATCAGAGAATCATCACTGCATCATCACTGCATCATCCCAGCATCATCACTGCATCATCACTGCATCATCACACCATCATCACTGCATCATCACACCATCATCACTGCATCATCACAGCATCATTACAGCATCATCACTGCATCATCACTGCATCATCACACCATCATCACTGCATCATCACAGCATCATCACAGCATCATCACTGCATCATCACTGTGTCATAACAGCATCACTGCATCATGACTTCATCATGACTTCATCATCACTGCATCATCACAGCATCATCACAGCATCATCACTGCATCATCACAGCATCATCATTACATCATCACTGTATCATCACAGCATCATCACTGCATCATCACTGCATAATCACAACATAATCACTGCATCATCACAGCATCATTACAGCATCATCACTGCATCATCACTGCATCATCACAGCATCATCACTGCATCATCACAGCATCCTCACTGCATCATCACACCATCATCACTGCATCATCACACCATCATCACTGCATCATCACTGCATCATCACAGCATCATCACAGCATCCTCACTGCATCATCACACCATCATCACTGCATCATCACAGCATCATCACAGCATCATCACACCATCATCACTGCATCATCACACCATCATCACAGCATCATCACAGCATCATCACTGCATCATCACAGCATCATCACTGTGTCATAACAGCATCATCACTGCATCATCACTTCATCATCACTGCATCATCACTGCATCATCACTGCGTCATCACTGTGTCATCACACAATCATCACTGCGTCATCACAGCATCATCACAGCGTCATCAAAGCATCATCACTGCATCATCACTTTGTCATAACAGCATCATCACAGCATCATCACTGCATAGTCACAGCATCATCACAGCATCATCACTGCATCATCACTGCATCATCACTGCATCATCACAGAATCATCACAGAATCCTCACTGCATCATCACACCATCATCACTGCATCATCACTGCATCATCACAGCATCATCACAGCATCATCACACCATTATAACTGCATCATCACACCATCATCACAGCATCATCACAGCATCATCACTGCATCATCTCAGCATCATCACTGTGTCATAACAGCATCATCACTGCATCATCACTGCATCATCACTGCATCATCACTGCATCATCACAGCATCATCGCTGCATCATCACAGTATCATCACAGCATCATCACATCATCATCACATCATCATCACTGCATCATCACAGCATCATCATAACATCATCACTGTATCATCACTGCATCATTACTGCATCATCACAGCATCATCACTGCACCATCACAACATCACCACTGCATCATCACTGCATCATCACTGTGTCATCACTGCGTCATCACTGTGTCATAACAGCATCATCACTGCATCATCACTTCATCATCACTGCATCATCACTGCATCATCACAGTGTCATCACAGCATCATCACTGCATCATCACAGTATCATCACAGCATCATCACTGCATCGACACACCATCATCACTTCATCACCACTGCATCATCACTGCATCATCACAGCATCATCACTGCATCATCACTGCATCATCACTGCATCATCATTGCATCATCACAGCATCATCACAGCATCATCACTGCATTATCACTGCATCATCACAGCATCATCACAGCGTCATAACAGCATCATCACAGCATCATCACTGCATCATCACTGCATACTCACTGCATCATCACACCATCATCACTGTGTCATAAGAGCATCACTGCATCATGACTTCATCATGACTTCATCATGACTTCATCATGACTTCATCATCACTGCATCATCACTGCAGCATCACACCATCATCACTGCATCATCACTGCATCATCACAGCATCATCATTACATCATCACTGTATCATCACAGCATCATCACTGCATCATCACACCATAATCACTGCATCATCACAGCATCATTACAGCATCTTCACTGCATCATCACAGAATTATCACAGCATCATCACTGCATCATCACAGTATCATCACAGCATCATCACTGCATCATCACACCATCATCACACCATAATCACTGTATCATCACAGCATCATCACAACATCATCACTGCATCATCACTGCATAATTACTGCGTCATCACTGTGTCATCACAGCATCATCACAGCATCATCACAGCATCATCACTGCATCATCACTGCGTCATCACAGCATCATCACTTCATCATCACTGCATCATCACAGCATCATCACTGCATCATCACTGTGTCATTAAAGCATCATCACTGCATCATCACAGCATCCTCACTGCATCATCACACCATCATCACTGCATCATCACTGCATCATCACAGCATCATCACAGCATCCTCACTGCATCATCACACCATCATCACTGCATCATCACTGCATCATCACACCATCATCACAGCATCATCACACCATCATCACAGCATCATCACAGCATCATCACTGCATCATCACAGCATCATCACAGCGTCATCAAAGCATCATCACTGCATCATCACACCATCACTGCATCATCACAACATCATCATCGCAGCGTCATCACTACATCAACACTGCATCATCACAGCATCATCACTGCATCATCACACCATCATCACTGCATCATCACAGCATCACTGCATCATGACTTCATCATGACTTCATCATCACTGCATCATCACAGCATCATCACAGCATCATCACTGCATCATCACAGCATCATCATTACATCATCACTGTATCATCACAGCATCATCACTGCATCATCACTGCATCATCACACCATAATCACTGCATCATCACAGCATCATTACAGCATCATCACTGCATCATCACAGCATCATCACAGCATCATCACAGCATCATCAATGCATCATCACAGTATCATAACAGCATCATCATTGCATCATCACAGCGTCATCACACCATAATCACTGCATCATCACAGCATCATCACTTCATCATCACTGCATCATCACAGCATCCTCACTGCATCATCACAGCATCATCACTGCATCATCACAGCATCATCACAGCGTCATCAAAGCATCATCACTGCAGAATCACACCATTATCACTGCATCATCACAGCATCATCACTGCATCATCACTGTGTCATAACAGCATCATCACTGCATCATCACAGCTTCATCACAGCATCATCACACCATCATCACAGCATCATCACAGCATCATCACTGCATCATTACAGCATCATCACTGCAGCATCACACCATCATCACTGCATCATCACAGCATCATCAGAGAATCATCACTGCATCATCACTGCATCATCCCAGCATCATCACTGCATCATCACTGCATCATCACACCATCATCACTGCATCATCACACCATCATCACTGCATCATCACAGCATCATTACAGCATCATCACTGCATCATCACTGCATCATCACACCATCATCACTGCATCATCACAGCATCATCACAGCATCATCACTGCATCATCACTGTGTCATAACAGCATCACTGCATCATGACTTCATCATGACTTCATCATCACTGCATCATCACAGCATCATCACAGCATCATCACTGCATCATCACAGCATCATCATTACATCATCACTGTATCATCACAGCATCATCACTGCATCATCACTGCATAATCACAACATAATCACTGCATCATCACAGCATCATTACAGCATCATCACTGCATCATCACTGCATCATCACAGCATCATCACTGCATCATCACAGCATCCTCACTGCATCATCACACCATCATCACTGCATCATCACACCATCATCACTGCATCATCACTGCATCATCACAGCATCATCACAGCATCCTCACTGCATCATCACACCATCATCACTGCATCATCACAGCATCATCACAGCATCATCACACCATCATCACTGCATCATCACACCATCATCACAGCATCATCACAGCATCATCACTGCATCATCACAGCATCATCACTGTGTCATAACAGCATCATCACTGCATCATCACTTCATCATCACTGCATCATCACTGCATCATCACTGCGTCATCACTGTGTCATCACACAATCATCACTGCGTCATCACAGCATCATCACAGCGTCATCAAAGCATCATCACTGCATCATCACTTTGTCATAACAGCATCATCACAGCATCATCACTGCATAGTCACAGCATCATCACAGCATCATCACTGCATCATCACTGCATCATCACTGCATCATCACAGAATCATCACAGAATCCTCACTGCATCATCACACCATCATCACTGCATCATCACTGCATCATCACAGCATCATCACAGCATCATCACACCATTATAACTGCATCATCACACCATCATCACAGCATCATCACAGCATCATCACTGCATCATCTCAGCATCATCACTGTGTCATAACAGCATCATCACTGCATCATCACTGCATCATCACTGCATCATCACTGCATCATCACAGCATCATCGCTGCATCATCACAGTATCATCACAGCATCATCACATCATCATAACATCATCATCACTGCATCATCACAGCATCATCATAACATCATCACTGCATCATCACTGCATCATTACTGCATCATCACAGCATCATCACTGCACCATCACAACATCATCACTGCATCATCACTGCATCATCACTGTGTCATCACTGCGTCATCACTGTGTCATAACAGCATCATCACTGCATCATCACTTCATCATCACTGCATCATCACTGCATCATCACAGTGTCATCACAGCATCATCACTGCATCATCACAGTATCATCACAGCATCATCACTGCATCGACACACCATCATCACTTCATCACCACTGCATCATCACTGCATCATCACAGCATCATCACTGCATCATCACTGCATCATCACTGCATCATCATTGCATCATCACAGCATCATCACAGCATCATCACTGCATTATCACTGCATCATCACAGCATCATCACAGCGTCATAACAGCATCATCACAGCATCATCACTGCATCATCACTGCATACTCACTGCATCATCACACCATCATCACTGTGTCATAAGAGCATCACTGCATCATGACTTCATCATGACTTCATCATGACTTCATCATGACTTCATCATCACTGCATCATCACTGCAGCATCACACCATCATCACTGCATCATCACTGCATCATCACAGCATCATCATTACATCATCACTGTATCATCACAGCATCATCACTGCATCATCACACCATAATCACTGCATCATCACAGCATCATTACAGCATCTTCACTGCATCATCACAGAATTATCACAGCATCATCACTGCATCATCACAGTATCATCACAGCATCATCACTGCATCATCACACCATCATCACACCATAATCACTGTATCATCACAGCATCATCACAACATCATCACTGCATCATCACTGCATAATTACTGCGTCATCACTGTGTCATCACAGCATCATCACAGCATCATCACAGCATCATCACTGCATCATCACTGCGTCATCACAGCATCATCACTTCATCATCACTGCATCATCACAGCATCATCACTGCATCATCACTGTGTCATTAAAGCATCATCACTGCATCATCACAGCATCCTCACTGCATCATCACACCATCATCACTGCATCATCACTGCATCATCACAGCATCATCACAGCATCCTCACTGCATCATCACACCATCATCACTGCATCATCACTGCATCATCACACCATCATCACAGCATCATCACACCATCATCACAGCATCATCACAGCATCATCACTGCATCATCACAGCATCATCACAGCATCATCACAGCGTCATCAAAGCATCATCACTGCATCATCACACCATCACTGCATCATCACAACATCATCATCGCAGCGTCATCACTACATCAACACTGCATCATCACAGCATCATCACTGCATCATCACACCATCATCACTGCATCATCACAGCATCACTGCATCATGACTTCATCATGACTTCATCATCACTGCATCATCACAGCATCATCACAGCATCATCACTGCATCATCACAGCATCATCATTACATCATCACTGTATCATCACAGCATCATCACTGCATCATCACTGCATCATCACAACATAATCACTGCATCATCACAGCATCATTACAGCATCATCACTGCATCATCACAGCATCATCACAGCATCATCACAGCATCATCAATGCATCATCACAGTATCATAACAGCATCATCATTGCATCATCACAGCGTCATCACACCATAATCACTGCATCATCACAGCATCATCACAACATCATCACTGCATCATCACTGCATCATTACTGCATCATCACAGCATCATCACTGCATCATCACAGCATCATCACTGCATCATCACTGCGTCATCACTGTGTCATCACAGCATAATCAGTTCATCATCACTGCATCATCACAGCATCATCACTGCATCATCACTGCATCATCACAGCATCATCACTGCATCATCACAGCATCCTCACTGCATCATCACACAATCATCACTGCATCATCTCAGCATCATCACTGTGTCATAACAGCATCATCACTGCATCATCACTGCATCATCACTGCATCATCACTGCATCATCACAGCATCATCGCTGCATCATCACAGTATCATCACAGCATCATCACATCATCATAACATCATCATCACTGCATCATCACAGCATCATCATAACATCATCACTGCATCATCACTGCATCATTACTGCATCATCACAGCATCATCACTGCACCATCACAACATCATCACTGCATCATCACTGCATCATCACTGTGTCATCACTGCGTCATCACTGTGTCATAACAGCATCATCACTGCATCATCACTTCATCATCACTGCATCATCACTGCATCATCACAGTGTCATCACAGCATCATCACTGCATCATCACAGTATCATCACAGCATCATCACTGCATCGACACACCATCATCACTTCATCACCACTGCATCATCACTGCATCATCACAGCATCATCACTGCATCATCACTGCATCATCACTGCATCATCATTGCATCATCACAGCATCATCACAGCATCATCACTGCATTATCACTGCATCATCACAGCATCATCACAGCGTCATAACAGCATCATCACAGCATCATCACTGCATCATCACTGCATACTCACTGCATCATCACACCATCATCACTGTGTCATAAGAGCATCACTGCATCATGACTTCATCATGACTTCATCATGACTTCATCATGACTTCATCATCACTGCATCATCACTGCAGCATCACACCATCATCACTGCATCATCACTGCATCATCACAGCATCATCATTACATCATCACTGTATCATCACAGCATCATCACTGCATCATCACACCATAATCACTGCATCATCACAGCATCATTACAGCATCTTCACTGCATCATCACAGAATTATCACAGCATCATCACTGCATCATCACAGTATCATCACAGCATCATCACTGCATCATCACACCATCATCACACCATAATCACTGTATCATCACAGCATCATCACAACATCATCACTGCATCATCACTGCATAATTACTGCGTCATCACTGTGTCATCACAGCATCATCACAGCATCATCACAGCATCATCACTGCATCATCACTGCGTCATCACAGCATCATCACTTCATCATCACTGCATCATCACAGCATCATCACTGCATCATCACTGTGTCATTAAAGCATCATCACTGCATCATCACAGCATCCTCACTGCATCATCACACCATCATCACTGCATCATCACTGCATCATCACAGCATCATCACAGCATCCTCACTGCATCATCACACCATCATCACTGCATCATCACTGCATCATCACACCATCATCACAGCATCATCACACCATCATCACAGCATCATCACAGCATCATCACTGCATCATCACAGCATCATCACAGCATCATCACAGCGTCATCAAAGCATCATCACTGCATCATCACACCATCACTGCATCATCACAACATCATCATCGCAGCGTCATCACTACATCAACACTGCATCATCACAGCATCATCACTGCATCATCACACCATCATCACTGCATCATCACAGCATCACTGCATCATGACTTCATCATGACTTCATCATCACTGCATCATCACAGCATCATCACAGCATCATCACTGCATCATCACAGCATCATCATTACATCATCACTGTATCATCACAGCATCATCACTGCATCATCACTGCATCATCACAACATAATCACTGCATCATCACAGCATCATTACAGCATCATCACTGCATCATCACAGCATCATCACAGCATCATCACAGCATCATCAATGCATCATCACAGTATCATAACAGCATCATCATTGCATCATCACAGCGTCATCACACCATAATCACTGCATCATCACAGCATCATCACAACATCATCACTGCATCATCACTGCATCATTACTGCATCATCACAGCATCATCACTGCATCATCACAGCATCATCACTGCATCATCACTGCGTCATCACTGTGTCATCACAGCATAATCAGTTCATCATCACTGCATCATCACAGCATCATCACTGCATCATCACTGCATCATCACAGCATCATCACTGCATCATCACAGCATCCTCACTGCATCATCACACAATCATCACTGCATCATCACTGCATCATCACAGCATCATCACAGCATCCTCACTGCATCATCACACCATCATCACTGCATCATCACAGCATCATCACAGCATCATCACACCATCATCACTGCATCATCACACCATCATCACAGCATCATCACAGCATCATCACTGCATAATCACAGCATCATCACTGTGTCATAACAGCATCATCACTGCATCATCACTTCATCATCACTGCATCATCACTGCATCATCACTGCGTCATCACTGTGTCATCACACAATCATCACTGCATCATCACTGCATCATCACAGCATCATCACAGCGTCATCAAAGCATCATCACTGCATCATCACTGCATCATCACTGCATCATCACTTTGTCATAACAGCATCATCACAGCATCATCACTGCATAGTCACAGCATCATCACAGCATCATCACTGCATCATCACTGCATCATCACTGCATCATCACTGCATCATCACACCATCATAACTGCATCATCACACCATCATCACAGCATCATCACAGCATCATCACTGCATCATCACTTTGTCATAACAGCATCATCACTGTGTCATAACAGCATCATCACTGCATCATCACTGCATCATCACTGCATCATCACAGCATCATCACAGCATCATCGCTGCATCATCACAGTATCATCACAGCATCATCACATCATCATCACATCATCATCACTGCATCATCACAGCATCATCATAACATCATCACTGCATCATCACTGCATCATTACTGCATCATCACACCATCATCACTGCACCATCACAGCATCATCACTGCATCATCACTGCATCATCACAGCATCATCACTGCATCATCACAGTGTCATCACAGTATCATCACTGCATCATCACAGTATCATCACAGCATCATCACTGCATCATCACTGCATCGACACACCATCATCACTTCATCACCACTGCATCATCACTGCATCATCACTGCATCGACACACCATCATCACTTCATCACCACTGCATCATCACTGCATCATCACAGCATCATCACTGCATCATCACTGCATCATCACACCATCATCATTGCATCATCACAGCATCATCACAGCATCATCACTGCATCATCACAGCATAATCACAGCGTCATAACAGCATCATCACAGCATCATCACTGCATCATCACTGCATACTCACTGCATCATCACACCATCATCACTGTGTCATAAGAGCATCACTGCATCATGACTTCATCATGACTTCATCATGACTTAATCATCACTGCATCATCACTGCAGCATCACACCATCATCACTGCATCATCACTGCATCATCATTACATCATCACTGTATCATCACAGCATCATCACTGCATCATCACTGCATCATCACACCATAATCACTGCATCATCACAGCATCATTACAGCATCTTCACTGCATCATCACAGCATTATCACAGCATCATCACTGCATCATCACAGTATCATCACAGCATCATCACTGCATCATCACACCATCATCACACCATAATCACTGCATCATCACAGCATCATCACAACATCATCACTGCATCATCACTGCATCATTACTGCGTCATCACTGTGTCATCACAGCATCATCACAGCATCATCACAGCATCATCACTGCATCATCACTGCGTCATCACAGCATCATCACTTCATCATCACTGCATCATCACAGCATCATCACTGCATCATCACAGCATCATCACTGCATCATCACAGCATCCTCACTGCATCATCACACCATCATCACTGCATCATCACTGCATCATCACAGCATCATCACAGCATCCTCACTGCATCATCACACCATCATCACTGCATCATCACAGCATCATCACTGCATCATCACAGCATCATCACTGTGTCATAACAGCATCATCACTGTGTCATAACAGCATCATCACTGCATAATCACTTCATCATCACTGCATCATCACTGCATCATCACTGCGTCATCACTGTGTCATCACAGCATCATCACTTCATCATCACTTCATCATCACAGCATCATCACTGCATCATCACTGTGTCATCACTGCATCATCACTGCATCATCACTGCATCATCACACCATCGTCACTGCATCATCACTGCATCATCACACCATCATCACAGCATCATCACAGCATCATCACTGCAGCATCACAGCATCATCACAGTGTCATAACAGCATCATCACTGCATCATCACAGCATCCTCACTGCATCATCACTGCATCCTCACTGCATCATCCCTGCATCATCACAGCATCATCACTGCATCATCACCGCATACTCACTGCATACTCACTGCATCATCACACCATCATCACTGCATCATCACAGCATCATCACTGCATCATCACTGCATCATCACTGTGTCATAACAGCATCATCACTGCATCATCACTTCATCATCACTGCATCATCACTGCATCATCACTGCATCAACACTTCATCATCACTGCATCATCACAGCATCATCACTGCATCATCACAGCATCATCACTGCATCATCACAGCATCATCACAGCATCATCACACCATCATCACTGCATCATCACTGCATCATCACACCATCATCACTGCATCATCACTGCAGCATCACAGCATCATCACAGTGTCATAACAGCATCATCACTGCATCATCACAGCATCCTCACTGCATCATCACTGCATCCTCACTGCATCATCCCTGCATCATCACAGCATCATCACTGCATACTCACTGCATACTCACTGCATACTCACTGCATCATCACACCATCATCACTGCATCATCACAGCATCATCACTGCATCATCACTGCATCATCACTGTGTCATAACAGCATCATCACTGCATCATCACTTCATCATCACTGCATCATCACTGCATCATCACAGCATCATCACTACATCATCACAGTGTCATCACAGCATCATCACTGCATCATCACTGCATCATCACACCATCATCACTGCATCATCACAGCATCATCACAGCATCATCACTGCATCATCACAGCATCATCACTGCATCATCACTGCATCATCACACCATCATCATTGCATCATCACAGCATCATCACAGCATCATCACTGCATCATCACTGCATCATCACAGCGTCATCACAGCATCATCACTGCATCATCACTGTATCATCACAGCATCATCACTGCATCATCACCGCATCATCACTGCATCATCACTGCATCGTCACAGCATCATCACAGTGTCATCACTGCATAATCACTGCATCATCAGAGCAACACTGCACCATCAACACACGGTCATCAAAGCATCATCATTGCATCATCACAGTATCATCACTGCATCATCACAAAATCATCACAAAATCACCACAGTGTCATCACAGCATCATCACTGCATCATCACTAAATCATCACAGCATCCTCACTGCATCATCACACCATCATCACTGCATCATCACTGCATCATTCCAGCATCATCACACCGTCATCAAAGCATCATCACTGCATCATCACAGCATCATCACACCATCACCACTGCATCATCACAACATCATCATCGCAGCGTCATCACTACATCAACAGATCATCATCACTGCATCATCACTGCATCATCACAGCATCCTCACTGCATCATCACACCATCATCACTGCATCATCAGTGCATCATCACAGCATCATCACAGCATCATCACTGCATCATCAGAGTATCATCACAGCATCATCACAGCATCATCACAGCAGCATCACAGCATCATCACAGCAGCATCACAGCAGCATCAGAACGTCTTCACAGCATCATCACAGCATCATCACTAAATCATCACAGCATCCTCACTGCATCATCACAGCATCATCACAGCATCATCACTGCATCATCACTTCATCATCACAGCATCATCACAGCATCATCACTGCATCATCACAGCATCATCACTGCATCATCACTGCAGCATCACACCATCATCACAGCATCATCACTGCATCATCACAGCATCATCACTGCATCATCACTGTGTCATAACATCATCACTGCATCATCACTTCATCATCACAGCATCATCACAGCGTCATCAAAGCATCATCACTGCATCATCACTGCATCATCACTGCATCATCACTTTGTCATAACAGCATCATCACAGCATCATCACTGCATCATCACAGCATCATCACTGCAGCATCACACCATCATCACACCATCATCACTGCATCATCACTGCATCATCACAGCATCATCACTGCATCATCACTGTGTCATCACTGCATCATCACTGCATCATCACTGCATCATCACAGCATCATCACAGCGTTATCAAAGCATCATCACTGCATCATCTCTGCATCATCACTGCATCATCACTTTGTCATAACAGCATCATCACAGCATCATCACTGCATAGTCACAGCATCATCACAGCATCATCACAGCATCATCACTGCATACTCACTGCATCATCACACCATCATCACTGAATCATCACTTCATCATCACAGCATCATCACTGCATCATTACAGCATCATCACTGCATACTCACTGCATCATCACACCATCATCACTGCATCATCACAGCATCATCACTGCATCATCACTGCATCATCACTGTGTCATAACAGCATCATCACTGCATCATCACTTCATCATCACTGCATCATCACTGCATCATCACAGCATCATCACTGCATCATCACAGTGTCATCACAGCATCATCACTGCATCATCACTGCATCATCACTGCATCATCACTGCATCATCACAGCATCATCACAGCATCATCACAGCATCATCACTGCATCATCACAGCATCATCACTGCATCATCACTGCATCATCACACCATCATCATTGCATCATCACAGCATCATCACAGCATCATCACTGCATCATCACTGCATCATCACAGCATCATCACAGCGTCATCACTTCATCATCACAGCATCATCACTGCATCATCACTGCATCATCACTGTATCATCACTGCATCATCACTGTGTCATAAGAGCATCACTGCATCATGACTTCATCATGACTTCATCATCACTGCATCATCACAGCATCATCACAGCATCATCACTGCATCATCACAGTATCATCACAGCATCATCACTGCATCATCACCGCATCATCACTGCATCGTCACAGCATCATCACAGTGTCATCACTGCATAATCACTGCATCATCAGAGCATCATCACACCATCAACACACGGTCATCAAAGCATCATCATTGCATCATCACTGTGTCATCACACAATCATCACTGCATCATCACTGCATCATCACACCATCATCACTGCATCATCACTGCAGCATCACAGCATCATCAGAACGTCTTCACAGCATCATCACTGCATCATCACTGCATCATCACTGCATCATCACAGTGTCATAACAGCATCATCACTGCATCATCACAGCATCCTCACTGCATCATCACTGCATCATCACTGCATCCTCACTGCATCATCCCTGCATCATCACAGCATCATCACTGCATACTCACTGCATACTCACTGCATACTCACTGCATCATCACACCATCATCACTGCATCATCACAGCATCATCACTGCATCATCACTGCATCATCACTGTGTCATAACAGCATCATCACTGCATCATCACTTCATCATCACTGCATCATCACTGCATCATCACAGCATCATCACTACATCATCACAGTGTCATCACAGCATCATCACTGCATCATCACTGCATCATCACACCATCATCACTGCATCATCACAGCATCATCACAGCATCATCACTGCATCATCACAGCATCATCACTGCATCATCACTGCATCATCACACCATCATCATTGCATCATCACAGCATCATCACAGCATCATCACTGCATCATCACTGCATCATCACAGCGTCATCACAGCATCATCACTGCATCATCACTGTATCATCACAGCATCATCACTGCATCATCACCGCATCATCACTGCATCATCACTGCATCGTCACAGCATCATCACAGTGTCATCACTGCATAATCACTGCATCATCAGAGCAACACTGCACCATCAACACACGGTCATCAAAGCATCATCATTGCATCATCACAGTATCATCACTGCATCATCACAAAATCATCACAAAATCACCACAGTGTCATCACAGCATCATCACTTCATCATCACTAAATCATCACAGCATCCTCACTGCATCATCACACCATCATCACTGCATCATCACTGCATCATTCCAGCATCATCACACCGTCATCAAAGCATCATCACTGCATCATCACAGCATCATCACACCATCACCACTGCATCATCACAACATCATCATCGCAGCGTCATCACTACATCAACACATCATCATCACTGCATCATCACTGCATCATCACAGCATCCTCACTGCATCATCACACCATCATCACTGCATCATCAGTGCATCATCACAGCATCATCACAGCATCATCACTGCATCATCACAGTATCATCACAGCATCATCACAGCATCATCACAGCATCATCACAGCATCATCACAGCAGCATCACAGCAGCATCAGAACGTCTTCACAGCATCATCACAGCATCATCACAGCATCATCACAGCATCATCACAGCATCATCACACCATCATAACTGCATCATCACACCATCATCACAGCATCATCACAGCATCATCACTGCATCATCACAGCATCATCACTGTGTCATAACAGCATCATCACAGCATCATCACTTCATCATCACTGAATCATCACTGCATCATCACAGCATCATCACAGCATCATCGCTGCATCATCACAGTATCATCACAGCATCATCACATCATCATCACATCATCATCACTGCATCATCACAGCATCATCATAACATCATCACTGCATCATCACTGCATCATTACTGCATCATCACAGCATCATCACTGCACCATCACAGCATCATCACTGCATCATCACTGCATCATCACTGTGTCATCACTGCGTCATCACTGTGTCATAACAGCATCATCACTGCATCATCACTGCATCATCACAGCATCATCACTGCATCATCACAGTATCATCACAGCATCATCACTGCATCATCACTGCATCGACACACCATCATCACTTCATCACCACTGCATCATCACTGCATCATCACAGCATCATCACTGCATCATCACTGCATCATCACAGCATCCTCACTGCATCATCACACCATCATCACTGCATCATCACTGCATCATCACAGCATCATCACAGCGTCATCAAAGCATCATCACTGCATCATCACAGCATCATCACTGCATCATCACTGCATCATCACTGTGTCATAACAGCATCACTGCATCATGACTTCATCATCACTGCATCATCACAGCATCCTCACTGCATCATCACAGCATCATCACTGCATCATCAAAGCATCATCACAGCGTCATCAAAGCATCATCACTGCAGCATCACACCATTATCACTGCATCATCACAGCATCATCACTGCATCATCACTGTGTCATAACAGCATCATCACTGCATCATCACTAAATCATCACAGCATCCTCACTGCATCATCACAGCATCATCACTGCATCATCACAGCATCATCACTGTGTCATCACAGCATCATCACAGCATCATCACTGCATCACTGCATCATCACTGTATCATCACTGCATCATCACTGTGTCATAACAGCATCATCACAGCATCATTACAGCATCATCACAGCATCCTCACTGCATCATCACAGCATCATCACAGCGTCATCACAGCATCATCACAGCGTCATCACAGCATCATCACAGCATCATCACTGCATCATCACAGCATCATCACAACATCATCACTGCATCATCACAGTATCATCACAGCATCATCACTGCATCATCACCGCATCATCACTGCATCATCACTGCATCGTCACACCATCATCACTGCATCATCACTGCATTGTCACAGTGTCATCACAGCATCATCACTGCATCATCACAGTATCATCACAGCATCATCACACCATCAACACACGGTCATCAAAGCATCATCATTGCATCATCACAGTATCATCACTGCATCATCACAAAATCATCACAAAATCACCACAGTGTCATCACAGCATCATCACTGCATCATCACTAAATCATCACAGCATCCTCACTGCATCATCACACCATCATCACTGCATCATCACTGCATCATTCCAGCATCATCACAGCGTCATCAAAGCATCATCACTGCATCATCACAGCATCATCACACCATCACCACTGCATCATCACAACATCATCATCGCAGCGTCATCACTACATCAACACATCATCATCACTGCATCATCACTGCATCATCACTGCATCCTCACTGCATCATCACACCATCATCACTGCATCATCACTGCATTGTCACAGTGTCATCACAGCATCATCACTGCATCATCACAGTATCATCACAGCATCATCACACCATCATCACAGCATCATCACAGCATCATCACAGCAGCATCACAGCATCATCAGAACGTCTTCACAGCATCATCACAGCATCATCACTGCATCATCACTAAATCATCACAGCATCCTCACAGCATCATCACTGCATCATCACAGCATCATCACTGCATCATCACTGCAGCATCACACCATCATCACAGCATCATCACTGCATCATCACAGCATCATCACAGCATCATCACTGCATCATCACTGCATCATCACTGCATCATCACTTTGTCATAACAGCATCATCACAGCATCATCACAGCATCATCACTGCATCATCACAGCATCATCACTGCATCATCACTGCATCATCAAACCATCATCACAGCATCATCACTGCATCATCACTGCATCATCACTGTGTCATCACACAATCATCACTGCATCATCACTGCAGCATCACAGCATCATCACAGCGTCATCTAAGCATCATCACTGCATCATCACTGCATCATCACTGCATCATCACTTTGTCATAACAGCATCATCACAGCATCATCACTGCATAGTCACAGCGTCATCACAGCATCATTACAGCATCATCACTGCATCATCACTGCATCATCACTGCATCATCACAGCATCATCACAGAATCCTCACTGCATCATCACACCATCATCACTGCAGCATCACTGCATCATCACAGCATCATCACAGCATCATCACACCATCATAACTGCATCATCACACCATCATCACAGCATCATCACAGCATCATCACTGTGTCATAACAGCATCATCACTGCATCATCGCTGCATCATCACAGTATCATCACAGCATCATCACAGCATCATCACTGCATCATCACAGCATCATCACTGCATCATCACAGCATCATCACAGCATCATCGCTGCATCATCACAGTATCATCACACCATCATCACACCATCATCAATGCATCATCACAGCATCATCATAACATCATCACAGCATCCTCACTGCATCATCACTGTGTCATCACTGCGTCATCACTGTGTCATAACAGCATCATCACTGCATCATCACAGTGTCATCACAGCATCATCACTGCATCATCACAGTATCATCACAGCATCATCACAGCATCATCACTGCATCGACACACAATCATCACTTCATCATCACTGCATCATCACTGCATCATCACAGCATCATCACTGCATCATCACTGCATCATCACACCATCATCATTGCATCATCACAGCATCATCACAGCATCATCACTGCATCATCACTGCATCATCACAGCATCATCACAGCGTCATAACAGCATCATCACAGCATCATCACTGCATACTCACTGCATCATCACACCATCATCACTGTGTCATAAGAGCATCACTGCATCATGACTTCATCATGACTTCATCATCACTGCATCATCACTGCATCATCACTGCAGCATCACACCATCATCACTGCATCATCACTGCATCATCACTGCGTCATCACTGCGTCATCACTGTGTCATCACAGCATCATCACTTCATCATCACTTCATCATCACTGCATCATTACAGCATCATCACTGCATCATCACAGCATCATCACAGCATCATCACTGCATCATCACAGCATCATCACTGCATCATCACTGTGTCATCACTGCATCATCACTGCATCATCACTGCATCCTCACTGCATCATCACACCATCATCACTGCATCATCACTGCATCATCACTGCATCATCACTGCATCATCACTGTGTCATAACAGCATCATCACTGCATCATCACTTCATCATCACTGCATCATCACTGCATCATCACAGCATCATCACTGCATCATCACAGCATCATTACTGCATCATCACTGCATCATCACTGCATCATCACACCATCATCACTGCATCATCACAGCATCATCACTGCATCATCACTAAATCATCACAGCATCATCACTGCATCATCACTGCATCATCACACCATCATCATTGCATCATCACTGCATCATCACAGTGTCATCACAGCATCATCACTGCATCATCACAGTATCATCACAGAATCATCACTGCATCATCATTGCATCGACACACCATCACTTCATCATCACTGCATCATCACTGCATCATCACTGCATCATCACTGCATCATCACTGTGTCATAACAGCATCATCACTGCATCATCACTTCATCATCACTGCATCATCACTGCATCATCACAGCATCATCACTGCATCATCACAGCATCATTACTGCATCATCACTGCATCATCACTGCATCATCACACCATCATCACTGCATCATCACAGCATCATCACTGCATCATCACTAAATCATCACAGCATCATCACTGCATCATCACTGCATCATCACACCATCATCATTGCATCATCACTGCATCATCACAGTGTCATCACAGCATCATCACTGCATCATCACAGTATCATCACAGAATCATCACTGCATCATCACTGCATCATCACACCATAATCACTGCATCATCACAGCATCATTACAGCATCTTCACTGCATCATCACAGCATTATCACAGCATCATCACTGCATCATCACAGTATCATCACAGCATCATCACTGCATCATCACACCATCATCACACCATAATCACTGCATCATCACAGCATCATCACAACATCATCACTGCATCATCACTGCATCATTACTGCGTCATCACTGTGTCATCACAGCATCATCACAGCATCATCACAGCATCATCACTGCATCATCACTGCGTCATCACAGCATCATCACTTCATCATCACTGCATCATCACAGCATCATCACTGCATCATCACAGCATCATCACTGCATCATCACAGCATCCTCACTGCATCATCACACCATCATCACTGCATCATCACTGCATCATCACAGCATCATCACAGCATCCTCACTGCATCATCACACCATCATCACTGCATCATCACAGCATCATCACTGCATCATCACAGCATCATCACTGTGTCATAACAGCATCATCACTGTGTCATAACAGCATCATCACTGCATAATCACTTCATCATCACTGCATCATCACTGCATCATCACTGCGTCATCACTGTGTCATCACAGCATCATCACTTCATCATCACTTCATCATCACAGCATCATCACTGCATCATCACTGTGTCATCACTGCATCATCACTGCATCATCACTGCATCATCACACCATCGTCACTGCATCATCACTGCATCATCACACCATCATCACAGCATCATCACAGCATCATCACTGCAGCATCACAGCATCATCACAGTGTCATAACAGCATCATCACTGCATCATCACAGCATCCTCACTGCATCATCACTGCATCCTCACTGCATCATCCCTGCATCATCACAGCATCATCACTGCATCATCACCGCATACTCACTGCATACTCACTGCATCATCACACCATCATCACTGCATCATCACAGCATCATCACTGCATCATCACTGCATCATCACTGTGTCATAACAGCATCATCACTGCATCATCACTTCATCATCACTGCATCATCACTGCATCATCACTGCATCAACACTTCATCATCACTGCATCATCACAGCATCATCACTGCATCATCACAGCATCATCACTGCATCATCACAGCATCATCACAGCATCATCACACCATCATCACTGCATCATCACTGCATCATCACACCATCATCACTGCATCATCACTGCAGCATCACAGCATCATCACAGTGTCATAACAGCATCATCACTGCATCATCACAGCATCCTCACTGCATCATCACTGCATCCTCACTGCATCATCCCTGCATCATCACAGCATCATCACTGCATACTCACTGCATACTCACTGCATACTCACTGCATCATCACACCATCATCACTGCATCATCACAGCATCATCACTGCATCATCACTGCATCATCACTGTGTCATAACAGCATCATCACTGCATCATCACTTCATCATCACTGCATCATCACTGCATCATCACAGCATCATCACTACATCATCACAGTGTCATCACAGCATCATCACTGCATCATCACTGCATCATCACACCATCATCACTGCATCATCACAGCATCATCACAGCATCATCACTGCATCATCACAGCATCATCACTGCATCATCACTGCATCATCACACCATCATCATTGCATCATCACAGCATCATCACAGCATCATCACTGCATCATCACTGCATCATCACAGCGTCATCACAGCATCATCACTGCATCATCACTGTATCATCACAGCATCATCACTGCATCATCACCGCATCATCACTGCATCATCACTGCATCGTCACAGCATCATCACAGTGTCATCACTGCATAATCACTGCATCATCAGAGCAACACTGCACCATCAACACACGGTCATCAAAGCATCATCATTGCATCATCACAGTATCATCACTGCATCATCACAAAATCATCACAAAATCACCACAGTGTCATCACAGCATCATCACTGCATCATCACTAAATCATCACAGCATCCTCACTGCATCATCACACCATCATCACTGCATCATCACTGCATCATTCCAGCATCATCACACCGTCATCAAAGCATCATCACTGCATCATCACAGCATCATCACACCATCACCACTGCATCATCACAACATCATCATCGCAGCGTCATCACTACATCAACAGATCATCATCACTGCATCATCACTGCATCATCACAGCATCCTCACTGCATCATCACACCATCATCACTGCATCATCAGTGCATCATCACAGCATCATCACAGCATCATCACTGCATCATCAGAGTATCATCACAGCATCATCACAGCATCATCACAGCAGCATCACAGCATCATCACAGCAGCATCACAGCAGCATCAGAACGTCTTCACAGCATCATCACAGCATCATCACTAAATCATCACAGCATCCTCACTGCATCATCACAGCATCATCACAGCATCATCACTGCATCATCACTTCATCATCACAGCATCATCACAGCATCATCACTGCATCATCACAGCATCATCACTGCATCATCACTGCAGCATCACACCATCATCACAGCATCATCACTGCATCATCACAGCATCATCACTGCATCATCACTGTGTCATAACATCATCACTGCATCATCACTTCATCATCACAGCATCATCACAGCGTCATCAAAGCATCATCACTGCATCATCACTGCATCATCACTGCATCATCACTTTGTCATAACAGCATCATCACAGCATCATCACTGCATCATCACAGCATCATCACTGCAGCATCACACCATCATCACACCATCATCACTGCATCATCACTGCATCATCACAGCATCATCACTGCATCATCACTGTGTCATCACTGCATCATCACTGCATCATCACTGCATCATCACAGCATCATCACAGCGTTATCAAAGCATCATCACTGCATCATCTCTGCATCATCACTGCATCATCACTTTGTCATAACAGCATCATCACAGCATCATCACTGCATAGTCACAGCATCATCACAGCATCATCACAGCATCATCACTGCATACTCACTGCATCATCACACCATCATCACTGAATCATCACTTCATCATCACAGCATCATCACTGCATCATTACAGCATCATCACTGCATACTCACTGCATCATCACACCATCATCACTGCATCATCACAGCATCATCACTGCATCATCACTGCATCATCACTGTGTCATAACAGCATCATCACTGCATCATCACTTCATCATCACTGCATCATCACTGCATCATCACAGCATCATCACTGCATCATCACAGTGTCATCACAGCATCATCACTGCATCATCACTGCATCATCACTGCATCATCACTGCATCATCACAGCATCATCACAGCATCATCACAGCATCATCACTGCATCATCACAGCATCATCACTGCATCATCACTGCATCATCACACCATCATCATTGCATCATCACAGCATCATCACAGCATCATCACTGCATCATCACTGCATCATCACAGCATCATCACAGCGTCATCACTTCATCATCACAGCATCATCACTGCATCATCACTGCATCATCACTGTATCATCACTGCATCATCACTGTGTCATAAGAGCATCACTGCATCATGACTTCATCATGACTTCATCATCACTGCATCATCACAGCATCATCACAGCATCATCACTGCATCATCACAGTATCATCACAGCATCATCACTGCATCATCACCGCATCATCACTGCATCGTCACAGCATCATCACAGTGTCATCACTGCATAATCACTGCATCATCAGAGCATCATCACACCATCAACACACGGTCATCAAAGCATCATCATTGCATCATCACTGTGTCATCACACAATCATCACTGCATCATCACTGCATCATCACACCATCATCACTGCATCATCACTGCAGCATCACAGCATCATCAGAACGTCTTCACAGCATCATCACTGCATCATCACTGCATCATCACTGCATCATCACAGTGTCATAACAGCATCATCACTGCATCATCACAGCATCCTCACTGCATCATCACTGCATCATCACTGCATCCTCACTGCATCATCCCTGCATCATCACAGCATCATCACTGCATACTCACTGCATACTCACTGCATACTCACTGCATCATCACACCATCATCACTGCATCATCACAGCATCATCACTGCATCATCACTGCATCATCACTGTGTCATAACAGCATCATCACTGCATCATCACTTCATCATCACTGCATCATCACTGCATCATCACAGCATCATCACTACATCATCACAGTGTCATCACAGCATCATCACTGCATCATCACTGCATCATCACACCATCATCACTGCATCATCACAGCATCATCACAGCATCATCACTGCATCATCACAGCATCATCACTGCATCATCACTGCATCATCACACCATCATCATTGCATCATCACAGCATCATCACAGCATCATCACTGCATCATCACTGCATCATCACAGCGTCATCACAGCATCATCACTGCATCATCACTGTATCATCACAGCATCATCACTGCATCATCACCGCATCATCACTGCATCATCACTGCATCGTCACAGCATCATCACAGTGTCATCACTGCATAATCACTGCATCATCAGAGCAACACTGCACCATCAACACACGGTCATCAAAGCATCATCATTGCATCATCACAGTATCATCACTGCATCATCACAAAATCATCACAAAATCACCACAGTGTCATCACAGCATCATCACTTCATCATCACTAAATCATCACAGCATCCTCACTGCATCATCACACCATCATCACTGCATCATCACTGCATCATTCCAGCATCATCACACCGTCATCAAAGCATCATCACTGCATCATCACAGCATCATCACACCATCACCACTGCATCATCACAACATCATCATCGCAGCGTCATCACTACATCAACACATCATCATCACTGCATCATCACTGCATCATCACAGCATCCTCACTGCATCATCACACCATCATCACTGCATCATCAGTGCATCATCACAGCATCATCACAGCATCATCACTGCATCATCACAGTATCATCACAGCATCATCACAGCATCATCACAGCATCATCACAGCATCATCACAGCAGCATCACAGCAGCATCAGAACGTCTTCACAGCATCATCACAGCATCATCACAGCATCATCACAGCATCATCACAGCATCATCACACCATCATAACTGCATCATCACACCATCATCACAGCATCATCACAGCATCATCACTGCATCATCACAGCATCATCACTGTGTCATAACAGCATCATCACAGCATCATCACTTCATCATCACTGAATCATCACTGCATCATCACAGCATCATCACAGCATCATCGCTGCATCATCACAGTATCATCACAGCATCATCACATCATCATCACATCATCATCACTGCATCATCACAGCATCATCATAACATCATCACTGCATCATCACTGCATCATTACTGCATCATCACAGCATCATCACTGCACCATCACAGCATCATCACTGCATCATCACTGCATCATCACTGTGTCATCACTGCGTCATCACTGTGTCATAACAGCATCATCACTGCATCATCACTGCATCATCACAGCATCATCACTGCATCATCACAGTATCATCACAGCATCATCACTGCATCATCACTGCATCGACACACCATCATCACTTCATCACCACTGCATCATCACTGCATCATCACAGCATCATCACTGCATCATCACTAAATCATCACAGCATCCTCACTGCATCATCACACCATCATCACTGCATCATCACTGCATCATCACAGCATCATCACAGCGTCATCAAAGCATCATCATTGCATCATCACAGTATCATCACTGCATCATCACAAAATCATCACAAAATCACCACAGTGTCATCACAGCATCATCACTGCATCATCACTAAATCATCACAGCATCCTCACTGCATCATCACACCATCATCACTGCATCATCACTGCATCATTCCAGCATCATCACAGCGTCATCAAAGCATCATCACTGCATCATCACAGCATCATCACACCATCACCACTGCATCATCACAACATCATCATCGCAGCGTCATCACTACATCAACACATCATCATCACTGCATCATCACTGCATCATCACTGCATCCTCACTGCATCATCACACCATCATCACTGCATCATCACTGCATTGTCACAGTGTCATCACAGCATCATCACTGCATCATCACAGTATCATCACAGCATCATCACACCATCATCACAGCATCATCACAGCATCATCACAGCAGCATCACAGCATCATCAGAACGTCTTCACAGCATCATCACAGCATCATCACTGCATCATCACTAAATCATCACAGCATCCTCACAGCATCATCACTGCATCATCACAGCATCATCACTGCATCATCACTGCAGCATCACACCATCATCACAGCATCATCACTGCATCATCACAGCATCATCACAGCATCATCACTGCATCATCACTGCATCATCACTGCATCATCACTTTGTCATAACAGCATCATCACAGCATCATCACAGCATCATCACTGCATCATCACAGCATCATCACTGCATCATCACTGCATCATCAAACCATCATCACAGCATCATCACTGCATCATCACTGCATCATCACTGTGTCATCACACAATCATCACTGCATCATCACTGCAGCATCACAGCATCATCACAGCGTCATCTAAGCATCATCACTGCATCATCACTGCATCATCACTGCATCATCACTTTGTCATAACAGCATCATCACAGCATCATCACTGCATAGTCACAGCGTCATCACAGCATCATTACAGCATCATCACTGCATCATCACTGCATCATCACTGCATCATCACAGCATCATCACAGAATCCTCACTGCATCATCACACCATCATCACTGCAGCATCACTGCATCATCACAGCATCATCACAGCATCATCACACCATCATAACTGCATCATCACACCATCATCACAGCATCATCACAGCATCATCACTGTGTCATAACAGCATCATCACTGCATCATCGCTGCATCATCACAGTATCATCACAGCATCATCACAGCATCATCACTGCATCATCACAGCATCATCACTGCATCATCACAGCATCATCACAGCATCATCGCTGCATCATCACAGTATCATCACACCATCATCACACCATCATCAATGCATCATCACAGCATCATCATAACATCATCACAGCATCCTCACTGCATCATCACTGTGTCATCACTGCGTCATCACTGTGTCATAACAGCATCATCACTGCATCATCACAGTGTCATCACAGCATCATCACTGCATCATCACAGTATCATCACAGCATCATCACAGCATCATCACTGCATCGACACACAATCATCACTTCATCATCACTGCATCATCACTGCATCATCACAGCATCATCACTGCATCATCACTGCATCATCACACCATCATCATTGCATCATCACAGCATCATCACAGCATCATCACTGCATCATCACTGCATCATCACAGCATCATCACAGCGTCATAACAGCATCATCACAGCATCATCACTGCATACTCACTGCATCATCACACCATCATCACTGTGTCATAAGAGCATCACTGCATCATGACTTCATCATGACTTCATCATCACTGCATCATCACTGCATCATCACTGCAGCATCACACCATCATCACTGCATCATCACTGCATCATCACTGCGTCATCACTGCGTCATCACTGTGTCATCACAGCATCATCACTTCATCATCACTTCATCATCACTGCATCATTACAGCATCATCACTGCATCATCACAGCATCATCACAGCATCATCACTGCATCATCACAGCATCATCACTGCATCATCACTGTGTCATCACTGCATCATCACTGCATCATCACTGCATCCTCACTGCATCATCACACCATCATCACTGCATCATCACTGCATCATCACTGCATCATCACTGCATCATCACTGTGTCATAACAGCATCATCACTGCATCATCACTTCATCATCACTGCATCATCACTGCATCATCACAGCATCATCACTGCATCATCACAGCATCATTACTGCATCATCACTGCATCATCACTGCATCATCACACCATCATCACTGCATCATCACAGCATCATCACTGCATCATCACTAAATCATCACAGCATCATCACTGCATCATCACTGCATCATCACACCATCATCATTGCATCATCACTGCATCATCACAGTGTCATCACAGCATCATCACTGCATCATCACAGTATCATCACAGAATCATCACTGCATCATCATTGCATCGACACACCATCACTTCATCATCACTGCATCATCACTGCATCATCACTGCATCATCACTGCATCATCACTGTGTCATAACAGCATCATCACTGCATCATCACTTCATCATCACTGCATCATCACTGCATCATCACAGCATCATCACTGCATCATCACAGCATCATTACTGCATCATCACTGCATCATCACTGCATCATCACACCATCATCACTGCATCATCACAGCATCATCACTGCATCATCACTAAATCATCACAGCATCATCACTGCATCATCACTGCATCATCACACCATCATCATTGCATCATCACTGCATCATCACAGTGTCATCACAGCATCATCACTGCATCATCACAGTATCATCACAGAATCATCACTGCATCATCATTGCATCGACACACCATCACTTCATCATCACTGCATCATCACAGCATCATCACTGCATCATCACTGCATCATCACACCATCATCATTGCATCATCACAGCATCATCACAGCATCATCACTGCATCATCACTGCATCATCACAGCGTCATAACAGCATCATCACAGCATCATCACTGCATACTCACTGCATCATCACACCATCATCACTGTGTCATAAGAGCATCACTGCATCATGACTTCATCATGACTTCATCATGACTTCATCATCACTGCATCATCACTGCATCATCACACCATCATCACTGCATCATCACTTCATCATCACTGCATCATCACTGCATCATCACTGCATCATCACTGCGTCATCACTGCGTCATCACAGCATCATCACTTCATCATCACTGCGTCATCACTGTGTCATCACTGCATCATCACTGCATCATCACTGCATCATCACTGCGTCATCACTGTGTCATCACAGCATCATCACTTCATCATCACTTCATCATCACTGCATCATCACTGCATCATCACTGCATCATCACTGTGTCATCACTGCATCATCACTGCATCATCACTGCATCATCACAGTATCATCACTGCATCATCACAGTATCATCACTGCATCATCACACCATCATCACAGCATCATCACTGCAGCATCACAGCAGCATCACAGCATCATCAGAACGTCTTCACAGCATCATCACAGCATCATCACTGCATCATCACTAAATCATCACAGCATCCTCACTGCATCATCACAGCATCATCACAGCATCATCACTGCATCATCACTGCATCATCACTGTATCATCACTGCATCATCACAGCATCCTCACTGCATCATCACACCATCATCACTGCATCATCACTGCATCATCACAGCATCATCAAAGCATCCTCACTGCATCATCACACCATCATCACTGCATCATCACTGCATCATCACAGCATCATCACAGCATCATCACACCATCATCACTGCATCATCACACCATCATCACAGCATCATCACAGCATCATCACTGCATCATCACAGCATCATCATTGTTCATAACAGCATCATCACTGCATCATCACTTCATCATCACTGCATCATCACTGCGTCATCACTGTGTCATCACACAATCATCACTTTGTCATAACAGCATCATCACAGCATCATCACTGCATAGTCACAGCATCATCACAGCATCATCACTGCATCATCACTGCATCATCACAGCATCATCACAGAATCCTCACTGCATCATCACACCATCATCACTGCATCATCACTGCATCATCACAGCATCATCACAGCATCATCACACCATCATAACTGCATCATCACACCATCATCACAGCATCATCACAGCATCATCACAGCATCATCACTGCATCATCACAGCATCATCACTGTGTCATAACAGCATCATCACTGCATCATCACTGCATCATCACTGCATCATCACTGCATCATCACAGCATCATCGCTGCATCATCACAGCATCATCACTGCATCATCACTGCGTCATCACATCATCATCACTGCATCATCACAGCATCATCATAACATCATCACTGCATCATCACTGCATCATTACTGCATCATCACAGCATCATCACTGCACCATCACAACATCATCACTGCATCATCACTGCATCATCACTGTGTCATCACTGCGTCATCACTGTGTCATAACAGCATCATCACTGCATCATCACAGTATCATCACTGCATCATCACTGCATCATCACAGTGTCATCACAGCATCATCACTGCATCATCACAGTATCATCACAGCATCATCACTGCATCGACACACCATCATCACTTCATCACCACTTCATCACCACTGCATCATCACAGCATCATCACTGCATCATCACTGCATCATCACTGCATCATCATTGCATCATCACAGCATCATCACAGCATCATCACTGCATTATCACTGCATCATCACAGCATCATCACAGCGTCATAACAGCATCATCACAGCATCATCACTGCATCATCACTGCATACTCACTGCATCATCACACCATCATCACTGTGTCATAAGAGCATCACTGCATCATGACTTCATCATGACTTCATCATGACTTCATCATGACTTCATCATCACTGCATCATCACTGCAGCATCACACCATCATCACTGCATCATCACTGCATCATCACAGCATCATCATTACATCATCACTGTATCATCACAGCATCATCACTGCATCATCACTGCATCATCACACCATAATCACTGCATCATCACAGCATCATTACAGCATCTTCACTGCATCATCACAGCATTATCACAGCATCATCACTGCATCATCACAGTATCATCACAGCATCATCACTGCATCATCACACCATCATCACACCATAATCACTGTATCATCACAGCATCATCACAACATCATCACTGCATCATCACTGCATCATTACTGCGTCATCACTGTGTCATCACAGCATCATCACAGCATCATCACAGCATCATCACTGCATCATCACTGCGTCATCACAGCATCATCACTTCATCATCACTGCATCATCACAGCATCATCACTGCATCATCACTGTGTCATTAAAGCATCATCACTGCATCATCACAGCATCCTCACTGCATCATCACACCATCATCACTGCATCATCACTGCATCATCACAGCATCATCACAGCATCCTCACTGCATCATCACACCATCATCACTGCATCATCACTGCATCATCACACCATCATCACAGCATCATCACACCATCATCACAGCATCATCACAGCATCATCACTGCATCATCACAGAATCATCACTGTGTCATAACAGCATCATCACTGTGTCATAACAGCATCATCACTGCATAATCACTTCATCATCACTGCATCATCACTGCATCATCACTGCGTCATCACTGTGTCATCACAGCATCATCACTTCATCATCACTTCATCATCACTGCATCATCACTGCATCATCACAGCATCATCACTGCATCATCACAGCATCATCACTGCATCATCACTGTGTCATCACTGCATCATCACTGCATCATCACACCATCGTCACTGCATCATCACTGCATCATCACACCATCATCACAGCATCATCACAGCATCATCACTGCAGCATCACAGCATCATCACAGTGTCATAACAGCATCATCACTGCATCATCACAGCATCCTCACTGCATCATCACTGCATCATCACAACATCATCATTGCATCATCACAGCATCATCACAGCATCATCACTGCATCATCACTTCATCATCACTGCATCATCACTGCATCATCACTGCATCATCACTGCGTCATCACTGTGTCATCACAGCATCATCACTTCATCATCACTTCATCATCACTGCATCATCACAGCATCATCACTGCATCATCACAGCATCATCACTGCATCATCACAGCATCATCACAGCATCATCACACCATCATCACTGCATCATCACTGCATCATCACACCATCATCACAGCATCATCACTGCATCATCACTGCAGCATCACAGCATCATCAGAACGTCTTCACAGCATCATCACTGCATCATCACTGCATCATCACTGCATCATCACAGTGTCATAACAGCATCATCACTGCATCATCACAGCATCCTCACTGCATCATCACTGCATCATCACTGCATCCTCACTGCATCATCCCTGCATCATCACAGCATCATCACAGCATCATCACTGCATACTCACTGCATACTCACTGCATCATCACACCATCATCACTGCATCATCACAGCATCATCACTGCATCATCACTGCATCATCACTGTGTCATAACAGCATCATCACTGCATCATCACTTCATCATCACTGCATCATCACAGCATCATCACTGCATCATCACAGTGTCATCACAGCATCATCACTGCATCATCACTGCATCATCACACCATCATCACAGCATCATCACAGCATCATCACTGCATCATCAGAGCATCATCACTGCATCATCACTGCATCATCACACCATCATCATTGCATCATCACAGCATCATCACAGCATCATCACTGCATCATCACTGCATCATCACAGCGTCATCACAGCATCATCACTGCATCATCACTGTATCATCACTGTATCATCACTGCATCATCACTGTGTCATAAGAGCATCACTGCATCATGACTTCATCATGACTTCATCATCACTGCATCATCACAGCATCATCACAGCATCATCACTGCATCATCACTGCATCATCACAGCATCATCACTGCATCATCACTGTGTCATAAGAACATCATCAGTGCATCATCACTTCATCATCACAGCATCATCACAGCGTCATCAAAGCATCATCACACCATCATCACAGCATCATCACAGCATCATCACTGCATCATCACAGCATCATCACAGCGTCATCAAAGCATCCTCACTGCATCATCACACCATCACTGCATCATCACAACATCATCATCGCAGCGTCATCACTACATCAACACTGCATCATCACAGCATCATCACTGCATCATCACACCATCATCACTGCATCATCACAGCATCATTACAGCATCATCACTGCATCATCACACCATCATCACTGCATCATCACAGCATCATCACAGCATCATCATTGCATCATCACTGCGTCATCACTGTGTCATAACAGCATCACTGCATCATGACTTCATCATGACTTCATCATCACTGCATCATCACAGCATCATCACAGCATCATCACTGCATCATCACAGCATCATCATTACATCATCACTGTATCATCACAGCATCATCACTGCATCATCACAGCATCATCACACCATAATCACTGCATCATCACAGCATCATTACAGCATCATCACTGCATCATCACAGCATCATCACAGCATCATCACAGCATCATCACTGCATCATCACAGTATCATAACAGCATCATCATTGCATCATCACACCATCATCACACCATAATCACTGCATCATCACAGCATCATCACAACATCATCACTGCATCATCACTGCATCATTACTGCATCATCACAGCATCATCACTGCATCATCACAGCATCATCACTGCTTCATCACTGTGTCATCACAGCATAATCAGTTCATCATCACTGCATCATCACAGCATCATCACAGCATCATCACTGCATCATCACTGCATCATCACAGCATCATCACTGCATCATCACAGCATCCTCACTGCATCATCACACAATCATCACTGCATCATCACTGCATCATCACAGCATCATCACTGCATCATCACTGCATCATCACACCATCATCACTGCATCATCACTGCATCATCACTGCATCATCACAGCATACTCACTGCATCATCACACCATCATCACAGCATCATCACAGCATCATCACTGCATCATCACTGCATCATCACAGCATCCTCACTGCATCATCACACCATCATCACTGCATCATCACTGCATCATCACAGCATCATCACAGCATCCTCACTGCATCATCACACCATCATCACTGCATCATCACTGCATCATCACAGCATCATCACTGCATCATCACAGCATCATCACTGTGTCATAACAGCATCATCACTGTGTCATAACAGCATCATCACTGCATAATCACTTCATCATCACTGCATCATCACTGCATCATCACTGCGTCATCACTGTGTCATCACAGCATCATCACTTCATCATCACTTCATCATCACTGCATCATCACTGCATCATCACAGCATCATCACAGCATCATCACTGTGTCATCACTGCATCATCACTGCATCATCACACCATCGTCACTGCATCATCACTGCATCATCACACCATCATCACAGCATCATCACAGCATCATCACTGCAGCATCACAGCATCATCACTGCAGCATCACAACATCATCACAGTGTCATAACAGCATCATCACTGCATCATCACAGCATCCTCACTGCATCATCACTGCATCCTCACTGCATCATCCCTGCATCATCACAGCATCATCACTGCATCATCACTGCATACTCACTGCATACTCACTGCATCATCACACCATCATCACTGCATCATCACAGCATCATCACTGCATCATCACTGCATCATCACTGTGTCATAACAGCATCATCACTGCATCATCACTGCATCATCACTGCATCATCACTGCATCATCACAGCATCATCACTGCATCATCACAGTGTCATCACAGCATCATCACTGCATCATCACTGCATCATCACTGCATCATCACACCATCATCACTGCATCATCACAGTGTCATAACAGCATCATCACTGCATCATCACAGCATCATCACTGCATCATCACAACATCATCACTGCATCATCACTGCACCATCACAGCAGCATCACAGCATCATCACTTCATCATCACTTCATCATCACTGCATCATCACAGCATCATTACTGCATCATCACAGCATCATCACTGCATCATCACAGCATCATCACACCATCATCACTGCATCATCACTGCATCATCACACCATCATCACTGCATCATCACTGCAGCATCACAGCATCATCAGAACGTCTTCACAGCATCATCACTGCATCATCACTGCATCATCACTGCATCATCACAGTGTCATAACAGCATCATCACTGCATCATCACAGCATCCTCACTGCATCATCACTGCATCATCACTGCATCCTCACTGCATCATCCCTGCATCATCACAGCATCATCACTGCATACTCACTGCATACTCACTGCATCATCACACCATCATCACTGCATCATCACTGCATCATCACTGCATCATCACTGCATCATCACTGTGTCATAACAGCATCATCACTGCATCATCACTTCATCATCACTGCATCATCACTGCATCATCACAGCATCATCACTGCATCATCACAGTGTCATCACAGCATCATCACTGCATCATCACTGCATCATCACACCATCATCACTGCATCATCACAGCATCATCACAGCATCATCACTGCATCATCACAGCATCATCACTGCATCATCACACCATCATCATTGCATCATCACAGCATCATCGCAGCATCATCACTGCATCATCACTGCATCATCACAGCGTCATCACAGCATCATCACTGCATCATCACTGTATCATCACAGCATCATCACTGCATCATCACCGCATCATCACTGCATCATCACTGCATCGTCACAGCATCATCACAGTGTCATCACTGCATAATCACTGCATCATCAGAGCATCATCACACCATCAACACACGGTCATCAAAGCATCATCATTGCATCATCACAGTATCATCACTGCATCATCACAAAATCATCACAAAATCACCACAGTGTCATCACAGCATCATCACTGCATCATCACTAAATCATCACAGCATCCTCACTGCATCATCACACCATCATCACTGCATCATCACTGCATCATTCCAGCATCATCACACCGTCATCAAAGCATCATCACTGCATCATCACAGCATCATCACACCATCACCACTGCATCATCACAACATCATCATCGCAGCGTCATCACTACATCAACACATCATCATCACTGCATCATCACAGCATCCTCACTGCATCATCACACCATCATCACTGCATCATCACTGCATCATCACAGCATCATCACAGCATCATCACTGCATCATCACAGTATCATCACAGCATCATCACTGCATCATCACAGCATCATCACAGCAGCATCACAGCAGCATCAGAACGTCTTCACAGCATCATCACAGCATCATCACTAAATCATCACAGCATCCTCACTGCGTCATCACAGCATCATCACAGCATCATCACAGCATCATCACTGCATCATCAGAGAATCATCACTGCATCATCACTGCATCATCACAGCATCATTACAGCATCATCACTGCATCCTCACTGCATCATCACTGCATCATCACTGTGTCATCACACAATCATCACTGCATCATCACTGCAGCATCACAGCATCATCACAGCGTCATCTAAGCATCATCAATGCATCATCACTGCATCATTACTGCATTATCACTTTGTCATAACAGCATCATCACAGCATCATCACTGCATCATCACAGCCTCATCACAGCATCATCACTGCATCATCACTGCATCATCACTGCATCATCACAGAATCCTCACTGCATCATCACACCATCATCACTGCAGCATCACTGCATCATCACAGCATCATCACAGCATCATCACACCATCATAACTGCATCATCACACCATCATCACAGCATCATCACAGCATCATCACTGTGTCATAACAGCATCATCACTGCATCATCGCTGCATCATCACAGTATCATCACAGCATCATCACAGCATCATCACAGCATCATCACTGCATCATCACAGCATCATCACAGCATCATCACAGCATCATCGCTGCATCATCACAGTATCATCACAGCATCATCACACCATCATCACACCATCATCACTGCATCATCACAGCATCATCATAACATCATCACTGCATCATCACTGCACCATCACTGTGTCATAACAGCATCATCACTGCATCATCACTGCATCATCACAGCATCATCACTGCATCATCACTGCATCATCACACCATCATCACTGCATCATCACACCATCATCACAGCATCATCACAGCATCATCACTGCATAATCACAGCATCATCACTGTGTCATAACAGCATCATCACTGCATCATCACTTCATCATCACTGCATCATCACTGCATCATCACTGCGTCATCACTGTGTCATCACACAATCATCACTGCATCATCACTGCATCATCACAGCATCATCACAGCGTCATCAAAGCATCATCACTGCATCATCACTGCATCATCACTGCATCATCACTTTGTCATAACAGCATCATCACAGCATCATCACTGCATAGTCACAGCATCATCACAGCATCATCACTGCATCATCACTGCATCATCACTGCATCATCACTGCATCATCACACCATCATAACTGCATCATCACACCATCATCACAGCATCATCACAGCATCATCACTGCATCATCACTTTGTCATAACAGCATCATCACTGTGTCATAACAGCATCATCACTGCATCATCACTGCATCATCACTGCATCATCACAGCATCATCACAGCATCATCGCTGCATCATCACAGTATCATCACAGCATCATCACATCATCATCACATCATCATCACTGCATCATCACAGCATCATCATAACATCATCACTGCATCATCACTGCATCATTACTGCATCATCACACCATCATCACTGCACCATCACAGCATCATCACTGCATCATCACTGCATCATCACAGCATCATCACTGCATCATCACAGTGTCATCACAGTATCATCACTGCATCATCACAGTATCATCACAGCATCATCACTGCATCATCACTGCATCGACACACCATCATCACTTCATCACCACTGCATCATCACTGCATCATCACTGCATCGACACACCATCATCACTTCATCACCACTGCATCATCACTGCATCATCACAGCATCATCACTGCATCATCACTGCATCATCACACCATCATCATTGCATCATCACAGCATCATCACAGCATCATCACTGCATCATCACAGCATAATCACAGCGTCATAACAGCATCATCACAGCATCATCACTGCATCATCACTGCATACTCACTGCATCATCACACCATCATCACTGTGTCATAAGAGCATCACTGCATCATGACTTCATCATGACTTCATCATGACTTCATCATGACTTAATCATCACTGCATCATCACTGCAGCATCACACCATCATCACTGCATCATCACTGCATCATCATTACATCATCACTGTATCATCACAGCATCATCACTGCATCATCACTGCATCATCACACCATAATCACTGCATCATCACAGCATCATTACAGCATCTTCACTGCATCATCACAGCATTATCACAGCATCATCACTGCATCATCACAGTATCATCACAGCATCATCACTGCATCATCACACCATCATCACACCATAATCACTGCATCATCACAGCATCATCACAACATCATCACTGCATCATCACTGCATCATTACTGCGTCATCACTGTGTCATCACAGCATCATCACAGCATCATCACAGCATCATCACTGCATCATCACTGCGTCATCACAGCATCATCACTTCATCATCACTGCATCATCACAGCATCATCACTGCATCATCACAGCATCATCACTGCATCATCACAGCATCCTCACTGCATCATCACACCATCATCACTGCATCATCACTGCATCATCACAGCATCATCACAGCATCCTCACTGCATCATCACACCATCATCACTGCATCATCACAGCATCATCACTGCATCATCACAGCATCATCACTGTGTCATAACAGCATCATCACTGTGTCATAACAGCATCATCACTGCATAATCACTTCATCATCACTGCATCATCACTGCATCATCACTGCGTCATCACTGTGTCATCACAGCATCATCACTTCATCATCACTTCATCATCACAGCATCATCACTGCATCATCACTGTGTCATCACTGCATCATCACTGCATCATCACTGCATCATCACACCATCGTCACTGCATCATCACTGCATCATCACACCATCATCACAGCATCATCACAGCATCATCACTGCAGCATCACAGCATCATCACAGTGTCATAACAGCATCATCACTGCATCATCACAGCATCCTCACTGCATCATCACTGCATCCTCACTGCATCATCCCTGCATCATCACAGCATCATCACTGCATCATCACCGCATACTCACTGCATACTCACTGCATCATCACACCATCATCACTGCATCATCACAGCATCATCACTGCATCATCACTGCATCATCACTGTGTCATAACAGCATCATCACTGCATCATCACTTCATCATCACTGCATCATCACTGCATCATCACTGCATCAACACTTCATCATCACTGCATCATCACAGCATCATCACTGCATCATCACAGCATCATCACTGCATCATCACAGCATCATCACAGCATCATCACACCATCATCACTGCATCATCACTGCATCATCACACCATCATCACTGCATCATCACTGCAGCATCACAGCATCATCACAGTGTCATAACAGCATCATCACTGCATCATCACAGCATCCTCACTGCATCATCACTGCATCCTCACTGCATCATCCCTGCATCATCACAGCATCATCACTGCATACTCACTGCATACTCACTGCATACTCACTGCATCATCACACCATCATCACTGCATCATCACAGCATCATCACTGCATCATCACTGCATCATCACTGTGTCATAACAGCATCATCACTGCATCATCACTTCATCATCACTGCATCATCACTGCATCATCACAGCATCATCACTACATCATCACAGTGTCATCACAGCATCATCACTGCATCATCACTGCATCATCACACCATCATCACTGCATCATCACAGCATCATCACAGCATCATCACTGCATCATCACAGCATCATCACTGCATCATCACTGCATCATCACACCATCATCATTGCATCATCACAGCATCATCACAGCATCATCACTGCATCATCACTGCATCATCACAGCGTCATCACAGCATCATCACTGCATCATCACTGTATCATCACAGCATCATCACTGCATCATCACCGCATCATCACTGCATCATCACTGCATCGTCACAGCATCATCACAGTGTCATCACTGCATAATCACTGCATCATCAGAGCAACACTGCACCATCAACACACGGTCATCAAAGCATCATCATTGCATCATCACAGTATCATCACTGCATCATCACAAAATCATCACAAAATCACCACAGTGTCATCACAGCATCATCACTGCATCATCACTAAATCATCACAGCATCCTCACTGCATCATCACACCATCATCACTGCATCATCACTGCATCATTCCAGCATCATCACACCGTCATCAAAGCATCATCACTGCATCATCACAGCATCATCACACCATCACCACTGCATCATCACAACATCATCATCGCAGCGTCATCACTACATCAACAGATCATCATCACTGCATCATCACTGCATCATCACAGCATCCTCACTGCATCATCACACCATCATCACTGCATCATCAGTGCATCATCACAGCATCATCACAGCATCATCACTGCATCATCAGAGTATCATCACAGCATCATCACAGCATCATCACAGCATCATCACAGCATCATCACAGCAGCATCACAGCAGCATCAGAACGTCTTCACAGCATCATCACAGCATCATCACTAAATCATCACAGCATCCTCACTGCATCATCACAGCATCATCACAGCATCATCACTGCATCATCACTTCATCATCACAGCATCATCACAGCATCATCACTGCATCATCACAGCATCATCACTGCATCATCACTGCAGCATCACACCATCATCACAGCATCATCACTGCATCATCACAGCATCATCACTGCATCATCACTGTGTCATAACAACATCATCACTGCATCATCACTTCATCATCACAGCATCATCACAGCGTCATCAAAGCATCATCACTGCATCATCACTGCATCATCACTGCATCATCACTTTGTCATAACAGCATCATCACAGCATCATCACTGCATCATCACAGCATCATCACTGCATCATCACTGCAGCATCACACCATCATCACAGCATCATCACTGCATCATCACTGCATCATCACAGCATCATCACTGCATCATCACTGTGTCATCACTGCATCATCACTGCATCATCACTGCATCATCACAGCATCATCACAGCGTTATCAAAGCATCATCACTGCATCATCTCTGCATCATCACTGCATCATCACTTTGTCATAACAGCATCATCACAGCATCATCACTGCATAGTCACAGCATCATCACAGCATCATCACAGCATCATCACTGCATACTCACTGCATCATCACACCATCATCACTGAATCATCACTTCATCATCACAGCATCATCACTGCATCATTACAGCATCATCACTGCATACTCACTGCATCATCACACCATCATCACTGCATCATCACAGCATCATCACTGCATCATCACTGCATCATCACTGTGTCATAACAGCATCATCACTGCATCATCACTTCATCATCACTGCATCATCACTGCATCATCACAGCATCATCACTGCATCATCACAGTGTCATCACAGCATCATCACTGCATCATCACTGCATCATCACTGCATCATCACTGCATCATCACAGCATCATCACAGCATCATCACAGCATCATCACTGCATCATCACAGCATCATCACTGCATCATCACTGCATCATCACACCATCATCATTGCATCATCACAGCATCATCACAGCATCATCACTGCATCATCACTGCATCATCACAGCATCATCACAGCGTCATCACTTCATCATCACAGCATCATCACTGCATCATCACTGCATCATCACTGTATCATCACTGCATCATCACTGTGTCATAAGAGCATCACTGCATCATGACTTCATCATGACTTCATCATCACTGCATCATCACAGCATCATCACAGCATCATCACTGCATCATCACAGTATCATCACAGCATCATCACTGCATCATCACCGCATCATCACTGCATCGTCACAGCATCATCACAGTGTCATCACTGCATAATCACTGCATCATCAGAGCATCATCACACCATCAACACACGGTCATCAAAGCATCATCATTGCATCATCACTGTGTCATCACACAATCATCACTGCATCATCACTGCATCATCACACCATCATCACTGCATCATCACTGCAGCATCACAGCATCATCAGAACGTCTTCACAGCATCATCACTGCATCATCACTGCATCATCACTGCATCATCACAGTGTCATAACAGCATCATCACTGCATCATCACAGCATCCTCACTGCATCATCACTGCATCATCACTGCATCCTCACTGCATCATCCCTGCATCATCACAGCATCATCACTGCATACTCACTGCATACTCACTGCATACTCACTGCATCATCACACCATCATCACTGCATCATCACAGCATCATCACTGCATCATCACTGCATCATCACTGTGTCATAACAGCATCATCACTGCATCATCACTTCATCATCACTGCATCATCACTGCATCATCACAGCATCATCACTACATCATCACAGTGTCATCACAGCATCATCACTGCATCATCACTGCATCATCACACCATCATCACTGCATCATCACAGCATCATCACAGCATCATCACTGCATCATCACAGCATCATCACTGCATCATCACTGCATCATCACACCATCATCATTGCATCATCACAGCATCATCACAGCATCATCACTGCATCATCACTGCATCATCACAGCGTCATCACAGCATCATCACTGCATCATCACTGTATCATCACAGCATCATCACTGCATCATCACCGCATCATCACTGCATCATCACTGCATCGTCACAGCATCATCACAGTGTCATCACTGCATAATCACTGCATCATCAGAGCAACACTGCACCATCAACACACGGTCATCAAAGCATCATCATTGCATCATCACAGTATCATCACTGCATCATCACAAAATCATCACAAAATCACCACAGTGTCATCACAGCATCATCACTGCATCATCACTAAATCATCACAGCATCCTCACTGCATCATCACACCATCATCACTGCATCATCACTGCATCATTCCAGCATCATCACACCGTCATCAAAGCATCATCACTGCATCATCACAGCATCATCACACCATCACCACTGCATCATCACAACATCATCATCGCAGCGTCATCACTACATCAACACATCATCATCACTGCATCATCACTGCATCATCACAGCATCCTCACTGCATCATCACACCATCATCACTGCATCATCAGTGCATCATCACAGCATCATCACAGCATCATCACTGCATCATCACAGTATCATCACAGCATCATCACAGCATCATCACAGCATCATCACAGCATCATCACAGCAGCATCACAGCAGCATCAGAACGTCTTCACAGCATCATCACAGCATCATCACAGCATCATCACAGCATCATCACAGCATCATCACAGCATCATCACACCATCATAACTGCATCATCACACCATCATCACAGCATCATCACAGCATCATCACTGCATCATCACAGCATCATCACTGTGTCATAACAGCATCATCACAGCATCATCACTTCATCATCACTGAATCATCACTGCATCATCACAGCATCATCACAGCATCATCGCTGCATCATCACAGTATCATCACAGCATCATCACATCATCATCACATCATCATCACTGCATCATCACAGCATCATCATAACATCATCACTGCATCATCACTGCATCATTACTGCATCATCACAGCATCATCACTGCACCATCACAGCATCATCACTGCATCATCACTGCATCATCACTGTGTCATCACTGCGTCATCACTGTGTCATAACAGCATCATCACTGCATCATCACTGCATCATCACAGCATCATCACTGCATCATCACAGTATCATCACAGCATCATCACTGCATCATCACTGCATCGACACACCATCATCACTTCATCACCACTGCATCATCACTGCATCATCACAGCATCATCACTGCATCATCACTAAATCATCACAGCATCCTCACTGCATCATCACACCATCATCACTGCATCATCACTGCATCATCACAGCATCATCACAGCGTCATCAAAGCATCATCACTGCATCATCACAGCATCATCACTGCATCATCACTGCATCATCACTGTGTCATAACAGCATCACTGCATCATGACTTCATCATCACTGCATCATCACAGCATCCTCACTGCATCATCACAGCATCATCACTGCATCATCAAAGCATCATCACAGCGTCATCAAAGCATCATCACTGCAGCATCACACCATTATCACTGCATCATCACAGCATCATCACTGCATCATCACTGTGTCATAACAGCATCATCACTGCATCATCACTAAATCATCACAGCATCCTCACTGCATCATCACAGCATCATCACTGCATCATCACAGCATCATCACTGTGTCATCACAGCATCATCACAGCATCATCACTGCATCACTGCATCATCACTGTATCATCACTGCATCATCACTGTGTCATAACAGCATCATCACAGCATCATTACAGCATCATCACAGCATCCTCACTGCATCATCACAGCATCATCACAGCGTCATCACAGCATCATCACAGCGTCATCACAGCATCATCACAGCATCATCACTGCATCATCACAGCATCATCACAACATCATCACTGCATCATCACAGTATCATCACAGCATCATCACTGCATCATCACCGCATCATCACTGCATCATCACTGCATCGTCACACCATCATCACTGCATCATCACTGCATTGTCACAGTGTCATCACAGCATCATCACTGCATCATCACAGTATCATCACAGCATCATCACACCATCAACACACGGTCATCAAAGCATCATCATTGCATCATCACAGTATCATCACTGCATCATCACAAAATCATCACAAAATCACCACAGTGTCATCACAGCATCATCACTGCATCATCACTAAATCATCACAGCATCCTCACTGCATCATCACACCATCATCACTGCATCATCACTGCATCATTCCAGCATCATCACAGCGTCATCAAAGCATCATCACTGCATCATCACAGCATCATCACACCATCACCACTGCATCATCACAACATCATCATCGCAGCGTCATCACTACATCAACACATCATCATCACTGCATCATCACTGCATCATCACTGCATCCTCACTGCATCATCACACCATCATCACTGCATCATCACTGCATTGTCACAGTGTCATCACAGCATCATCACTGCATCATCACAGTATCATCACAGCATCATCACACCATCATCACAGCATCATCACAGCATCATCACAGCAGCATCACAGCATCATCAGAACGTCTTCACAGCATCATCACAGCATCATCACTGCATCATCACTAAATCATCACAGCATCCTCACAGCATCATCACTGCATCATCACAGCATCATCACTGCATCATCACTGCAGCATCACACCATCATCACAGCATCATCACTGCATCATCACAGCATCATCACAGCATCATCACTGCATCATCACTGCATCATCACTGCATCATCACTTTGTCATAACAGCATCATCACAGCATCATCACAGCATCATCACTGCATCATCACAGCATCATCACTGCATCATCACTGCATCATCAAACCATCATCACAGCATCATCACTGCATCATCACTGCATCATCACTGTGTCATCACACAATCATCACTGCATCATCACTGCAGCATCACAGCATCATCACAGCGTCATCTAAGCATCATCACTGCATCATCACTGCATCATCACTGCATCATCACTTTGTCATAACAGCATCATCACAGCATCATCACTGCATAGTCACAGCGTCATCACAGCATCATTACAGCATCATCACTGCATCATCACTGCATCATCACTGCATCATCACAGCATCATCACAGAATCCTCACTGCATCATCACACCATCATCACTGCAGCATCACTGCATCATCACAGCATCATCACAGCATCATCACACCATCATAACTGCATCATCACACCATCATCACAGCATCATCACAGCATCATCACTGTGTCATAACAGCATCATCACTGCATCATCGCTGCATCATCACAGTATCATCACAGCATCATCACAGCATCATCACTGCATCATCACAGCATCATCACTGCATCATCACAGCATCATCACAGCATCATCGCTGCATCATCACAGTATCATCACACCATCATCACACCATCATCAATGCATCATCACAGCATCATCATAACATCATCACAGCATCCTCACTGCATCATCACTGTGTCATCACTGCGTCATCACTGTGTCATAACAGCATCATCACTGCATCATCACAGTGTCATCACAGCATCATCACTGCATCATCACAGTATCATCACAGCATCATCACAGCATCATCACTGCATCGACACACAATCATCACTTCATCATCACTGCATCATCACTGCATCATCACAGCATCATCACTGCATCATCACTGCATCATCACACCATCATCATTGCATCATCACAGCATCATCACAGCATCATCACTGCATCATCACTGCATCATCACAGCATCATCACAGCGTCATAACAGCATCATCACAGCATCATCACTGCATACTCACTGCATCATCACACCATCATCACTGTGTCATAAGAGCATCACTGCATCATGACTTCATCATGACTTCATCATCACTGCATCATCACTGCATCATCACTGCAGCATCACACCATCATCACTGCATCATCACTGCATCATCACTGCGTCATCACTGCGTCATCACTGTGTCATCACAGCATCATCACTTCATCATCACTTCATCATCACTGCATCATTACAGCATCATCACTGCATCATCACAGCATCATCACAGCATCATCACTGCATCATCACAGCATCATCACTGCATCATCACTGTGTCATCACTGCATCATCACTGCATCATCACTGCATCCTCACTGCATCATCACACCATCATCACTGCATCATCACTGCATCATCACTGCATCATCACTGCATCATCACTGTGTCATAACAGCATCATCACTGCATCATCACTTCATCATCACTGCATCATCACTGCATCATCACAGCATCATCACTGCATCATCACAGCATCATTACTGCATCATCACTGCATCATCACTGCATCATCACACCATCATCACTGCATCATCACAGCATCATCACTGCATCATCACTAAATCATCACAGCATCATCACTGCATCATCACTGCATCATCACACCATCATCATTGCATCATCACTGCATCATCACAGTGTCATCACAGCATCATCACTGCATCATCACAGTATCATCACAGAATCATCACTGCATCATCATTGCATCGACACACCATCACTTCATCATCACTGCATCATCACTGCATCATCACTGCATCATCACTGCATCATCACTGTGTCATAACAGCATCATCACTGCATCATCACTTCATCATCACTGCATCATCACTGCATCATCACAGCATCATCACTGCATCATCACAGCATCATTACTGCATCATCACTGCATCATCACTGCATCATCACACCATCATCACTGCATCATCACAGCATCATCACTGCATCATCACTAAATCATCACAGCATCATCACTGCATCATCACTGCATCATCACACCATCATCATTGCATCATCACTGCATCATCACAGTGTCATCACAGCATCATCACTGCATCATCACAGTATCATCACAGAATCATCACTGCATCATCATTGCATCGACACACCATCACTTCATCATCACTGCATCATCACAGCATCATCACTGCATCATCACTGCATCATCACACCATCATCATTGCATCATCACAGCATCATCACAGCATCATCACTGCATCATCACTGCATCATCACAGCGTCATAACAGCATCATCACAGCATCATCACTGCATACTCACTGCATCATCACACCATCATCACTGTGTCATAAGAGCATCACTGCATCATGACTTCATCATGACTTCATCATGACTTCATCATCACTGCATCATCACTGCATCATCACACCATCATCACTGCATCATCACTTCATCATCACTGCATCATCACTGCATCATCACTGCATCATCACTGCGTCATCACTGCGTCATCACAGCATCATCACTTCATCATCACTGCGTCATCACTGTGTCATCACTGCATCATCACTGCATCATCACTGCATCATCACTGCGTCATCACTGTGTCATCACAGCATCATCACTTCATCATCACTTCATCATCACTGCATCATCACTGCATCATCACTGCATCATCACTGTGTCATCACTGCATCATCACTGCATCATCACTGCATCATCACAGTATCATCACTGCATCATCACAGTATCATCACTGCATCATCACACCATCATCACAGCATCATCACTGCAGCATCACAGCAGCATCACAGCATCATCAGAACGTCTTCACAGCATCATCACAGCATCATCACTGCATCATCACTAAATCATCACAGCATCCTCACTGCATCATCACAGCATCATCACAGCATCATCACTGCATCATCACTGCATCATCACTGTATCATCACTGCATCATCACAGCATCCTCACTGCATCATCACACCATCATCACTGCATCATCACTGCATCATCACAGCATCATCAAAGCATCCTCACTGCATCATCACACCATCATCACTGCATCATCACTGCATCATCACAGCATCATCACAGCATCATCACACCATCATCACTGCATCATCACACCATCATCACAGCATCATCACAGCATCATCACTGCATCATCACAGCATCATCATTGTTCATAACAGCATCATCACTGCATCATCACTTCATCATCACTGCATCATCACTGCGTCATCACTGTGTCATCACACAATCATCACTTTGTCATAACAGCATCATCACAGCATCATCACTGCATAGTCACAGCATCATCACAGCATCATCACTGCATCATCACTGCATCATCACAGCATCATCACAGAATCCTCACTGCATCATCACACCATCATCACTGCATCATCACTGCATCATCACAGCATCATCACAGCATCATCACACCATCATAACTGCATCATCACACCATCATCACAGCATCATCACAGCATCATCACAGCATCATCACTGCATCATCACAGCATCATCACTGTGTCATAACAGCATCATCACTGCATCATCACTGCATCATCACTGCATCATCACTGCATCATCACAGCATCATCGCTGCATCATCACAGCATCATCACTGCATCATCACTGCGTCATCACATCATCATCACTGCATCATCACAGCATCATCATAACATCATCACTGCATCATCACTGCATCATTACTGCATCATCACAGCATCATCACTGCACCATCACAACATCATCACTGCATCATCACTGCATCATCACTGTGTCATCACTGCGTCATCACTGTGTCATAACAGCATCATCACTGCATCATCACAGTATCATCACTGCATCATCACTGCATCATCACAGTGTCATCACAGCATCATCACTGCATCATCACAGTATCATCACAGCATCATCACTGCATCGACACACCATCATCACTTCATCACCACTTCATCACCACTGCATCATCACAGCATCATCACTGCATCATCACTGCATCATCACTGCATCATCATTGCATCATCACAGCATCATCACAGCATCATCACTGCATTATCACTGCATCATCACAGCATCATCACAGCGTCATAACAGCATCATCACAGCATCATCACTGCATCATCACTGCATACTCACTGCATCATCACACCATCATCACTGTGTCATAAGAGCATCACTGCATCATGACTTCATCATGACTTCATCATGACTTCATCATGACTTCATCATCACTGCATCATCACTGCAGCATCACACCATCATCACTGCATCATCACTGCATCATCACAGCATCATCATTACATCATCACTGTATCATCACAGCATCATCACTGCATCATCACTGCATCATCACACCATAATCACTGCATCATCACAGCATCATTACAGCATCTTCACTGCATCATCACAGCATTATCACAGCATCATCACTGCATCATCACAGTATCATCACAGCATCATCACTGCATCATCACACCATCATCACACCATAATCACTGTATCATCACAGCATCATCACAACATCATCACTGCATCATCACTGCATCATTACTGCGTCATCACTGTGTCATCACAGCATCATCACAGCATCATCACAGCATCATCACTGCATCATCACTGCGTCATCACAGCATCATCACTTCATCATCACTGCATCATCACAGCATCATCACTGCATCATCACTGTGTCATTAAAGCATCATCACTGCATCATCACAGCATCCTCACTGCATCATCACACCATCATCACTGCATCATCACTGCATCATCACAGCATCATCACAGCATCCTCACTGCATCATCACACCATCATCACTGCATCATCACTGCATCATCACACCATCATCACAGCATCATCACACCATCATCACAGCATCATCACAGCATCATCACTGCATCATCACAGAATCATCACTGTGTCATAACAGCATCATCACTGTGTCATAACAGCATCATCACTGCATAATCACTTCATCATCACTGCATCATCACTGCATCATCACTGCGTCATCACTGTGTCATCACAGCATCATCACTTCATCATCACTTCATCATCACTGCATCATCACTGCATCATCACAGCATCATCACTGCATCATCACAGCATCATCACTGCATCATCACTGTGTCATCACTGCATCATCACTGCATCATCACACCATCGTCACTGCATCATCACTGCATCATCACACCATCATCACAGCATCATCACAGCATCATCACTGCAGCATCACAGCATCATCACAGTGTCATAACAGCATCATCACTGCATCATCACAGCATCCTCACTGCATCATCACTGCATCATCACAACATCATCATTGCATCATCACAGCATCATCACAGCATCATCACTGCATCATCACTTCATCATCACTGCATCATCACTGCATCATCACTGCATCATCACTGCGTCATCACTGTGTCATCACAGCATCATCACTTCATCATCACTTCATCATCACTGCATCATCACAGCATCATCACTGCATCATCACAGCATCATCACTGCATCATCACAGCATCATCACAGCATCATCACACCATCATCACTGCATCATCACTGCATCATCACACCATCATCACAGCATCATCACTGCATCATCACTGCAGCATCACAGCATCATCAGAACGTCTTCACAGCATCATCACTGCATCATCACTGCATCATCACTGCATCATCACAGTGTCATAACAGCATCATCACTGCATCATCACAGCATCCTCACTGCATCATCACTGCATCATCACTGCATCCTCACTGCATCATCCCTGCATCATCACAGCATCATCACAGCATCATCACTGCATACTCACTGCATACTCACTGCATCATCACACCATCATCACTGCATCATCACAGCATCATCACTGCATCATCACTGCATCATCACTGTGTCATAACAGCATCATCACTGCATCATCACTTCATCATCACTGCATCATCACAGCATCATCACTGCATCATCACAGTGTCATCACAGCATCATCACTGCATCATCACTGCATCATCACACCATCATCACAGCATCATCACAGCATCATCACTGCATCATCAGAGCATCATCACTGCATCATCACTGCATCATCACACCATCATCATTGCATCATCACAGCATCATCACAGCATCATCACTGCATCATCACTGCATCATCACAGCGTCATCACAGCATCATCACTGCATCATCACTGTATCATCACTGTATCATCACTGCATCATCACTGTGTCATAAGAGCATCACTGCATCATGACTTCATCATGACTTCATCATCACTGCATCATCACAGCATCATCACAGCATCATCACTGCATCATCACTGCATCATCACAGCATCATCACTGCATCATCACTGTGTCATAAGAACATCATCAGTGCATCATCACTTCATCATCACAGCATCATCACAGCGTCATCAAAGCATCATCACACCATCATCACAGCATCATCACAGCATCATCACTGCATCATCACAGCATCATCACAGCGTCATCAAAGCATCCTCACTGCATCATCACACCATCACTGCATCATCACAACATCATCATCGCAGCGTCATCACTACATCAACACTGCATCATCACAGCATCATCACTGCATCATCACACCATCATCACTGCATCATCACAGCATCATTACAGCATCATCACTGCATCATCACACCATCATCACTGCATCATCACAGCATCATCACAGCATCATCATTGCATCATCACTGCGTCATCACTGTGTCATAACAGCATCACTGCATCATGACTTCATCATGACTTCATCATCACTGCATCATCACAGCATCATCACAGCATCATCACTGCATCATCACAGCATCATCATTACATCATCACTGTATCATCACAGCATCATCACTGCATCATCACAGCATCATCACACCATAATCACTGCATCATCACAGCATCATTACAGCATCATCACTGCATCATCACAGCATCATCACAGCATCATCACAGCATCATCACTGCATCATCACAGTATCATAACAGCATCATCATTGCATCATCACACCATCATCACACCATAATCACTGCATCATCACAGCATCATCACAACATCATCACTGCATCATCACTGCATCATTACTGCATCATCACAGCATCATCACTGCATCATCACAGCATCATCACTGCGTCATCACTGTGTCATCACAGCATAATCAGTTCATCATCACTGCATCATCACAGCATCATCACAGCATCATCACTGCATCATCACTGCATCATCACAGCATCATCACTGCATCATCACAGCATCCTCACTGCATCATCACACAATCATCACTGCATCATCACTGCATCATCACAGCATCATCACTGCATCATCACTGCATCATCACACCATCATCACTGCATCATCACTGCATCATCACTGCATCATCACAGCATACTCACTGCATCATCACACCATCATCACAGCATCATCACAGCATCATCACTGCATCATCACTGCATCATCACAGCATCCTCACTGCATCATCACACCATCATCACTGCATCATCACTGCATCATCACAGCATCATCACAGCATCCTCACTGCATCATCACACCATCATCACTGCATCATCACTGCATCATCACAGCATCATCACTGCATCATCACAGCATCATCACTGTGTCATAACAGCATCATCACTGTGTCATAACAGCATCATCACTGCATAATCACTTCATCATCACTGCATCATCACTGCATCATCACTGCGTCATCACTGTGTCATCACAGCATCATCACTTCATCATCACTTCATCATCACTGCATCATCACTGCATCATCACAGCATCATCACAGCATCATCACTGTGTCATCACTGCATCATCACTGCATCATCACACCATCGTCACTGCATCATCACTGCATCATCACACCATCATCACAGCATCATCACAGCATCATCACTGCAGCATCACAGCATCATCACTGCAGCATCACAACATCATCACAGTGTCATAACAGCATCATCACTGCATCATCACAGCATCCTCACTGCATCATCACTGCATCCTCACTGCATCATCCCTGCATCATCACAGCATCATCACTGCATCATCACTGCATACTCACTGCATACTCACTGCATCATCACACCATCATCACTGCATCATCACAGCATCATCACTGCATCATCACTGCATCATCACTGTGTCATAACAGCATCATCACTGCATCATCACTGCATCATCACTGCATCATCACTGCATCATCACAGCATCATCACTGCATCATCACAGTGTCATCACAGCATCATCACTGCATCATCACTGCATCATCACTGCATCATCACACCATCATCACTGCATCATCACAGTGTCATAACAGCATCATCACTGCATCATCACAGCATCATCACTGCATCATCACAACATCATCACTGCATCATCACTGCACCATCACAGCAGCATCACAGCATCATCACTTCATCATCACTTCATCATCACTGCATCATCACAGCATCATTACTGCATCATCACAGCATCATCACTGCATCATCACAGCATCATCACACCATCATCACTGCATCATCACTGCATCATCACACCATCATCACTGCATCATCACTGCAGCATCACAGCATCATCAGAACGTCTTCACAGCATCATCACTGCATCATCACTGCATCATCACTGCATCATCACAGTGTCATAACAGCATCATCACTGCATCATCACAGCATCCTCACTGCATCATCACTGCATCATCACTGCATCCTCACTGCATCATCCCTGCATCATCACAGCATCATCACTGCATACTCACTGCATACTCACTGCATCATCACACCATCATCACTGCATCATCACTGCATCATCACTGCATCATCACTGCATCATCACTGTGTCATAACAGCATCATCACTGCATCATCACTTCATCATCACTGCATCATCACTGCATCATCACAGCATCATCACTGCATCATCACAGTGTCATCACAGCATCATCACTGCATCATCACTGCATCATCACACCATCATCACTGCATCATCACAGCATCATCACAGCATCATCACTGCATCATCACAGCATCATCACTGCATCATCACACCATCATCATTGCATCATCACAGCATCATCGCAGCATCATCACTGCATCATCACTGCATCATCACAGCGTCATCACAGCATCATCACTGCATCATCACTGTATCATCACAGCATCATCACTGCATCATCACCGCATCATCACTGCATCATCACTGCATCGTCACAGCATCATCACAGTGTCATCACTGCATAATCACTGCATCATCAGAGCATCATCACACCATCAACACACGGTCATCAAAGCATCATCATTGCATCATCACAGTATCATCACTGCATCATCACAAAATCATCACAAAATCACCACAGTGTCATCACAGCATCATCACTGCATCATCACTAAATCATCACAGCATCCTCACTGCATCATCACACCATCATCACTGCATCATCACTGCATCATTCCAGCATCATCACACCGTCATCAAAGCATCATCACTGCATCATCACAGCATCATCACACCATCACCACTGCATCATCACAACATCATCATCGCAGCGTCATCACTACATCAACACATCATCATCACTGCATCATCACAGCATCCTCACTGCATCATCACACCATCATCACTGCATCATCACTGCATCATCACAGCATCATCACAGCATCATCACTGCATCATCACAGTATCATCACAGCATCATCACTGCATCATCACAGCATCATCACAGCAGCATCACAGCAGCATCAGAACGTCTTCACAGCATCATCACAGCATCATCACTAAATCATCACAGCATCCTCACTGCGTCATCACAGCATCATCACAGCATCATCACAGCATCATCACTGCATCATCAGAGAATCATCACTGCATCATCACTGCATCATCACAGCATCATTACAGCATCATCACTGCATCCTCACTGCATCATCACTGCATCATCACTGTGTCATCACACAATCATCACTGCATCATCACTGCAGCATCACAGCATCATCACAGCGTCATCTAAGCATCATCAATGCATCATCACTGCATCATTACTGCATTATCACTTTGTCATAACAGCATCATCACAGCATCATCACTGCATCATCACAGCCTCATCACAGCATCATCACTGCATCATCACTGCATCATCACTGCATCATCACAGAATCCTCACTGCATCATCACACCATCATCACTGCAGCATCACTGCATCATCACAGCATCATCACAGCATCATCACACCATCATAACTGCATCATCACACCATCATCACAGCATCATCACAGCATCATCACTGTGTCATAACAGCATCATCACTGCATCATCGCTGCATCATCACAGTATCATCACAGCATCATCACAGCATCATCACAGCATCATCACTGCATCATCACAGCATCATCACAGCATCATCACAGCATCATCGCTGCATCATCACAGTATCATCACAGCATCATCACACCATCATCACACCATCATCACTGCATCATCACAGCATCATCATAACATCATCACTGCATCATCACTGCACCATCACTGTGTCATAACAGCATCATCACTGCATCATCACTGCATCATCACAGCATCATCACTGCATCATCACTGCATCATCACAGTATCATCACTGCATCATCACAGCATCATCACTGCATCATCACAGCATCATCACTGCATCATCACTGCATCATCTCTGTGTCATCACAGCATCCTCACTGCATCATCACACCATCGTCACTGCATCATCAGAGCATCATCACAGCATCATCACAGCATCCTCACTGCATCATCACTGCATCATCAGAGCGTCTTCACAGCATCATCACAGTGTCATAACAGCATCACAGCATCATCATACCATCATCACAGCATCATCACTGCATCATCACTGCATCATCACAGCATCATCACAGCGTCATAACAGCATCATCACTGCATACTCACTGCATCATCACACCATCATCACTGTGTCATAAGAGCATCACTGCATCATGACTTCATCATGACTTCATCATGACTTCATCATCACTGCATCATCACACCATCATCACTGCATCATCACTGCATCATCACTGCATCATCACTGCGTCATCACTGTGTCATCACAGCATCATCACTTCATCATCACTTCATCATCACTGCATCATCACAGCATCATCACTGCATCATCACAGCATCATCACTGCATCATCACTGCATCATCACAGCATCATCACTGCATCATCACTGTGTCATCACTGCATCATCACTGCATCATCACACCATCATCACTGCATCATCACTGCATCATCACAGTATCATCACAGCATCATCACTGCAGCATCACAGCATCATCAGAACGTCTTCACAGCATCATCACTGCATCATCACAGTGTCATAACAGCATCATCACTGCATCTTCACAGCATCCTCACTGCATGATCACTGCATCATCACTGCATCATCACTGCATCCTCACTGCATCATCCCTGCATCATCACAGCATCATCACTGCATCATCACAGCATCATCACTGCATACTCACTGCATACTCAGTGCATACTCACTGCATCATCATACCATCATCACTGAATCATCACAGCATCATCACTGCATCATCACTGCATCATCACTGTGTCATAACAGCATCATCACTGCATCATCACTTCATCATCACTGCATCATCACTGCATCATCACAGCATCATCACTGCATCATCACAGTGTCATCACAGCATCATTACTGCATCATCACTGCATCATCACTGCATCATCACACCATCATCACTGCATCATCACAGCATCATCACAGCATCATCACTGCATCATCACAGCATCATCACTGCATCATCACTGCATCATCACACCATCATCATTGCATCATCACAGCATCATCACTGCATCATCACTGTGTCATAACAGCATCATCACTGCATCATCGCTGCATCATCACAGTATCATCACAGCATCATCACAGCATCATCACAGCATCATCACTGCATCATCACAGCATCATCACTGCATCATCACAGCATCATCACAGTATCATCGCTGCATCATCACAGTATCATCACAGCATAATCACACCATCATCACACCATCATCACTGCATCATCACTGCACCATCACAGCATCATCACTGCATCATCACTGTGTCATCACTGCGTCATCACTGTGTCATAACAGCATCATCACTTCATCATCACTGCATCATCACAGCATCATCATTGCATCATCACTGCATTATCACAGTGTCATCACAGCATCATCACTGCATCATCACAGTATCATCACAGCATCATCACTGCATCATCACTGCATCGACACACCATCATCACTTCATCATCACTGCATCATCACTGCATCATCACAGCATCATCACTGCATCATCACTGCATCATCACACCATCATCATTGCATCATCACAGCATCATCACAGCATCATCACTGCATAATCACTGCATCATCACAGCATCATCACAGCGTCATAACAGCATCATCACTGCATACTCACTGCATCATCACACCATCATCACTGTGTCATAAGAGCATCACTGCATCATGACTTCATCATGACTTCATAATCACTGCATCATCACTGCAGCATCACTGCAGCTTCACACCATCATCACTGCATCATCACTTCATCATCACTGCATCATCACTGCATCATCACTGCATCATCACTGCGTCATCACTGCGTCATCACAGCATCATCACTTCATCATCACTTCATCATCACTGCATCATCACAGCATCATCACTGCATCATCACAGGATCATCACTGCATCATCATTGCATCATCACAGCATCATCACTGTGTCATCACTGCATCATCACTGCATCATCACTGCATCATCACTGCGTCATCACTGTGTCATCACAGCATCATCACTTCATCATCACTTCATCATCACTGCATCATCACAGCATCATCACTGCATCATCACAGCATCATCACTGCATACTCACTGCATCATCACAGCATCATCACTGCATCATCACTGTGTCATCACTGCATCATCACTGCATCATCACTGCATCATCACACCATCATCACTGCATCATCACTGCATCATCACTGCATCATCACAGTGTCATAACAGCATCATCACTGCATCATCACAGCATCCTCACTGCATCATCACAGCATCATCACTGCATACTCACTGCATCATCACAGCATCATCACTGCATCATCACTGTGTCATCACTGCATCATCACTGCATCATCACTGCATCATCACACCATCATCACAGCATCATCACAGCATCATCACTGCAGCATCACAGTGTCATAACAGCATCATCACTGCATCATCACAGCATCCTCACTGCATCATCACAGCATCATCACTGCATCATCACAGCATCATCACTGCATCATCACTGCATCATCACAGCATCATCACTGCATCATCACTGCAGCATCACACCATCATCACAGCATCATCACTGCATCATCACTGCATCATCACAGCATCATCACTGCATCATCACTGCATCATCACTGCATCATCACTGCATCATCACTTCATCATCACAGCATCATCACTGCAGCATCACAGCATCATCAGAACGTCTTCACAGCATCATCACTGCATCATCACTTCATCATCACAGCATCATCACAGCGTCATCAAAGCATCCTCACTGCATCATCACTGCATCATCACTGCATCCTCACTGCATCATCCCTGCATCATCACAGCATCATCACTGCATCATCACAGCATCATCACAGCATCATCACTGCATCATCACTGCATACTCACTGCATCATCACACAATCATCACTGCATCATCACAGCATCATCACTGCATCATCACTGCATCATCACTGCATCATCACAGCATCATCACTGCATCATCACTTCATCATCACTGCATCATCACTGCATCATCACAGCATCATCACTGCATCATCACAGTGTCATCACAGCATCATTACTGCATCATCACTGCATCATCACTGCATCATCACACCATCATCACTGCATCATCACAGCATCATCACAGCATCATCACTGCATCATCACAGCATCATCACTGCATCATCACTGCATCATCACACCATCATCATTGCATCATCACAGCATCATCACTGCATCATCACTGTGTCATAACAGCATCATCACTGCATCATCGCTGCATCATCACAGTATCATCACAGCATCATCACAGCATCATCACAGCATCATCATTGCATCATCACACCATCATCATTGCATCATCACAGCATCATCACTGCATCATCACTGCATCATCACAGCATCATCACAGCGTCATAACAGCATCATCACAGCATCATCACTGCATACTCACTGCATCATCACACCATCATCACTGTGTCATAAGAGCATCACTGCATCATGACTTCATCATGACTTCATCATGACTTCATCATCACTGCATCATCACTGCAGCATCACACCATCATCACTGCATCATCACTTCATCATCACTGCATCATCACTGCATCATCACTGCATCATCACTGCGTCATCACTGTGTCATCACAGCATCATCACCTCATCATCACTGCATCATCACATCATCATCACTGCATCATCACAGCATCATCACTGCATCATCACTGCATCATCACAGCATCATCACTGCATCATCACTGTGTCATCACTGCATCATCACTGCATCATCACTGCATCATCACTGCATCATCACTGCGTCATCACTGTGTCATCACAGCATCATCACTTCATCATCACTGCATCATCACAGCATCATCACAGCATCATCACAGCGTCATCACTGCATCATCACTGCATCATCACAGGATCATGACTGCATCATCACTGTGTCATCACTGCATCATCACTGCATCATCACTGCATCATCACACCATCATCACACCATCATCACAGCATCATCACAGCATCATCACTGCAGCATCACAGTGTCATAACAGCATCATCACTGCATCATCACAGCATCCTCACTGCATCCTCACTGCATCATCACTGCATCATCACTGCATCCTCACTGCATCATCCCTGCATCATCACAGCATCATCACTGCATCATCACAGCATCATCACTGCATACTCACTGCATACTCACTGCATACTCACTTCATCATCACACCATCATCACTGCATCATCACAGCATCATCACTGCATCATCACTGCATCATCACACCATCATCATTGCATCATCACAGCATCATCACAGCATCATCACTGCATCATCACAGCATCATCACAGCATCATCACAGCGTCATAACAGCATCATCACTGCATACTCACTGCATCATCACACCATCATCACTGTGTCATAAGAGCATCACTGCATCATGACTTCATCATGACTTCATAATCACTGCATCATCACTGCAGCATCACTGCAGCTTCACACCATCATCACTGCATCATCACTTCATCATCACTGCATCATCACTGCATCATCACTGCATCATCACTGCGTCATCACTGCGTCATCACAGCATCATCACTTCATCATCACTTCATCATCACTGCATCATCACAGCATCATCACTGCATCATCACAGCATCATCACTGCATCATCATTGCATCATCACAGCATCATCACTGTGTCATCACTGCATCATCACTGCATCATCACTGCGTCATCACTGCGTCATCACAGCATCATCACTTCATCATCACTTCATCATCACTGCATCATCACAGCATCATCACTGCATCATCACAGCATCATCACTGCATCATCATTGCATCATCACAGCATCATCACTGTGTCATCACTGCATCATCACTGCATCATCACTGCATCATCACTGCGTCATCACTGTGTCATCACAGCATCATCACTTCATCATCACTTCATCATCACTGCATCATCACAGCATCATCACTGCATCATCACAGCATCATCACTGCATACTCACTGCATCATCACAGCATCATCACTGCATCATCACTGCATCATCACTGCATCATCACACCATCATCACTGCATCATCACTGCATCATCACAGTGTCATAACAGCATCATCACTGCATCATCACAGCATCCTCACTGCATCATCACAGCATCATCACTGCATACTCACTGCATCATCACAGCATCATCACTGCATCATCACTGTGTCATCACTGCATCATCACTGCATCATCACTGCATCATCACAGCATCATCACAGCATCATCACTGCAGCATCACAGTGTCATAACAGCATCATCACTGCATCATCACAGCATCCTCACTGCATCATCACAGCATCATCACTGCATCATCACAGCATCATCACTGCATCATCACTGCATCATCACAGCATCATCACTGCATCAGCACTGTGTCATCACTGCATCATCACTGCATCATCACTGAATCATCACTGCATCATCACACCATCATCACTGCATCATCAGTGCATCATCACTGCATCATCACTGCATCATCACAGTATCATCACAGCATCATCACTGCAGCATCATCATAACGTCTTCACAGCATCATCACTGCATCATCACAGCATCAATCACAGCGTCATCAAAGCATCCTCACTGCATCATCACTGCATCATCACTGCATCCTCACTGCATCATCCCTGCATCATCACAGCATCATCACTGCATCATCACAGCATCATCACAGCATCATCACTGCATCATCACTGCATACTCACTGCATCATCACACCATCATCACTGCATCATCACAGCATCATCACTGCATCATCACTGCATCATCACTGTGTCATAACAGCATCATCACTGCATCATCACTTCATCATCACTGCATCATCACTGCATCATCACAGCATCATCACTGCATCATCACAGTGTCATCACAGCATCATTACTGCATCATCACTGCATCATCACTGCATCATCACAGCATCATCACTGCATCATCACAGCATCATCACTGCATCATCACAGCATCATCACTGCATCATCACTGCATCATCACACCATCATCATTGCATCATCACAGCATCATCACTGCATCATCACTGTGTCATAACAGCATCATCACTGCATCATCGCTGCATCATCACAGTATCATCACAGCATCATCACAGCATCATCACAGCATCATCATTGCATCATCACACCATCATCATTGCATCATCACAGCATCATCACAGCATCATCACTGCATCATCACTGCATCATCACAGCATCATCACAGCGTCATAACAGCATCATCACAGCATCATCACTGCATACTCACTGCATCATCACACCATCATCACTGTGTCATAAGAGCATCACTGCATCATGACTTCATCATGACTTCATCATCACTGCATCATCACTGCATCATCACTGCAGCATCACACCATCATCACTGCATCATCACTTCATCATCACTGCGTCATCACTGTGTCATCACAGCATCATCACCTCATCATCACTGCATCATCACAGCATCATCACTGCATCATCACAGCATCATCACTGCATCATCACTGTGTCATCACTGCATCATCACTGCATCATCACTGCATCATCACTGCGTCATCACTGTGTCATCACAGCATCATCACTTCATCATCACTGCATCATCACAGCATCATCACAGCATCATCACAGCGTCATCACTGCATCATCACTGCATCATCACAGCATCATCACTGCATCATCACTGTGTCATCACTGCATCATCACTGCATCATCACTGCATCATCACACCATCATCACACCATCATCACAGCATCATCACAGCATAATCACTGCAGCATCACAGTGTCATAACAGCATCATCACTGCATCATCACAGCATCCTCACTGCATCCTCACTGCATCATCACTGCATCATCACTGCATCCTCACTGCATCATCCCTGCATCATCACAGCATCATCACTGCATCATCACAGCATCATCACTGCATACTCACTGCATACTCACTGCATACTCACTTCATCATCACACCATCATCACTGCATCATCACAGCATCATCACTGAATCATCACTGCATCATCACTGTGTCATAACAGCATCATCACTGCATCATCACTTCATCATCACTGCATCATCACTGCATCATCACAGCATCATCACAGCATCATCACAGTGTCATCACAGCATCATCACTGCATCATCACTGCATCATCACTGCATCATCACACCATCATCACTGCATCATCACAGCATCATCACAGCATCATCACTGCATCATCACAGCATCATCACAGCATCATCACTGCATCATCACACCATCATCATTGCATCATCACAGCATGATCACTGCATCATCACAGCATCATCATAACATTATCACTGCATCATCACTGCATCATTACTGCATCATCACAGCATCATCACTGCACCATCACAGCATCATCACTGCATCATCACTGCATCATCACTGTGTCATCACTGCGTCATCACTGTGTCATAACAGCATCATCACTGCATCATCACTTCATCATCATTGCATCATCACAGCATCATCATTGCATCATCACTGCATCATCACAGTGTCATCACAGCATCATCACTGCATCATCACAGTATCATCACAGCATCATCACTGCATCATCACTGCATCAACACACCATCATCACTTCATCATCACTGCATCATCACTGCATCATCACAGCATCATCACTGCATCATCACTGCATCATCACACCATCATCATTGCATCATCACAGCATCATCACAGCATCATCACTGCATCATCACTGCATCATCACAGCATCATCACAGCGTCATAACAGCATCATCACAGCATCATCACAGCATACTCACTGCATCATCACACCATCATCACTGTGTCATAAGAGCATCACTGCATCATGACTTCATCATGACTTCATCATGACTTCATCATCACTGCATCATCACTGCAGCATCACACCATCATCACTGCATCATCACAGCATCATCATTACATCATCACTGTATCATCACAGCATCATCACTGCATCATCACTGCATCATCACACCATAATCACTGCATCATCACAGCATCATTACAGCATCATCGCTGCATCATCACAGCATTATCACAGCATCATCACAGTATCATCACAGCATCATCACTGCATCATCACACCATCATCATACCATAATCACTGCATCATCACAGCATCATCACAACATCATCACTGCATCATCACTGCATCATTACTGCATCATCACAGCATCATCACTGCATCATCACAGCATCATCACTGCGTCATCACTGTGTCATCACAGCATCATCACTTCATTATCACTGCATCATCACTGCATCATCACTGCATCATCACTGCGTCATCACTGTGTCATCACAGCATCATCACTTCATCATCACTTCATCATCACTGCATCATCACAGCATCATCACTGCATCATCACAGCATAATCACTGCATCATCACTGCATCATCACTGTGTCATAAGAGCATCACTGCATCATGACTTCATCATGACTTCATCATCACTGCATCATCACAGCATCATCACAGCATCATCACTGCATCATCACAGTATCATCACAACATCATCACTGCATCATCACCGCATCATCACTGCATCATCACTGCATCGTCACAGCATCATCACAGTGTCATCACTGCATAATCACTGCATCATCAGAGCATCATCACAACATCAACACACGGTCATCAAAGCATCATCATTGCATCATCACAGTATCATCACTGCATCATCACAAAATCATCACAAAATCACCACAGCATCATCACTGCATCATCACAGCATCATCACTGCATCATCACTGCATCATTCCAGCATCATCACAGCATCATCACACAATCATCACTGCATCATCACTGCAGAATCACTGCATCATCATACCATCATCACAGTGTCATCACAGCATCATCACTGCGTCATCACACCATCATCACTGCATCATCACACCATCATCACTGCATCATCACAGTATTATCACAGCATCATCACAGCATAATCAAAGCATCATCACTGCATCATCACAGCATCATCAGAGAGTCTTCACAGCATCCTCACTGCATCATCACTGCATCATCACACCATCATCATTGCATCATCACAGCATCATCACAGCATCATCACTGCATCATCACAGTATCATCACAGCATCATCACTGCATCATCAGATAATCATCACAACATCATCACAGTGTCATAACAGCATCTTCTCTGCATCATCACTGCATCATCACAGCATCCTCAGTGCATCATCACTGCATCATCACAGCACCCTCACTGCATCATCACAGTATTATCACTGCATCATCACAGCGTCATCAAAGCATCATCACTTCATCATCAGAGCGTCTTCACAGCATCATCACTGCATCATCACTGTGTCATAACAGCATCATCACTGCATCATCACAGCATCATCACAGCATCATCACTGCATCATCACTGCGTCATCACTGTGTCATCACAGCATCATCACTTCATCATCACTGCATCATCACAGCATCATCACTGCATCATCACTGCATCATAACTGCATCATCACACCATCATCACTGCATCATCACAGCATCATCACTGCATCATCACTGCATCATCACAGCATCATCACAGCATCATCACAGCATCACAGCATCATAAGAACGTCTTCAAAGCATCATCACAGCATCATCACTGCATCATCACTGCATCATCACAGTGTCATAACAGCATCATCACTGCATCATCACAGCATCCTCACTGCATCATCACTGCATCATCACAGCATCATCACAGCGTCATCAAAGCATCATCACTGCAGAATCACACCATTATCACTGCATCATCACAGCATCATCACTGCATCATCACTGTGTCATAACAGCATCATCACTGCATCATCACAGCTTCATCACAGCATCATCACTGCATCATCACAGCATCATCACTGCATCATGACTGCATCATCACCGCATCATCACTGCATCATCACTGCATCGTCACAGCATTATCACAGTGTCATCACTGCATCATCAGAGCATCATCACACCATCAACACGACGGTCATCAAAGCATCATCATTGCATCATCACAGTATCATCACTGCATCATCACAAAATCATCACAAAATCACCACAGTGTCATCACAGCATCATCACTGCATCATCACTACATCATCACAGCATCCTCACTGCATCATCACAGCATCATCACCGAATCATCACAGCATTATCACAGCGTCATCAAAGCATCATCAAAGCATCATCACTGCATCATCACTGCATCATCACAGCATCATCACACCATCACCACTGCATCATCACAACATCATCATCGCAGCGTCATCACTACATCAACACACCATCATCACTGCATCATCACAGCATCCTCACTGCATCACCACAGTGTCATCACAGCATCATCACTGCATCATCACTACATCATCACAGCATCCTCACTGCATCATCACAGCATCATCACTGCATCATCACAGCATCATCACAGCGTCATCAAAGCATCATCACTGCAGCATCACACCATCATCATGCATCATCACAGCATCATCACTGCATCATCACTGTGTCATAACAGCATCATCACTGCATCATCACTGCATCATCACTGCATCATCACAGCATCATCACAGTATCATCACTGCATCATCACAGCATCATCACTGTGTCATAACAGCATCATCACTGCATCATCACTTCATCATCACTGCATCATCACTGCATCATCACTGCGTCATCACTGTGTCATCACAGCATCATCACTTCATCATCACTTCATCATCACTGCATCATCACTGCATCATCACAGCATCATCACTGCATCATCACTAAATCATCACAGCATCCTCACTGCATCATCACTGCATCATCACTGCATCATTCCAGCATCATCACAGCGTCATCAAAGCATCATCACTGCATGATCACAGCATCATCACACCATCACCACTGCATCATCACAACATCATCATCGCAGCGTCATCACTACATCAACACATCATCATCACTGCATCATCACTAAATCATCACAGCATCCTCACTGCATCATCACACCATCATCACTGCATCATCACAGCATCATCACAGCATCATCACAGCATCATCACTGCATCATCACAGTATAATCACAGCATCATCACTGCATCATCACAGCATCATCACAGCATCATCACAGCAGCATCACAGCAGCATCACAGCATCATCACTAAATCATCACAGCATCCTCACTGCATCATCACAGCATCATCACAGCATCATCACTGCATCATCACTTCATCATCACAGCATCATCACAGCATCATCACTGCATCATCACAGCATCATCACAGCGTCATCACTGCATCATCACAAAATCATCACAGCATCATCACTGCATCATCACTGCATCATCACAGCATCATCACTGCATCATCACTGTGTCATAACAACATCATCACTGCATCATCACTTCATCATCACAGCATCATCACAGCGTCATCAAAGCATCATCACTGCATCATCACTGCATCATCACTGCATCATCACTTTGTCATAACAGCATCATCACAGCATCATCACTGCATCATCACAGCATCATCACTGCATCATCACTGCATCATCACACCATCATCACAGCATCATCACTGCATCATCACTGTGTCATCACACAATCATCACTGCATCATCACTGCATCATCACTGCATCATCACTGCATCATCACTGCATCATCACTTCGTCATAACAGCATCATCACAGCATCATCACTTTGTCATAACAGCATCATCACAGCATCATCACTGCATAGTCACAGCATCATCACAGCATCATCACAGCATCATCACTGCATCATCACACCATCATCACTGCATCATCACAGCATCATCACAGAATCCTCACTGCATCATCACACCATCATCACTGCATCATCACACCATCATCACAGCATCATCACAGCATCATCACTGCATCATCACAGCATCATCACTGCATCATCACAGCATCATCACAGCATCATCACAGCATCATCACACCATCATAACTGCATCATCACACCATCATCACAGCATCATCACAGCATCATCACTGCATCATCACAGCATCATCACTGTGTCATAACAGCATCATCACAGCATCATCGCTGCATCATCACAGTATCATCACAGCATCATCACATCATCATCACATCATCATCACTGCATCATCACAGCATCATCATAACATCATCACTGCATCATCACTGCATCATTACTGCATCATCACAGCATCATCACTGCACCATCACAGCATCATCACTGCATCATCACTGCATCATCACTGTGTCATCACTGCGTCATCACTGTGTCATAACAGCATCATCACTGCATCATCACTTCATCATCACTGCATCATCACAGCATCATCACTGCATCATCACAGTATCATCACAGTATCATCACTGCATCATCACTGCATCGACACACCATCATCACTTCATCACCACTGCATCATCACTTCATCATCACAGCATCATCACAGCGTCATCAAAGCATCATCACTGCATCATGACTGCATCATCACACCATCATTACTGCATCATCACAGCATCATTACAGCATCATCACTGCATCATCACTGCATCATCACACCATCATCACTGCATCATCACAGCATCATCACAGCATCATCATTGCATCATCACTGCATCATCATTGTGTCATAACAGCATCACTGCATCATGACTTCATCATGACTTCATCATCACTGCATCATCACAGCATCATCACTGCATAATCACAGCATCATCACTGCATCATCACACCATCATCACTGCATCATCACAGCATGATCACTGCATCATCACAGCAGCATCACAGCGTCATCACAGCATCATCACAGCATCATCACTGCATCATCACTGCATCATCACTGTATCATCACATTGTCATCACTGCATAATCACTGCATCATCAGAGCATCATCACACCATCAACACACGGTCATCAAAGCATCATCATTGCATCATCACAGTATCATCACTGCATCATCACTGTGTCATAAGAGCATCACTGCATCATGACTTCATCATGACTTCATCATGACTTCATCATCACTGCATCATCACTGCATCATCACACCATCATCACTGCATCATCACTGCATCATCACAGTGTCATAACAGCATCATCACTGCATCATCACTGCATCATCACTGCATCGTCACAGCATCATCACATTATCATAACTGCATAATCACTGCATCATCAGAGCATCATCACACCATCAACACACGGTCATCAAAGCATCATCATTGCATCATCACAGTATCATCACTGCATCATCACAAAATCATCACAAAATCACCACAGTGTCATAACAGCATCATCACTGCATCATCACTAAATCATCACAGCATCCTCACTGCATCATCACACCATCATCACTGCATCATCACTGCATCATCACAGCATCATCACAGCGTCATCAAAGCATCATCACTGCATCCTCACAGCATCATCACTGCATCATCACTGCATCATCACTGTGTCATAACAGCATCACTGCATCATGACTTCATCATCACTTCATCATCACTGCATCATCACAGCATCCTCACTGCATCATCACAGCATCATCACTGCATCATCACAGCATCATCACAGCGTCATCAAAGCATCATCACTGCAGAATCACACCATTATCACTGCATCATCACAGCATCATCACTGCATCATCACTGTGTCATAACAGCATCATCACTGCATCATCACAGCTTCATCACAGCATCATCACACCATCATCACAGCATCATCACAGCATCATCACTGCATCATCACAGCATCATCACTGCAGCATCACACCATCATCACTGCATCATCACAGCATCATCAGAGAATCATCACTGCATCATCACTGCATCATCCCAGCATCATCACTGCATCATCACTGCATCATCACACCATCATCACTGCATCATCACACCATCATCACTGCATCATCACAGCATCATTACAGCATCATCACTGCATCATCACTGCATCATCACACCATCATCACTGCATCATCACAGCATCATCACAGCATCATCACAGCATCATCAATGCATCATCACTGTGTCATAACAGCATCACTGCATCATGACTTCATCATGACTTCATCATCACTGCATCATCACAGCATCATCACAGCATCATCACTGCATCATCACAGCATCATCATTACATCATCACTGTATCATCACAGCATCATTACAGCATCATCACTGCATCATCACTGCATCATCACAGCATCATCACTGCATCATCACAGCATCCTCACTGCATCATCACACCATCATCACTGCATCATCACACCATCATCACTGCATCATCACTGCATCATCACAGCATCATCACAGCATCCTCACTGCATCATCACACCATCATCACTGCATCATCACAGCATCATCACAGCATCATCACACCATCATCACTGCATCATCACACCATCATCACAGCATCATCACAGCATCATCACTGCATCATCACAGCATCATCACTGTGTCATAACAGCATCATCACTGCATCATCACTTCATCATCACTGCATCATCACTGCATCATCACTGCGTCATCACTGTGTCATCACACAATCATCACTGCGTCATCACAGCATCATCACAGCGTCATCAAAGCATCATCACTGCATCATCACTTTGTCATAACAGCATCATCACAGCATCATCACTGCATAGTCACAGCATCATCACAGCATCATCACTGCATCATCACTGCATCATCACTGCATCATCACAGAATCATCACAGAATACTCACTGCATCATCACACCATCATCACTGCATCATCACTGCATCATCACAGCATCATCACAGCATCATCACACCATTATAACTGCATCATCACACCATCATCACAGCATCATCACAGCATCATCACTGCATCATCTCAGCATCATCACTGTGTCATAACAGCATCATCACTGCATCATCACTGCATCATCACTGCATCATCACTGCATCATCACAGCATCATCGCTGCATCATCACAGTATCATCACAGCATCATCACATCATCATCACTGCATCATCACAGCATCATCATAACATCATCACTGCATCATCACTGCATCATTACTGCATCATCACAGCATCATCACTGCACCATCACAACATCATCACTGCATCATCACTGCATCATCACTGTGTCATCACTGCGTCATCACTGTGTCATAACAGCATCATCACTGCATCATCACTTCATCATCACTTCATCATCACTGCATCATCACTGCATCATCACAGTGTCATCACAGCATCATCACTGCATCATCACAGTATCATCACAGCATCATCACTGCATCGACACACCATCATCACTTCATCACCACTGCATCATCACTGCATCATCACTGCATCATCACTGCATCATCACTGCATCATCATTGCATCATCACAGCATCATCACAGCATCATCACTGCATTATCACTGCATCATCACAGCATCATCACAGCGTCATAACAGCATCATCACAGCATCATCACTGCATCATCACTGCATACTCACTGCATCATCACACCATCATCACTGTGTCATAAGAGCATCACTGCATCATGACTTCATCATGACTTCATCATGACTTCATCATGACTTCATCATCACTGCATCATCACTGCAGCATCACACCATCATCACTGCATCATCACTGCATCATCACAGCATCATCATTACATCATCACTGTATCATCACAGCATCATCACTGCATCATCACACCATAATCACTGCATCATCACAGCATCATTACAGCATCTTCACTGCATCATCACAGCATTATCACAGCATCATCACTGCATCATCACAGTATCATCACAGCATCATCACTGCATCATCACACCATCATCACACCATAATCACTGTATCATCACAGCATCATCACAACATCATCACTGCATCATCACTGCATAATTACTGCGTCATCACTGTGTCATCACAGCATCATCACAGCATCATCACAGCATCATCACTGCATCATCACTGCGTCATCACAGCATCATCACTTCATCATCACTGCATCATCACAGCATCATCACTGCATCATCACTGTGTCATTAAAGCATCATCACTGCATCATCACAGCATCCTCACTGCATCATCACACCATCATCACTGCATCATCACTGCATCATCACAGCATCATCACAGCATCCTCACTGCATCATCACACCATCATCACTGCATCATCACTGCATCATCACACCATCATCACAGCATCATCACACCATCATCACAGCATCATCACAGCATCATCACTGCATCATCACAGCATCATCACAGCATCATCACAGCGTCATCAAAGCATCATCACTGCATCATCACACCATCACTGCATCATCACAACATCATCATCGCAGCGTCATCACTACATCAACACTGCATCATCACAGCATCATCACTGCATCATCACACCATCATCACTGCATCATCACAGCATCACTGCATCATGACTTCATCATGACTTCATCATCACTGCATCATCACAGCATCATCACAGCATCATCACTGCATCATCACAGCATCATCATTACATCATCACTGTATCATCACAGCATCATCACTGCATCATCACTGCATCATCACATCATAATCACTGCATCATCACAGCATCATTACAGCATCATCACTGCATCATCACAGCATCATCACAGCATCATCACAGCATCATCAATGCATCATCACAGTATCATAACAGCATCATCATTGCATCATCACAGCGTCATCACACCATAATCACTGCATCATCACAGCATCATCACAACATCATCACTGCATCATCACTGCATCATTACTGCATCATCACAGCATCATCACTGCATCATCACAGCATCATCACTGCATCATCACTGCGTCATCACTGTGTCATCACAGCATAATCAGTTCATCATCACTGCATCATCACAGCATCATCACAGCATCATCACTGCATCATCACTGCATCATCACAGCATCATCACTGCATCATCACAGCATCCTCACTGCATCATCACACAATCATCACTGCATCATCACTGCATCATCACAGCATCATCACAGCATCCTCACTGCATCATCACACCATCATCACTGCATCATCACAGCATCATCACAGCATCATCACACCATCATCACTGCATCATCACACCATCATCACAGCATCATCACAGCATCATCACTGCATAATCACAGCATCATCACTGTGTCATAACAGCATCATCACTGCATCATCACTTCATCATCACTGCATCATCACTGCATCATCACTGCGTCATCACTGTGTCATCACACAATCATCACTGCATCATCACTGCATCATCACAGCATCATCACAGCGTCATCAAAGCATCATCACTGCATCATCACTGCATCATCACTTCATCATCACTTTGTCATAACAGCATCATCACTGCATAGTCACAGCATCATCACAGCATCATCACTGCATCATCACTGCATCATCACTGCATCATCACAGCATCACCACAGAATCCTCACTGCATCATCACACCATCATCACTGCATCATCACTGCATCATCACAGCATCATCACACCATCATAACTGCATCATCACACCATCATCACAGCATCATCACAGCATCATCACTGCATCATCACTTTGTCATAACAGCATCATCACTGTGTCATAACAGCATCATCACTGCATCATCACTGCATCATCACTGCATCATCACAGCATCATCACAGCATCATCGCTGCATCATCAGAGTATCATCACAGCATCATCACATCATCATCACTGCATCATCACAGCATCATCATAACATCATCACTGCATCATCACTGCATCATTACTGCATCATCACAGCATCATCACTGCACCATCACAGCATCATCACTGCATCATCACTGCATCATCACAGCATCATCACTGCATCATCACAGTGTCATCACAGTATCATCACTGCATCATCACAGTATCATCACAGCATCATCACTGCATCATCACTGCATCGACACACCATCATCACTTCATCACCACTGCATCATCACTGCATCATCACAGCATCATCACTGCATCATCACTGCATCATCACACCATCATCATTGCATCATCACAGCATCATCACAGCATCATCACTGCATCATCACAGCATAATCACAGCGTCATAACAGCATCATCACAGCATCATCACTGCATCATCACTGCATACTCACTGCATCATCACACCATCATCACTGTGTCATAAGAGCATCACTGCATCATGACTTCATCATGACTTCATCATGACTTCATCATGACTTCATCATCACTGCATCATCACTGCAGCATCACACCATCATCACTGCATCATCACTGCATCATCACTGCATCATCACTGTATCATCACAGCATCATCACTGCATCATCACTGCATCATCACACCATCATCACAGCATCATCACTGCATCATCACTGCATCATCACTGTGTCATCACACAATCATCACTGCATCATCACTGCATCATCACAGCATCATCACAGCGTCATCAAAGCATCATCACTGCATCATCACTGCATCATCACTGCATCATCACTTTGTCATAACAGCATCATCACAGCATCATCACTGCATCATCACACCATCATCACTGCATCATCACAGCATCATCACAGAATCCTCACTGCATCATCACACCATCATCACTGCATCATCACACCATCATCACAGCATCATCACAGCATCATCACTGCATCATCACAGCATCATCACTGCATCATCACACCATCATCATTGCATCATCACAGCATCATCACAGCATCATAACTGCATCATCACACCATCATCACAGCATCATCACAGCATCATCACTGCATCATCACAGCATCATCACTGTGTCATAACAGCATCATCACAGCATCATCGCTGCATCATCACAGTATCATCACAGCATCATCACATCATCATCACATCATCATCACTGCATCATCACAGCATCATCATAACATCATCACTGCATCATCACTGCATCATTACTGCATCATCACAGCATCATCACTGCACCATCACAGCATCATCACTGCATCATCACTGCATCATCACTGTGTCATCACTGCGTCATCACTGTGTCATAACAGCATCATCACTGCATCATCACTTCATCATCACTGCATCATCACAGCATCATCACTGCATCATCACAGTATCATCACAGTATCATCACTGCATCATCACTGCATCGACACACCATCATCACTTCATCACCACTGCATCATCACTTCATCATCACAGCATCATCACAGCGTCATCAAAGCATCATCACTGCATCATGACTGCATCATCACACCATCATTACTGCATCATCACAGCATCATTACAGCATCATCACTGCATCATCACTGCATCATCACACCATCATCACTGCATCATCACAGCATCATCACAGCATCATCATTGCATCATCACTGCATCATCATTGTGTCATAACAGCATCACTGCATCATGACTTCATCATGACTTCATCATCACTGCATCATCACAGCATCATCACTGCATAATCACAGCATCATCACTGCATCATCACACCATCATCACTGCATCATCACAGCATGATCACTGCATCATCACAGCAGCATCACAGCGTCATCACAGCATCATCACAGCATCATCACTGCATCATCACTGCATCATCACTGTATCATCACATTGTCATCACTGCATAATCACTGCATCATCAGAGCATCATCACACCATCAACACACGGTCATCAAAGCATCATCATTGCATCATCACAGTATCATCACTGCATCATCACTGTGTCATAAGAGCATCACTGCATCATGACTTCATCATGACTTCATCATGACTTCATCATCACTGCATCATCACTGCATCATCACACCATCATCACTGCATCATCACTGCATCATCACAGTGTCATAACAGCATCATCACTGCATCATCACTGCATCATCACTACATCGTCACAGCATCATCACATTATCATAACTGCATAATCACTGCATCATCAGAGCATCATCACACCATCAACACACGGTCATCAAAGCATCATCATTGCATCATCACAGTATCATCACTGCATCATCACAAAATCATCACAAAATCACCACAGTGTCATAACAGCATCATCACTGCATCATCACTAAATCATCACAGCATCCTCACTGCATCATCACACCATCATCACTGCATCATCACTGCATCATCACAGCATCATCACAGCGTCATCAAAGCATCATCACTGCATCCTCACAGCATCATCACTGCATCATCACTGCATCATCACTGTGTCATAACAGCATCACTGCATCATGACTTCATCATCACTTCATCATCACTGCATCATCACAGCATCCTCACTGCATCATCACAGCATCATCACTGCATCATCACAGCATCATCACAGCGTCATCAAAGCATCATCACTGCAGAATCACACCATTATCACTGCATCATCACAGCATCATCACTGCATCATCACTGTGTCATAACAGCATCATCACTGCATCATCAGAGCTTCATCACAGCATCATCACACGATGATCACAGCATCATCACAGCATCATCACTGCATCATCACAGCATCATCACTGCAGCATCACACCATCATCACTGCATCATCACAGCATCATCAGAGAATCATCACTGCATCATCACTGCATCATCCCAGCATCATCACTGCATCATCACTGCATCATCACACCATCATCACTGCATCATCACACCATCATCACTGCATCATCACAGCATCATTACAGCATCATCACTGCATCATCACTGCATCCTCACTGCATCATCACTGCATCATCACTGCATCCTCACTGCATCATCCCTGCATCATCACAGCATCATCACTGCATCATCACAGCATCATCACTGCATACTCACTGCATACTCACTTCATCATCACACCATCATCACTGCATCATCACAGCATCATCACTGCATCATCACTGCATCATCACTGTGTCATAACAGCATCATCACTGCATCATCACTTCATCATCACTGCATCATCACTGCATCATCACAGCATCATCACAGCATCATCACAGTGTCATCACAGCATCATCACTGCATCATCACTGCATCATCACTGCATCATCACACCATCATCACTGCATCATCACAGCATCATCACAGCATCATCACTGCATCATCACAGCATCATCACAGCATCATCACTGCATCATCACACCATCATCATTGCATCATCACAGCATCATCACTGCATCATCACAGCATCATCATAACATTATCACTGCATCATCACTGCATCATTACTGCATCATCACAGCATCATCACTGCACCATCACAGCATCATCAGTGCATCATCACTGCATCATCACTGTGTCATCACTGCGTCATCACTGTGTCATAACAGCATCATCACTGCATCATCACTTCATCATCACTGCATCATCACAGCATCATCATTGCATCATCACTGCATCATCACAGTGTCATCACAGCATCATCACTGCATCATCACAGTATCATCACAGCATCATCACTGCATCATCACTGCATCGACACACCATCATCACTTCATCATCACTGCATCATCACTGCATCATCACAGCATCATCACTGCATCATCACTGCATCATCACACCATCATCATTGCATCATCACAGCATCATCACAGCATCATCACTGCATCATCACTGCATCATCACAGCATCATCACAGCGTCATAACAGCATCATCACAGCATCATCACAGCATACTCACTGCATCATCACACCATCATCACTGTGTCATAAGAGCATCACTGCATCATGACTTCATCATGACTTCATCATGACTTCATCATCACTGCATCATCACTGCAGCATCACACCATCATCACTGCATCATCACAGCATCATCATTACATCATCACTGTATCATCACAGCATCATCACTGCATCATCACTGCATCATCACACCATAATCACTGCATCATCACAGCATCATTACAGCATCATCGCTGCATCATCACAGCATTATCACAGCATCATCACAGTATCATCACAGCATCATCACTGCATCATCACACCATCATCATACCATAATCACTGCATCATCACAGCATCATCACAACATCATCACTGCATCATCACTGCATCATTACTGCATCATCACAGCATCATCACTGCATCATCACAGCATCATCACTGCGTCATCACTGTGTCATCACAGCATCATCACTTCATTATCACTGCATCATCACTGCATCATCACTGCATCATCACTGCGTCATCACTGTGTCATCACAGCATCATCACTTCATCATCACTTCATCATCACTGCATCATCACAGCATCATCACTGCATCATCACAGCATAATCACTGCATCATCACTGCATCATCACTGTGTCATAAGAGCATCACTGCATCATGACTTCATCATGACTTCATCATCACTGCATCATCACAGCATCATCACAGCATCATCACTGCATCATCACAGTATCATCACAACATCATCACTGCATCATCACCGCATCATCACTGCATCATCACTGCATCGTCACAGCATCATCACAGTGTCATCACTGCATAATCACTGCATCATCAGAGCATCATCACAACATCAACACACGGTCATCAAAGCATCATCATTGCATCATCACAGTATCATCACTGCATCATCACAAAATCATCACAAAATCACCACAGCATCATCACTGCATCATCACAGCATCATCACTGCATCATCACTGCATCATTCCAGCATCATCACAGCATCATCACACAATCATCACTGCATCATCACAGCATCATCACTGCATCATCATACCATCATCACAGTGTCATCACAGCATCATCACTGCGTCATCACACCATCATCACTGCATCATCACACCATCATCACTGCATCATCACAGTATTATCACAGCATCATCACAGCATAATCAAAGCATCATCACTGCATCATCACAGCATCATCAGAGAGTCTTCACAGCATCCTCACTGCATCATCACTGCATCATCACACCATCATCATTGCATCATCACAGCATCATCACAGCACCCTCACTGCATCATCACAGTATTATCACTGCATCATCACAGCGTCATCAAAGCATCATCACTTCATCATCAGAGCGTCTTCACAGCATCATCACTGCATCATCACTGTGTCATAACAGCATCATCACTGCATCATCACAGCATCATCACAGCATCATCACTGCATCATCACTGCGTCATCACTGTGTCATCACAGCATCATCACTTCATCATCACTGCATCATCACAGCATCATCACTGCATCATCACTGCATCATAACTGCATCATCACACCATCATCACTGCATCATCACAGCATCATCACTGCATCATCACTGCATCATCACAGCATCATCACAGCATCATCACTGCAGCATCACAGCATCATAAGAACGTCTTCAAAGCATCATCACAGCATCATCACTGCATCATCACTGCATCATAACAGTGTCATAACAGCATCATCACTGCATCATCACAGCATCCTCACTGCATCATCACTGCATCATCACAGCATCATCACAGCGTCATCAAAGCATCATCACTGCAGAATCACACCATTATCACTGCATCATCACAGCATCATCACTGCATCATCACTGTGTCATAACAGCATCATCACTGCATCATCACAGCTTCATCACAGCATCATCACTGCATCATGACTGCATCATCACCGCATCATCACTGCATCATCACTGCATCGTCACAGCATTATCACAGTGTCATCACTGCATAATCACTGCATCATCACAGTATCATCACAGCATCATGACTGCATCATCACCGCATCATCACTGCATCATCACTGCATCGTCACAGCATTATCACAGTGTCATCACTGCCTAATCACTGCATCATCAGAGCATCATCACACCATCAACACGACGGTCATCAAAGCATCATCATTGCATCATCACAGTATCATCACTGCATCATCACAAAATCATCACAAAATCACCACAGTGTCATCACAGCATCATCACTGCATCATCACTACATCATCACAGCATCCTCACTGCATCATCACAGCATCATCACCGAATCATCACAGCATTATCACAGCGTCATCAAAGCATCATCAAAGCATCATCACTGCATCATCACTGCATCATCACAGCATCATCACACCATCACCACTGCATCATCACAACATCATCATCGCAGCGTCATCACTACATCAACACACCATCATCACTGCATCATCACAGCATCCTCACTGCATCACCACAGTGTCATCACAGCATCATCACTGCATCATCACTACATCATCACAGCATCCTCACTGCATCATCACAGCATCATCACTGCATCATCACAGCATCATCACAGCGTCATCAAAGCATCATCACTGCAGCATCACACCATCATCATGCATCATCACAGCATCATCACTGCATCATCACTGTGTCATAACAGCATCATCACTGCATCATCACTGCATCATCACAGCTTCATCACAGCATCATCACAGCATCATCACAGCATCATCACTGCATCATCACTGCATCATCACAGCATCATCACAGTATCATCACTGCATCATCACAGCATCATCACTGCAGCATCACACCATCATCACTGCATCATCACAGCATCATCACAGCATCATCACTGCATCATCACTGCATCATCCCAGCATCATCTCTGCATCATCACTGCATCATCACACCATCATCACAGCATCATTACAGCATCATCACTGCATAATCAGTGCATCATCACACCATCATCACTGCATCATCACAGCATCATCATTGCATCATCACTGCATCATCATTGTGTCATAACAGCATCACTGCATCATGACTTCATCATGACTTCATCAACACTGCATCATCACAGCATCATCACTGCATCATCACTGCATCATCACAGCATCATCACTGCATCATCACTGCATCATCACTGTGTCATCACTGCATCACTGCATCATGACTTCATCATCACTGTATCATCACAGCATCCTCATTGCATCATCACAGCATCATCACTGCATCATCACAGCATAATCACAGCGTCATCAAAGCATCATCACTGCAGCATCACACCATTATCACTGCATCATCACAGCATCATCACTGCATCATCACTGTGTCATAACAGGATCATCACTGCATCAGCACAGCTTCATCACAGCATCATCACAGCATCATCACAGCATCATCACTGCATCATCACTGTGTCATAACAGCATCATCACTGCATCATCACAGCTTCATCACACCATCATCACTGCATCATCACTGCATCATCACAGCATCATCACACCATCATAACTGCATCATCACACCATCATCACTGCATCATCACAGCATCATTACAGCATCATCACTGCATCATCACTGCATCATCACACCATCATCACTGCATCATCACAGCATCATCACAGCATCATCATTGCATCATCACTGCATCATCACTGTGTCATAACAGCATCACTGCATCATGACTTCATCACGACTTCATCATCACTGTATCATCACAGCATCATCACAGCATCATCACTGCATCATCACAGCATCATCATTACATCATCATTACATCATCACTGCATCATCACTGCATCATCACACCATAATCACTGCATCATCACAGCATCATTACAGCATCATCACTGCATCATCACAGCATCATCACAGCATCATCACAGCATCATCACTGCATCATCACAGTATCATCACAGCATCATCACTTCATCATCACACCATCATCACACCATAATCACTGGATCATCACAGCATCATCACAACATCATCACTGCATCATCACTGCATCATTACTGCATCATCACAGCATCATCACTGCATCATCACAGCATCATCACTGCATCATCACTGCGTCATCACAGCATCATCAGTTCATCATCACTGCATCATCACAGCATCATCACTGCATCATCACTGCATCATCACAGCATCATCACAGCATCCTCACTGCATCATCACACCATCATCACTGCATCATCACTGCATCATCACAGCATCATCACAGCATCCTCACTGCATCATCACACCATCATCACTGCATCATCACTGCATCATCACAGCATCATCACACCATCATCACTGCATCATCACACCATCATCACAGCATCATCACAGCATCATCACTGCATCATCACAGCATCATCACTGTGTCATAACAGCATCATCACTGCATCATCACTTCATCATCACTGCATCATCACTGCATCATCACTGCATCATCACTGCGTCATCACTGTGTCATCACAGCATCATCACTTCATCATCACTTCATCATCACTGCATCATCACTGCATCATCACAGCATCATCACTGCATCATCACTAAATCATCACAGCATCCTCACTGCATCATCACTGCATCATCACTGCATCATTCCAGCATCATCACAGCGTCATCAAAGCATCATCACTGCATGATCACAGCATCATCACACCATCACCACTGCATCATCACAACATCATCATCGCAGCGTCATCACTACATCAACACATCATCATCACTGCATCATCACTGCATCATCACAGCATCCTCACTGCATCATCACACCATCATCACTGCATCATCATAGCATCATCACAGCATCATCACAGCATCATCACTGCATCATCACAGTATCATCACAGCATCATCACTGCATCATCACAGCATCATCACAGCATCATCACAGCAGCATCACAGCAGCATCACAGCATCATCAGAACGTCTTCACAGCATCATCACAGCATCATCACTAAATCATCACAGCATCCTCACTGCATCATCACAGCATCATCACTGCATCATCACTGCATCATCACAGCATCATCACAGCATCATCACTGCATCATCACAGCATCATCACTGCATCATCACTGCAGCATCACAGCATCCTCACTGCATCATCACTGCATCATCACTGCATCATCACAGCATCATCACAGCGTCATAACAGCATCATCACAGCATCATCACTGCATAGTCACTGCATCATCACAGCATCATCACAGCGTCATCAAAGCATCATCACTGCATCATCACTGCATCATCACTGCATCATCACTTTGTCATAACAGCATCATCACAGCATCATCACTGCATCATCACAGCATCATCACTGCATCATCACTGCAGCATCACACCATCATCACAGCATCATCACTGCATCATCACTGCATCATCACTGCATCATCACTGCATCATCACTGTGTCATCACACAATCATCACTGCATCATCACTGCATCATCACAGCATCATCACAGCGTCATCAAAGCATCATCACTGCATCATCACTGCATCATCACTGCATCATCACTTTGTCATAACAGCATCATCACAGCATCATCACTGCATAGTCACAGCATCATCACAGCATCATCACTGCATCATCACTGCATCATCACAGCATCATCACAGAATCCTCACTGCATCATCACACCATCATCACTGCATCATCACACCATCATCACTGCATCATCACTGCATCATCACAGCATCATCACAGCATCATCACTGCATCATCACAGCATCATCACAGCATCATCACAGCATCATCAAACCATCATAACTGCATCATCACACCATCATCACAGCATCATCACAGCATCATCACTGCATCATCACAGCATCATCACTGTGTCATAACAGCATCATCACAGCATCATCACTTCATCACCACTGAATCATCACTGCATCATCACAGCATCATCACAGCATCATCGCTGCATCATCACAGTATCATCACAGCATCATCACATCATCATCACATCATCATCACTGCATCATCACAGCATCATCATAACATCATCACTGCATCCTCACTTCATCATTACTGCATCATCACAGCATCATCACTGCACCATCACAGCATCATCACTGCATCATCACTGCATCATCACTGTGTCATCACTGCGTCATCACTGTGTCATAACAGCATCATCACTGCATCATCACTTCATCATCACTGCATCATCACAGCATCATCACTGCATCATCACAGTATCATCACAGCATCATCACTGCATCATCACTGCATCGACACACCATCATCACTTCATCACCACTGCATCATCACTGCATCATCACAGCATCATCACTGCCTCATCACAGCATCATCACTGCATCATCACAGCATCATCACTGCATCATCACAGCATCATCACTGTGTCATCACAGCATCATCACAGCATAATCACTGCATCATCACTGCATCATCACTGTATCATCACTGCATCATCACTGTGTCATAACAGCATCATCACTGCATCATCACTAAATCATCACAGCATCCTCACTGCATCATCACAGCATCATCACAGCGTCATCACAGCATCATCACAGCGTCATCACAGCATCATCACAGCATCATCATTGCATCATCACTGCATCATCACTGTGTCATAACAGAATCACTGCATCATGACTTCATCATGACTTCATCATCACTGCATCATCACAGCATCATCACAGCATCATCACTGCATCATCACAGCATCATCATTACATCATCATTACATCATCACTGCATCATCACTGCATCATCACACCATAATCACTGCATCATCACAGCATCATTACAGCAGCATCACTGCATCATCACAGCATCATCACAGCATCATCACAGCATCATCACTGCATCATCACAGTATCATCACAGCATCATCACTTCATCATCACACCATCATCACACCATAATCACTGCATCATCACAGAATCATCACAACATCATCACTGCATCATCACTGCATCATTACTGCATCATCACAGCATCATCACTGCATCATCACAGCATCATCACTGCATCATCACTGCGTCATCACAGCATCATCAGTTCATCATCACTGCATCATCACAGCATCATCACTGCATCATCACTGCATCATCACAGCATCATCACAGCATCCTCACTGCATCATCACACCATCATCACTGCATCATCACTGCATCATCACAGCATCATCACAGCATCCTCACTGCATCATCACACCATCATCACTGCATCATCACAGCATCATCACACCATCATCACTGCATCATCACACCATCATCACAGCATCATCACAGCATCATCACTGCATCATCACAGCATCATCACTGTGTCATAACAGCATCATCACTGCATCATCACTTCATCATCACTGCATCATCACTGCATCATCACTGCGTCATCACTGTGTCATCACAGCATCATCACTTCATCATCACTTCATCATCACTGCATCATCACTGCATCATCACAGCATCATCACTGCATCATCACTAAATCATCACAGCATCCTCACTGCATCATCACTGCATCATCACTGCATCATTCCAGCATCATCACAGCGTCATCAAAGCATCATCACTGCATGATCACAGCATCATCACACCATCACCACTGCATCATCACAACATCATCATCGCAGCGTCATCACTACATCAACACATCATCATCACTGCATCATCACTAAATCATCACAGCATCCTCACTGCATCATCACACCATCATCACTGCATCATCACAGCATCATCACAGCATCATCACAGCATCATCACTGCATCATCACAGTATAATCACAGCATCATCACTGCATCATCACAGCATCATCACAGCATCATCACAGCAGCATCACAGCAGCATCACAGCATCATCACTAAATCATCACAGCATCCTCACTGCATCATCACAGCATCATCACAGCATCATCACTGCATCATCACTTCATCATCACAGCATCATCACAGCATCATCACTGCATCATCACAGCATCATCACAGCGTCATCACTGCATCATCACAAAATCATCACAGCATCATCACTGCATCATCACTGCATCATCACAGCATCATCACTGCATCATCACTGTGTCATAACAACATCATCACTGCATCATCACAGCATCATCACAGCATCATCACAGCGTCATCAAAGCATCATCACTGCATCATCACTGCATCATCACTGCATCATCACTTTGTCATAACAGCATCATCACAGCATCATCACTGCATCATCACAGCATCATCACTGCATCATCACTGCATCATCACACCATCATCACAGCATCATCACTGCATCATCACTGCATCATCACTGTGTCATCACACAATCATCACTGCATCATCACTGCATCATCACTGCATCATCACTGCATCATCACTGCATCATCACTTCGTCATAACAGCATCATCACAGCATCATCACTTTGTCATAACAGCATCATCACAGCATCATCACTGCATAGTCACAGCATCATCACAGCATCATCACAGCATCATCACTGCATCATCACACCATCATCACTGCATCATCACAGCATCATCACAGAATCCTCACTGCATCATCACACCATCATCACTGCATCATCACACCATCATCACAGCATCATCACAGCATCATCACTGCATCATCACAGCATCATCACTGCATCATCACAGCATCATCACAGCATCATCACAGCATCATCACACCATCATAACTGCATCATCACACCATCATCACAGCATCATCACAGCATCATCACTGCATCATCACAGCATCATCACTGTGTCATAACAGCATCATCACAGCATCATCGCTGCATCATCACAGTATCATCACAGCATCATCACATCATCATCACATCATCATCACTGCATCATCACAGCATCATCATAACATCATCACTGCATCATCACTGCATCATTACTGCATCATCACAGCATCATCACTGCACCATCACAGCATCATCACTGCATCATCACTGCATCATCACTGTGTCATCACTGCGTCATCACTGTGTCATAACAGCATCATCACTGCATCATCACTTCATCATCACTGCATCATCACAGCATCATCACTGCATCATCACAGTATCATCACAGTATCATCACTGCATCATCACTGCATCGACACACCATCATCACTTCATCACCACTGCATCATCACTTCATCATCACAGCATCATCACAGCGTCATCAAAGCATCATCACTGCATCATGACTGCATCATCACACCATCATTACTGCATCATCACAGCATCATTACAGCATCATCACTGCATCATCACTGCATCATCACACCATCATCACTGCATCATCACAGCATCATCACAGCATCATCATTGCATCATCACTGCATCATCATTGTGTCATAACAGCATCACTGCATCATGACTTCATCATGACTTCATCATCACTGCATCATCACAGCATCATCACTGCATAATCACAGCATCATCACTGCATCATCACACCATCATCACTGCATCATCACAGCATGATCACTGCATCATCACAGCAGCATCACAGCGTCATCACAGCATCATCACAGCATCATCACTGCATCATCACTGCATCATCACTGTATCATCACATTGTCATCACTGCATAATCACTGCATCATCAGAGCATCATCACACCATCAACACACGGTCATCAAAGCATCATCATTGCATCATCACAGTATCATCACTGCATCATCACTGTGTCATAAGAGCATCACTGCATCATGACTTCATCATGACTTCATCATGACTTCATCATCACTGCATCATCACTGCATCATCACACCATCATCACTGCATCATCACTGCATCATCACAGTGTCATAACAGCATCATCACTGCATCATCACTGCATCATCACTGCATCGTCACAGCATCATCACATTATCATAACTGCATAATCACTGCATCATCAGAGCATCATCACACCATCAACACACGGTCATCAAAGCATCATCATTGCATCATCACAGTATCATCACTGCATCATCACAAAATCATCACAAAATCACCACAGTGTCATAACAGCATCATCACTGCATCATCACTAAATCATCACAGCATCCTCACTGCATCATCACACCATCATCACTGCATCATCACTGCATCATCACAGCATCATCACAGCGTCATCAAAGCATCATCACTGCATCCTCACAGCATCATCACTGCATCATCACTGCATCATCACTGTGTCATAACAGCATCACTGCATCATGACTTCATCATCACTTCATCATCACTGCATCATCACAGCATCCTCACTGCATCATCACAGCATCATCACTGCATCATCACAGCATCATCACAGCGTCATCAAAGCATCATCACTGCAGAATCACACCATTATCACTGCATCATCACAGCATCATCACTGCATCATCACTGTGTCATAACAGCATCATCACTGCATCATCACAGCTTCATCACAGCATCATCACACCATCATCACAGCATCATCACAGCATCATCACTGCATCATCACAGCATCATCACTGCAGCATCACACCATCATCACTGCATCATCACAGCATCATCAGAGAATCATCACTGCATCATCACTGCATCATCCCAGCATCATCACTGCATCATCACTGCATCATCACACCATCATCACTGCATCATCACACCATCATCACAGCATCATTACAGCATCATCACTGCATCATCACTGCATCATCACACCATCATCACTGCATCATCACAGCATCATCACAGCATCATCACAGCATCATCAATGCATCATCAGTGTCATAACAGCATCACTGCATCATGACTTCATCATGACTTCATCATCACTGCATCATCACAGCATCATCACAGCATCATCACTGCATCATCACAGCATCATCATTACATCATCACTGTATCATCACAGCATCATCACTGCATCATCACTGCATAATCACAACATAATCACTGCATCATCACAGCATCATTACAGCATCATCACTGCATCATCACTGCATCATCACAGCATCCTCACTGCATCATCACAGCATCCTCACTGCATCATCACACCATCATCACTGCATCATCACACCATCATCACTGCATCATCACTGCATCATCACAGCATCATCACAGCATCCTCACTGCATCATCACACCATCATCACTGCATCATCACAGCATCATCACAGCATCATCACACCATCATCACTGCATCATCACACCATCATCACAGCATCATCACAGCATCATCACTGCATCATCACAGCATCATCACTGTGTCATAACAGCATCATCACTGCATCATCACTTCATCATCACTGCATCATCACTGCATCATCACTGCGTCATCACTGTGTCATCACACAATCATCACTGCGTCATCACTGCATCATCACAGCGTCATCAAAGCATCATCACTGCATCATCACTTTGTCATAACAGCATCATCACAGCATCATCACTGCATAGTCACAGCATCATCACAGCATCATCACTGCATCATCACTGCATCATCACTGCATCATCACAGAATCATCACAGAATCCTCACTGCATCATCACACCATCATCACTGCATCATCACTGCATCATCACAGCATCATCACAGCATCATCACACCATTATAACTGCATCATCACACCATCATCACAGCATCATCACAGCATCATCACTGCATCATCTCAGCATCATCACTGTGTCATAACAGCATCATCACTGCATCATCACTGCATCATCACTGCATCATCACTGCATCATCACAGCATCATCGCTGCATCATCACAGTATCATCACAGCATCATCACATCATCATCACTGCATCATCACAGCATCATCATAACATCATCACTGCATCATCACTGCATCATTACTGCATCATCACAGCATCATCACTGCACCATCACAACATCATCACTGCATCATCACTGCATCATCACTGTGTCATCACTGCGTCATCACTGTGTCATAACAGCATCATCACTGCATCATCACATCATCATCACTTCATCATCACTGCATCATCACTGCATCATCACAGTGTCATCACAGCATCATCACTGCATCATCACAGTATCATCACAGCATCATCACTGCATTGACACACCATCATCACTTCATCACCACTGCATCATCACTGCATCATCACTGCATCATCACTGCATCATCACTGCATCATCATTGCATCATCACAGCATCATCACAGCATCATCACTGCATTATCACTGCATCATCACAGCATCATCACAGCGTCATAACAGCATCATCACAGCATCATCACTGCATCATCACTGCATACTCACTGCATCATCACACCATCATCACTGTGTCATAAGAGCATCACTGCATCATGACTTCATCATGACTTCATCATGACTTCATCATGACTTCATCATCACTGCATCATCACTGCAGCATCACACCATCATCACTGCATCATCACTGCATCATCACAGCATCATCATTACATCATCACTGTATCATCACAGCATCATCACTGCATCATCACACCATAATCACTGCATCATCACAGCATCATTACAGCATCTTCACTGCATCATCACAGCATTATCACAGCATCATCACTGCATCATCACAGTATCATCACAGCATCATCACTGCATCATCACACCATCATCACACCATAATCACTGTATCATCACAGCATCATCACAACATCATCACTGCATCATCACTGCATAATTACTGCGTCATCACTGTGTCATCACAGCATCATCACAGCATCATCACAGCATCATCACTGCATCATCACTGCGTCATCACAGCATCATCACTTCATCATCACTGCATCATCACAGCATCATCACTGCATCATTACTGTGTCATTAAAGCATCATCACTGCATCATCACAGCATCCTCACTGCATCATCACACCATCATCACTGCATCATCACTGCATCATCACAGCATCATCACAGCATCCTCACTGCATCATCACACCATCATCACTGCATCATCACTGCATCATCACACCATCATCACAGCATCATCACACCATCATCACAGCATCATCACTGCATCATCACAGCATCATCACAGCATCATCACAGCGTCATCAAAGCATCATCACTGCAGCATCACACCATCATCATGCATCATCACAGCATCATCACTGCATCATCACTGTGTCATAACAGCATCATCACTGCATCATCACTGCATCATCACAGCTTCATCACAGCATCATCACAGCATCATCACAGCATCATCACTGCATCATCACTGCATCATCACAGCATCATCACAGTATCATCACTGCATCATCACAGCATCATCACTGCAGCATCACACCATCATCACTGCATCATCACAGCATCATCACAGCATCATCACTGCATCATCACTGCATCATCCCAGCATCATCTCTGCATCATCACTGCATCATCACACCATCATCACAGCATCATTACAGCATCATCACTGCATAATCACTGCATCATCACACCATCATCACTGCATCATCACAGCATCATCATTGCATCATCACTGCATCATCATTGTGTCATAACAGCATCACTGCATCATGACTTCATCATGACTTCATCAACACTGCATCATCACAGCATCATCACTGCATCATCACTGCATCATCACAGCATCATCACTGCATCATCACTGCATCATCACTGTGTCATCACTGCATCACTGCATCATGACTTCATCATCACTGTATCATCACAGCATCCTCATTGCATCATCACAGCATCATCACTGCATCATCACAGCATCATCACTGCATCATCACTGCATCATCACAGCATCATCACTGCATCATCACTGCATCATCACTGTGTCATCACTGCATCACTGCATCATGACTTCATCATCACTGTATCATCACAGCATCCTCATTGCATCATCACAGCATCATCACTGCATCATCACAGCATCATCACTGCATCATCACAGTATCATCACAGCATCATCACTTCATCATCACTGCATCATCACAGCATCATCACTGCATCATCACTGTGTCATAACAGGATCATCACTGCATCAGCACAGCTTCATCACAGCATCATCACAGCATCATCACAGCATCATCACTGCATCATCACTGTGTCATAACAGCATCATCACTGCATCATCACAGCTTCATCACAGCATCATCACAGCATCATCACTGCATCATCACAGCATCATCACTGCATCATCACTGCATCATCACACCATCATCACTGCATCATCACAGCATCATTACAGCATCATCACTGCATCATCACTGCATCATCACACCATCATCACTGCATCATCACAGCATCATCACAGCATCATCATTGCATCATCACTGCATCATCACTGTGTCATAACAGCATCACTGCATCATGACTTCATCACGACTTCATCATCACTGTATCATCACAGCATCATCACAGCATCATCACTGCATCATCACAGCATCATCATTACATCATCATTACATCATCACTGCATCATCACTGCATCATCACACCATAATCACTGCATCATCACAGCATCATTACAGCATCATCACTGCATCATCACAGCATCATCACAGCATCATCACAGCATCATCACTGCATCATCACAGTATCATCACAGCATCATCACTTCATCATCACACCATCATCACACCATAATCACTGCATCATCACAGCATCATCACAACATCATCACTGCATCATCACTGCATCATTACTGCATCATCACAGCATCATCACTGCATCATCACAGCATCATCACTGCATCATCACTGCGTCATCACAGCATCATCAGTTCATCATCACTGCATCATCACAGCATCATCACTGCATCATCACTGCATCATCACAGCATCATCACAGCATCCTCACTGCATCATCACACCATCATCACTGCATCATCACTGCATCATCACAGCATCATCACAGCATCCTCACTGCATCATCACACCATCATCACTGCATCATCACTGCATCATCACAGCATCATCACACCATCATCACTGCATCATCACACCATCATCACAGCATCATCACAGCATCATCACTGCATCATCACAGCATCATCACTGTGTCATAACAGCATCATCACTGCATCATCACTTCATCATCACTGCATCATCACTGCATCATCACTGCATCATCACTGCGTCATCACTGTGTCATCACAGCATCATCACTTCATCATCACTTCATCATCACTGCATCATCACTGCATCATCACAGCATCATCACTGCATCATCACTAAATCATCACAGCATCCTCACTGCATCATCACTGCATCATCACTGCATCATTCCAGCATCATCACAGCGTCATCAAAGCATCATCACTGCATGATCACAGCATCATCACACCATCACCACTGCATCATCACAACATCATCATCGCAGCGTCATCACTACATCAACACATCATCATCACTGCATCATCACTGCATCATCACAGCATCCTCACTGCATCATCACACCATCATCACTGCATCATCACAGCATCATCACAGCATCATCACAGCATCATCACTGCATCATCACAGTATCATCACAGCATCATCACTGCATCATCACAGCATCATCACAGCATCATCACAGCAGCATCACAGCAGCATCACAGCATCATCAGAACGTCTTCACAGCATCATCACAGCATCATCACTAAATCATCACAGCATCCTCACTGCATCATCACAGCATCATCACTGCATCATCACTGCATCATCACAGCATCATCACAGCATCATCACTGCATCATCACAGCATCATCACTGCATCATCACTGCAGCATCACAGCATCCTCACTGCATCATCACTGCATCATCACTGCATCATCACAGCATCATCACAGCGTCATAACAGCATCATCACAGCATCATCACTGCATAGTCACTGCATCATCACAGCATCATCACAGCGTCATCAAAGCATCATCACTGCATCATCACTGCATCATCACTGCATCATCACTTTGTCATAACAGCATCATCACAGCATCATCACTGCATCATCACAGCATCATCACTGCATCATCACTGCAGCATCACACCATCATCACAGCATCATCACTGCATCATCACTGCATCATCACTGCATCATCACTGCATCATCACTGTGTCATCACACAATCATCACTGCATCATCACTGCATCATCACAGCATCATCACAGCGTCATCAAAGCATCATCACTGCATCATCACTGCATCATCACTGCATCATCACTTTGTCATAACAGCATCATCACAGCATCATCACTGCATAGTCACAGCATCATCACAGCATCATCACTGCATCATCACTGCATCATCACAGCATCATCACAGAATCCTCACTGCATCATCACACCATCATCACTGCATCATCACACCATCATCACTGCATCATCACTGCATCATCACAGCATCATCACAGCATCATCACTGCATCATCACAGCATCATCACAGCATCATCACAGCATCATCAAACCATCATAACTGCATCATCACACCATCATCACAGCATCATCACAGCATCATCACTGCATCATCACAGCATCATCACTGTGTCATAACAGCATCATCACAGCATCATCACTTCATCACCACTGAATCATCACTGCATCATCACAGCATCATCACAGCATCATCGCTGCATCATCACAGTATCATCACAGCATCATCACATCATCATCACATCATCATCACTGCATCATCACAGCATCATCATAACATCATCACTGCATCCTCACTTCATCATTACTGCATCATCACAGCATCATCACTGCACCATCACAGCATCATCACTGCATCATCACTGCATCATCACTGTGTCATCACTGCGTCATCACTGTGTCATAACAGCATCATCACTGCATCATCACTTCATCATCACTGCATCATCACAGCATCATCACTGCATCATCACAGTATCATCACAGCATCATCACTGCATCATCACTGCATCGACACACCATCATCACTTCATCACCACTGCATCATCACTGCATCATCACAGCATCATCACTGCCTCATCACAGCATCATCACTGCATCATCACAGCATCATCACTGCATCATCACAGCATCATCACTGTGTCATCACAGCATCATCACAGCATCATCACTGCATCATCACTGCATCATCACTGTATCATCACTGCATCATCACTGTGTCATAACAGCATCATCACTGCATCATCACTAAATCATCACAGCATCCTCACTGCATCATCACAGCATCATCACAGCGTCATCACAGCATCATCACAGCGTCATCACAGCATCATCACAGCATCATCATTGCATCATCACTGCATCATCACTGTGTCATAACAGAATCACTGCATCATGACTTCATCATGACTTCATCATCACTGCATCATCACAGCATCATCACAGCATCATCACTGCATCATCACAGCATCATCATTACATCATCATTACATCATCACTGCATCATCACTGCATCATCACACCATAATCACTGCATCATCACAGCATCATTACAGCAGCATCACTGCATCATCACAGCATCATCACAGCATCATCACAGCATCATCACTGCATCATCACAGTATCATCACAGCATCATCACTTCATCATCACACCATCATCACACCATAATCACTGCATCATCACAGCATCATCACAACATCATCACTGCATCATCACTGCATCATTACTGCATCATCACAGCATCATCACTGCATCATCACAGCATCATCACTGCATCATCACTGCGTCATCACAGCATCATCAGTTCATCATCACTGCATCATCACAGCATCATCACTGCATCATCACTGCATCATCACAGCATCATCACAGCATCCTCACTGCATCATCACACCATCATCACTGCATCATCACTGCATCATCACAGCATCATCACAGCATCCTCACTGCATCATCACACCATCATCACTGCATCATCACAGCATCATCACACCATCATCACTGCATCATCACACCATCATCACAGCATCATCACAGCATCATCACTGCATCATCACAGCATCATCACTGTGTCATAACAGCATCATCACTGCATCATCACTTCATCATCACTGCATCATCACTGCATCATCACTGCGTCATCACTGTGTCATCACAGCATCATCACTTCATCATCACTTCATCATCACTGCATCATCACTGCATCATCACAGCATCATCACTGCATCATCACTAAATCATCACAGCATCCTCACTGCATCATCACTGCATCATCACTGCATCATTCCAGCATCATCACAGCGTCATCAAAGCATCATCACTGCATGATCACAGCATCATCACACCATCACCACTGCATCATCACAACATCATCATCGCAGCGTCATCACTACATCAACACATCATCATCACTGCATCATCACTAAATCATCACAGCATCCTCACTGCATCATCACACCATCATCACTGCATCATCACAGCATCATCACAGCATCATCACAGCATCATCACTGCATCATCACAGTATAATCACAGCATCATCACTGCATCATCACAGCATCATCACAGCATCATCACAGCAGCATCACAGCAGCATCACAGCATCATCACTAAATCATCACAGCATCCTCACTGCATCATCACAGCATCATCACAGCATCATCACTGCATCATCACTTCATCATCACAGCATCATCACAGCATCATCACTGCATCATCACAGCATCATCACAGCGTCATCACTGCATCATCACAAAATCATCACTGCATCATCACTTCATCATCACAGCATCATCACAGCGTCATCAAAGCATCATCACTGCATCATCACTGCATCATCACTGCATCATCACTTTGTCATAACAGCATCATCACAGCATCATCACTGCATCATCACAGCATCATCACTGCATCATCACTGCATCATCACACCATCATCACAGCATCATCACTGCATCATCACTGCATCATCACTGTGTCATCACACAATCATCAATGCATCATCACTGCATCATCACTGCATCATCACTGCATCATCACTGCATCATCACTTCGTCATAACAGCATCATCACAGCATCATCACTTTGTCATAACAGCATCATCACAGCATCATCACTGCATAGTCACAGCATCATCACAGCATCATCACAGCATCATCACTGCATCATCACACCATCATCACTGCATCATCACAGCATCATCACAGAATCCTCACTGCATCATCACACCATCATCACTGCATCATCACACCATCATCACAGCATCATCACAGCATCATCACTGCATCATCACAGCATCATCACTGCATCATCACAGCATCATCACAGCATCATCACAGCATCATCACACCATCATAACTGCATCATCACACCATCATCACAGCATCATCACAGCATCATCACTGCATCATCACAGCATCATCACTGTGTCATAACAGCATCATCACAGCATCATCGCTGCATCATCACAGTATCATCACAGCATCATCACATCATCATCACATCATCATCACTGCATCATCACAGCATCATCATAACATCATCACTGCATCATCACTGCATCATTACTGCATCATCACAGCATCATCACTGCACCATCACAGCATCATCACTGCATCATCCCTGCATCATCACTGTGTCATCACTGCGTCATCACTGTGTCATAACAGCATCATCACTGCATCATCACTTCATCATCACTGCATCATCACAGCATCATCACTGCATCATCACAGTATCATCACAGTATCATCACTGCATCATCACTGCATCGACACACCATCATCACTTCATCACCACTGCATCATCACTTCATCATCACAGCATCATCACAGCGTCATCAAAGCATCATCACTGCATCATGACTGCATCATCACACCATCATTACTGCATCATCACAGCATCATTACAGCATCATCACTGCATCATCACTGCATCATCACACCATCATCACTGCATCATCACAGCATCATCACAGCATCATCATTGCATCATCACTGCATCATCATTGTGTCATAACAGCATCACTGCATCATGACTTCATCATGACTTCATCATCACTGCATCATCACAGCATCATCACTGCATAATCACAGCATCATCACTGCATCATCACACCATCATCACTGCATCATCACAGCATGATCACTGCATCATCACAGCAGCATCACAGCGTCATCACAGCATCATCACAGCATCATCACTGCATCATCACTGCATCATCACTGTATCATCACATTGTCATCACTGCATAATCACTGCATCATCAGAGCATCATCACACCATCAACACACGGTCATCAAAGCATCATCATTGCATCATCACAGTATCATCACTGCATCATCACTGTGTCATAAGAGCATCACTGCATCATGACTTCATCATGACTTCATCATGACTTCATCATCACTGCATCATCACTGCATCATCACACCATCATCACTGAATCATCACTGCATCATCACAGTGTCATAACAGCATCATCACTGCATCATCACTGCATCATCACTGCATCGTCACAGCATCATCACATTATCATAACTGCATAATCACTGCATCATCAGAGCATCATCACACCATCAACACACGGTCATCAAAGCATCATCATTGCATCATCACTGCATCATCACAAAATCATCACAAAATCACCACAGTGTCATAACAGCATCATCACTGCATCATCACTAAATCATCACAGCATCCTCACTGCATCATCACACCATCATCACTGCATCATCACTGCATCATCACAGCATCATCACAGCGTCATCAAAGCATCATCACTGCATACTCACAGCATCATCACTGCATCATCACTGCATCATCACTGTGTCATAACAGCATCACTGCATCATGACTTCATCATCACTTCATCATCACTGCATCATCACAGCATCCTCACTGCATCATCACAGCATCATCACTGCATCATCACAGCATCATCACAGCGTCATCAAAGCATCATCACTGCAGAATCACACCATTATCACTGCATCATCACAGCATCATCACTGCATCATCACTGTGTCATAACAGCATCATCACTGCATCATCACAGCTTCATCACAGCATCATCACACCATCATCACAGCATCATCACAGCATCATCACTGCATCATCACAGCATCATCACTGCAGCATCACACCATCATCACTGCATCATCACAGCATCATCAGAGAATCATCACTGCATCATCACTGCATCATCCCAGCATCATCACTGCATCATCACTGCATCATCACACCATCATCACTGCATCATCACACCATCATCACTGCATCATCACAGCATCATTACAGCATCATCACTGCATCATCACTGCATCATCACACCATCATCACTGCATCATCACAGCATCATCACAGCATCATCACAGCATCATCAATGCATCATCACTGTGTCATAACAGCATCACTGCATCATGACTTCATCATGACTTCATCATCACTGCATCATCACAGCATCATCACAGCATCATCACTGCATCATCACAGCATCATCATTACATCATCACTGTATCATCACAGCATCATCACTGCATCATCACTGCATAATCACAACATAATCACTGCATCATCACAGCATCATTACAGCATCATCACTGCATCATCACTGCATCATCACAGCATCATCACTGCATCATCACAGCATCCTCACTGCATCATCACACCATCATCACTGCATCATCACACCATCATCACTGCATCATCACTGCATCATCACAGCATCATCACAGCATCCTCACTGCATCATCACACCATCATCACTGCATCATCACAGCATCATCACAGCATCATCACACCATCATCACTGCATCATCACACCATCATCACAGCATCATCACAGCATCATCACTGCATCATCACAGCATCATCACTGTGTCATAACAGCATCATCACTGCATCATCACTTCATCATCACTGCATCATCACTGCATCATCACTGCGTCATCACTGTGTCATCACACAATCATCACTGCGTCATCACAGCATCATCACAGCGTCATCAAAGCATCATCACTGCATCATCACTTTGTCATAACAGCATCATCACAGCATCATCACTGCATAGTCACAGCATCATCACAGCATCATCACTGCATCATCACTGCATCATCACAGAATCATCACAGAATCCTCACTGCATCATCACACCATCATCACTGCATCATCACTGCATCATCACAGCATCATCACAGCATCATCACACCATTATAACTGCATCATCACACCATCATCACAGCATCATCACAGCATCATCACTGCATCATCTCAGCATCATCACTGTGTCATAACAGCATCATCACTGCATCATCACTGCATCATCACTGCATCATCACTGCATCATCACAGCATCATCGCTGCATCATCACAGTATCATCACAGCATCATCACATCATCATCACTGCATCATCACAGCATCATCATAACATCATCACTGCATCATCACTGCATCATTACTGCATCATCACAGCATCATCACTGCACCATCACAACATCATCACTGCATCATCACTGCATCATCACTGTGTCATCACTGCGTCATCACTGTGTCATAACAGCATCATCACTGCATCATCACTTCATCATCACTTCATCATCACTGCATCATCACTGCATCATCACAGTGTCATCACAGCATCATCACTGCATCATCACAGTATCATCACAGCATCATCACTGCATCGACACACCATCATCACTTCATCACCACTGCATCATCACTGCATCATCACTGCATCATCACTGCATCATCACTGCATCATCATTGCATCATCACAGCATCATCACAGCATCATCACTGCATTATCACTGCATCATCACAGCATCATCACAGCGTCATAACAGCATCATCACAGCATCATCACTGCATCATCACTGCATACTCACTGCATCATCACACCATCATCACTGTGTCATAAGAGCATCACTGCATCATGACTTCATCATGACTTCATCATGACTTCATCATGACTTCATCATCACTGCATCATCACTGCAGCATCACACCATCATCACTGCATCATCACTGCATCATCACAGCATCATCATTACATCATCACTGTATCATCACAGCATCATCACTGCATCATCACACCATAATCACTGCATCATCACAGCATCATTACAGCATCTTCACTGCATCATCACAGCATTATCACAGCATCATCACTGCATCATCACAGTATCATCACAGCATCATCACTGCATCATCACACCATCATCACACCATAATCACTGTATCATCACAGCATCATCACAACATCATCACTGCATCATCACTGCATAATTACTGCGTCATCACTGTGTCATCACAGCATCATCACAGCATCATCACAGCATCATCACTGCATCATCACTGCGTCATCACAGCATCATCACTTCATCATCACTGCATCATCACAGCATCATCACTGCATCATCACTGTGTCATTAAAGCATCATCACTGCATCATCACAGCATCCTCACTGCATCATCACACCATCATCACTGCATCATCACTGCATCATCACAGCATCATCACAGCATCCTCACTGCATCATCACACCATCATCACTGCATCATCACTGCATCATCACACCATCATCACAGCATCATCACAGCGTCATCAAAGCATCATCACTGCATCATCACACCATCACTGCATCATCACAACATCATCATCGCAGCGTCATCACTACATCAACACTGCATCATCACAGCATCATCACTGCATCATCACACCATCATCACTGCATCATCACAGCATCACTGCATCATGACTTCATCATGACTTCATCATCACTGCATCATCACAGCATCATCACAGCATCATCACTGCATCATCACAGCATCATCATTACATCATCACTGTATCATCACAGCATCATCACTGCATCATCACTGCATCATCACACCATAATCACTGCATCATCACAGCATCATTACAGCATCATCACTGCATCATCACAGCATCATCACAGCATCATCACAGCATCATCAATGCATCATCACAGTATCATAACAGCATCATCATTGCATCATCACAGCGTCATCACACCATAATCACTGCATCATCACAGCATCATCACAACATCATCACTGCATCATCACTGCATCATTACTGCATCATCACAGCATCATCACTGCATCATCACAGCATCATCACTGCATCATCACTGCGTCATCACTGTGTCATCACAGCATAATCAGTTCATCATCACTGCATCATCACAGCATCATCACAGCATCATCACTGCATCATCACTGCATCATCACAGCATCATCACTGCATCATCACAGCATCCTCACTGCATCATCACACAATCATCACTGCATCATCACTGCATCATCACAGCATCATCACAGCATCCTCACTGCATCATCACACCATCATCACTGCATCATCACAGCATCATCACAGCATCATCACACCATCATCACTGCATCATCACACCATCATCACAGCATCATCACAGCATCATCACTGCATAATCACAGCATCATCACTGTGTCATAACAGCATCATCACTGCATCATCACTTCATCATCACTGCATCATCACTGCATCATCACTGCGTCATCACTGTGTCATCACACAATCATCACTGCATCATCACTGCATCATCACAGCATCATCACAGCGTCATCAAAGCATCATCACTGCATCATCACTGCATCATCACTGCATCATCACTTTGTCATAACAGCATCATCACAGCATCATCACTGCATAGTCACAGCATCATCACAGCATCATCACTGCATCATCACTGCATCATCACTGCATCATCACAGCATCACCACAGAATCCTCACTGCATCATCACACCATCATCACTGCATCATCACTGCATCATCACAGCATCATCACACCATCATAACTGCATCATCACACCATCATCACAGCATCATCACAGCATCATCACTGCATCATCACTTTGTCATAACAGCATCATCACTGTGTCATAACAGCATCATCACTGCATCATCACTGCATCATCACTGCATCATCACAGCATCATCACAGCATCATCGCTGCATCATCACAGTATCATCACAGCATCATCACATCATCATCACATCATCATCACTGCATCATCACAGCATCATCATAACATCATCACTGCATCATCACTGCATCATTACTGCATCATCACAGCATCATCACTGCACCATCACAGCATCATCACTGCATCATCACTGCATCATCACAGCATCATCACTGCATCATCACAGTGTCATCACAGTATCATCACTGCATCATCACAGTATCATCACAGCATCATCACTGCATCATCACTGCATCGACACACCATCATCACTTCATCACCACTGCATCATCACTGCATCATCACAGCATCATCACTGCATCATCACTGCATCATCACACCATCATCATTGCATCATCACAGCATCATCACAGCATCATCACTGCATCATCACAGCATAATCACAGCGTCATAACAGCATCATCACAGCATCATCACTGCATCATCACTGCATACTCACTGCATCATCACACCATCATCACTGTGTCATAAGAGCATCACTGCATCATGACTTCATCATGACTTCATCATGACTTCATCATGACTTCATCATCACTGCATCATCACTGCAGCATCACACCATCATCACTGCATCATCACTGCATCATCACTGCATCATCACTGTATCATCACAGCATCATCACTGCATCATCACTGCATCATCACACCATCATCACAGCATCATCACTGCATCATCACTGCATCATCACTGTGTCATCACACAATCATCACTGCATCATCACTGCATCATCACAGCATCATCACAGCGTCATCAAAGCATCATCACTGCATCATCACTGCATCATCACTGCATCATCACTTTGTCATAACAGCATCATCACAGCATCATCACTGCATAGTCACAGCATCATCACAGCATCATCACAGCATCATCACTGCATCATCACACCATCATCACTGCATCATCACAGCATCATCACAGAATCCTCACTGCATCATCACACCATCATCACTGCATCATCACACCATCATCACAGCATCATCACAGCATCATCACTGCATCATCACAGCATCATCACTGCATCATCACACCATCATCATTGCATCATCACAGCATCATCACAGCATCATAACTGCATCATCACACCATCATCACAGCATCATCACAGCATCATCACTGCATCATCACAGCATCATCACTGTGTCATAACAGCATCATCACAGCATCATCGCTGCATCATCACAGTATCATCACAGCATCATCATATCATCATCACATCATCATCACTGCATCATCACAGCATCATCATAACATCATCACTGCATCATCACTGCATCATTACTGCATCATCACAGCATCATCACTGCACCATCACAGCATCATCACTGCATCATCACTGCATCATCACTGTGTCATCACTGCGTCATCACTGTGTCATAACAGCATCATCACTGCATCATCACTTCATCATCACTGCATCATCACAGCATCATCACTGCATCATCACAGTATCATCACAGTATCATCACTGCATCATCACTGCATCGACACACCATCATCACTTCATCACCACTGCATCATCACTTCATCATCACAGCATCATCACAGCGTCATCAAAGCATCATCACTGCATCATGACTGCATCATCACACCATCATTACTGCATCATCACAGCATCATTACAGCATCATCACTGCATCATCACTGCATCATCACACCATCATCACTGCATCATCACAGCATCATCACAGCATCATCATTGCATCATCACTGCATCATCATTGTGTCATAACAGCATCACTGCATCATGACTTCATCATGACTTCATCATCACTGCATCATCACAGCATCATCACTGCATAATCACAGCATCATCACTGCATCATCACACCATCATCACTGCATCATCACAGCATGATCACTGCATCATCACAGCAGCATCACAGCGTCATCACAGCATCATCACAGCATCATCACTGCATCATCACTGCATCATCACTGTATCATCACATTGTCATCACTGCATAATCACTGCATCATCAGAGCATCATCACACCATCAACACACGGTCATCAAAGCATCATCATTGCATCATCACAGTATCATCACTGCATCATCACTGTGTCATAAGAGCATCACTGCATCATGACTTCATCATGACTTCATCATGACTTCATCATCACTGCATCATCACTGCATCATCACACCATCATCACTGCATCATCACTGCATCATCACAGTGTCATAACAGCATCATCACTGCATCATCACTGCATCATCACTGCATCGTCACAGCATCATCACATTATCATAACTGCATAATCACTGCATCATCAGAGCATCATCACACCATCAACACACGGTCATCAAAGCATCATCATTGCATCATCACAGTATCATCACTGCATCATCACAAAATCATCACAAAATCACCACAGTGTCATAACAGCATCATCACTGCATCATCACTAAATCATCACAGCATCCTCACTGCATCATCACACCATCATCACTGCATCATCACTGCATCATCACAGCATCATCACAGCGTCATCAAAGCATCATCACTGCATCCTCACAGCATCATCACTGCATCATCACTGCATCATCACTGTGTCATAACAGCATCACTGCATCATGACTTCATCATCACTTCATCATCACTGCATCATCACAGCATCCTCACTGCATCATCACAGCATCATCACTGCATCATCACAGCATCATCACAGCGTCATCAAAGCATCATCACTGCAGAATCACACCATTATCACTGCATCATCACAGCATCATCACTGCATCATCACTGTGTCATAACAGCATCATCACTGCATCATCACAGCTTCATCACAGCATCATCACACCATCATCACAGCATCATCACAGCATCATCACTGCATCATCACAGCATCATCACTGCAGCATCACACCATCATCACTGCATCATCACAGCATCATCAGAGAATCATCACTGCATCATCACTGCATCATCCCAGCATCATCACTGCATCATCACTGCATCATCACACCATCATCACTGCATCATCACACCATCATCACTGCATCATCACAGCATCATTACAGCATCATCACTGCATCATCACTGCATCATCACACCATCATCACTGCATCATCACAGCATCATCACAGCATCATCATTGCATCATCACTGCATCATCACTGTGTCATAACAGCATCACTGCATCATGACTTCATCATCACTGCATCATCACAGCATCATCACAGCATCATCACTGCATCATCACAGCATCATCATTACATCATCACTGTATCATCACAGCATCATCACTGCATCATCACTGCATAATCACAACATAATCACTGCATCATCACAGCATCATTACAGCATCATCACTGCATCATCACTGCATCATCACAGCATCATCACTGCATCATCACAGCATCCTCACTGCATCATCACACCATCATCACTGCATCATCACACCATCATCACTGCATCATCACTGCATCATCACAGCATCATCACAGCATCCTCACTGCATCATCACACCATCATCACTGCATCATCACAGCATCATCACAGCATCATCACACCATCATCACTGCATCATCACACCATCATCACAGCATCATCACATCATCATCACTGTGTCATAACAGCATCATCACTGCATCATCACTTCATCATCACTGCGTCATCACTGTGTCATCACACAATCATCACTGCGTCATCACAGCATCATCACAGCGTCATCAAAGCATCATCACTGCATCATCACAGCATCATCACAGCATCCTCACTGCATCATCACACCATCATCACTGCATCATCACAGCATCATCACAGCATCATCACACCATCATCACAGCATCATCACAGCATCATCACTGCATCATCACTGCATCATCACAGCATCATCACAGCATCCTCACTGCATCATCACACCATCATCACTGCATCATCACAGCATCATCACAGCATCATCACACCATCATCACAGCATCATCACAGCATCATCACTGCATCATCACAGCATCATCACTGTGTCATAACAGCATCATCACTGCATCATCACTTCATCATCACTGCGTCATCACTGTGTCATCACACAATCATCACTGCGTCATCACAGCATCATCACAGCGTCATCAAAGCATCATCACTGCATCATCACTTTGTCATAACAGCATCATCACAGCATCATCACTGCATAGTCACAGCATCATCACAGCATCATCACTGCATCATCACTGCATCATCACTGCATCATCACAGAATCATCACAGAATCCTGACTGCATCATCACACCATCATCACTGCATCATCACTGCATCATCACAGCATCATCACACCATTATAACTGCATCATCACACCATCATCACAGCATCATCACAGCATCATCACTGCATCATCTCAGCATCATCACTGTGTCATAACAGCATCATCACTGCATCATCACTGCATCATCACTGCATCATCACTGCATCATCACAGCATCATCGCTGCATCATCACAGTATCATCACAGCATCACATCATCATCACATCATCATCACTGCATCATCACAGCATCATCATAACATCATCACTGCATCATCACTGCATCATTACTGCATCATCACAGCATCATCACTGCACCATCACAACATCATCACTGCATCCTCACTGCATCATCACTGCATCATCACTGCATCATTCCAGCATCATCACAGCGTCATCAAAGCATCATCACTGCATGATCACAGCATCATCACACCATCACCACTGCATCATCACAACATCATCATCGCAGCGTCATCACTACATCAACACATCATCATCACTGCATCATCACTAAATCATCACAGCATCCTCACTGCATCATCACACCATCATCACTGCATCATCACAGCATCATCACAGCATCATCACAGCATCATCACTGCATCATCACAGTATAATCACAGCATCATCACTGCATCATCACAGCATCATCACAGCATCATCACAGCAGCATCACAGCAGCATCACAGCATCATCACTAAATCATCACAGCATCCTCACTGCATCATCACAGCATCATCACAGCATCATCACTGCATCATCACTGCATCATCACAGCATCATCACAGCATCATCACAGCATCATCACTGCATCATCACAGTATAATCACAGCATCATCACTGCATCATCACAGCATCATCACAGCATCATCACAGCAGCATCACAGCAGAATCACAGCATCATCACTAAATCATCACAGCATCCTCACTGCATCATCACTTCATCATCACAGCATCATCACAGCATCATCACTGCATCATCACAGCATCATCACAGCGTCATCACTGCATCATCACAAAATCATCACAGCATCATCACTGCATCATCACTGCATCATCACAGCATCATCACTGCATCATCACTGTGTCATAACAACATCATCACTGCATCATCACTTCATCATCACAGCATCATCACAGCGTCATCAAAGCATCATCACTGCATCATCACTGCATCATCACTGCATCATCACTTTGTCATAACAGCATCATCACAGCATCATCACTGCATCATCACAGCATCATCACTGCATCATCACTGCATCATCACACCATCATCACAGCATCATCACTGCATCATCACTGCATCATCACTGTGTCATCACACAATCATCACTGCATCATCACTGCATCATCACTGCATCATCACTGCATCATCACTGCATCATCACTTCGTCATAACAGCATCATCACAGCATCATCACTTTGTCATAACAGCATCATCACAGCATCATCACTGCATAGTCACAGCATCATCACAGCATCATCACAGCATCATCACTGCATCATCACACCATCATCACTGCATCATCACAGCATCATCACAGAATCCTCACTGCATCATCACACCATCATCACTGCATCATCACACCATCATCACAGCATCATCACAGCATCATCACTGCATCATCACAGCATCATCACTGCATCATCACAGCATCATCACACCATCATAACTGCATCATCACACCATCATCACAGCATCATCACAGCATCATCACTGCATCATCACAGCGTCATAACAGCATCATCACAGCATCATCGCTGCATCATCACAGTATCATCACAGCATCATCACATCATCATCACATCATCATCACTGCATCATCACAGCATCATCATAACATCATCACTGCATCATCACTGCATCATTACTGCATCATCACAGCATCATCACTGCACCATCACAGCATCATCACTGCATCATCCCTGCATCATCACTGTGTCATCACTGCGTCATCACTGTGTCATAACAGCATCATCACTGCATCATCACTTCATCATCACTGCATCATCACAGCATCATCACTGCATCATCACAGTATCATCACAGTATCATCACTGCATCATCACTGCATCGACACACCATCATCACTTCATCACCACTGCATCATCACTTCATCATCACAGCATCATCACAGCGTCATCAAAGCATCATCACTGCATCATGACTGCATCATCACACCATCATTACTGCATCATCACAGCATCATTACAGCATCATCACTGCATCATCACTGCATCATCACACCATCATCACTGCATCATCACAGCATCATCACAGCATCATCATTGCATCATCACTGCATCATCATTGTGTCATAACAGCATCACTGCATCATGACTTCATCATGACTTCATCATCACTGCATCATCACAGCATCATCACTGCATAATCACAGCATCATCACTGCATCATCACACCATCATCACTGCATCATCACAGCATGATCACTGCATCATCACAGCAGCATCACAGCGTCATCACAGCATCATCACAGCATCATCACTGCATCATCACTGCATCATCACTGTATCATCACATTGTCATCACTGCATAATCACTGCATCATCAGAGCATCATCACACCATCAACACACGGTCATCAAAGCATCATCATTGCATCATCACAGTATCATCACTGCATCATCACTGTGTCATAAGAGCATCACTGCATCATGACTTCATCATGACTTCATCATGACTTCATCATCACTGCATCATCACTGCATCATCACACCATCATCACTGCATCATCACTGCATCATCACAGTGTCATAAGAGCATCATCACTGCATCATCACTGCATCGTCACAGCATCATCACATTATCATAACTGCATAATCACTGCATCATCAGAGCATCATCACACCATCAACACACGGTCATCAAAGCATCATCATTGCATCATCACAGTATCATCACTGCATCATCACAAAATCATCACAAAATCACCACAGTGTCATAACAGCATCATCACTGCATCATCACTAAATCATCACAGCATCCTCACTGCATCATCACACCATCATCACTGCATCATCACTGCATCATCACAGCATCATCACAGTGTCATCACAGCATCATCACTGCATCCTCACAGCATCATCACTGCATCATCACTGCATCATCACTGTGTCATAACAGCATCACTGCATCATGACTTCATCATCACTTCATCATCACTGCATCATCACAGCATCCTCACTGCATCATCACAGCATCATCACTGCATCATCACAGCATCATCACAGCGTCATCAAAGCATCATCACTGCAGAATCACACCATTATCACTGCATCATCACAGCATCATCACTGCATCATCACTGTGTCATAACAGCATCATCACTGCATCATCACAGCTTCATCACAGCATCATCACACCATCATCACAGCATCATCACAGCATCATCACTGCATCATCACAGCATCATCACTGCAGCATCACACCATCATCACTGCATCATCACAGCATCATCAGAGAATCATCACTGCATCATCACTGCATCATCCCAGCATCATCACTGCATCATCACTGCATCATCACACCATCATCACTGCATCATCACACCATCATCACTGCATCATCACAGCATCATTACAGCATCATCACTGCATCATCACTGCATCATCACACCATCATCACTGCATCATCACAGCGTCATCACAGCATCATCACAGCATCATCAATGCATCATCACTGTGTCATAACAGCATCACTGCATCATGACTTCATCATGACTTCATCATCACTGCATCATCACAGCATCATCACAGCATCATCACTGCATCATCACAGCATCATCATTACATCATCACTGTATCATCACAGCATCATCACTGCATCATCACTGCATAATCACAACATAATCACTGCATCATCACAGCATCATTACAGCATCATCACTGCATCATCACTGCATCATCACAGCATCATCACTGCATCATCACAGCATCATCACTGCATCATCACACCATCATCACTGCATCATCACACCATCATCACTGCATCATCACTGCATCATCACAGCATCATCACAGCATCCTCACTGCATCATCACACCATCATCACTGCATCATCACAGCATCATCACAGCATCATCACACCATCATCACTGCATCATCACACCATCATCACAGCATCATCACAGCATCATCACTGCATCATCACAGCATCATCACTGTGTCATAACAGCATCATCACTGCATCATCACTTCATCATCACTGCATCATCACTGCATCATCACTGCGTCATCACTGTGTCATCACACAATCATCACTGCGTCATCACAGCATCATCACAGCGTCATCAAAGCATCATCACTGCATCATCACTTTGTCATAACAGCATCATCACAGCATCATCACTGCATAGTCACAGCATCATCACAGCATCATCACTGCATCATCACTGCATCATCACTGCATCATCACAGAATCATCACAGAATCCTCACTGCATCATCACACCATCATCACTGCATCATCACTGCATCATCACAGCATCATCACAGCATCATCACACCATTATAACTGCATCATCACACCATCATCACAGCATCATCACAGCATCATCACTGCATCATCTCAGCATCATCACTGTGTCATAACAGCATCATCACTGCATCATCACTGCATCATCACTGCATCATCACTGCATCATCACAGCATCATCGCTGCATCATCACAGTATCATCACAGCATCATCACATCATCATCACTGCATCATCACAGCATCATCATAACATCATCACTGCATCATCACTGCATCATTACTGCATCATCACAGCATCATCACTGCACCATCACAACATCATCACTGCATCATCACTGCATCATCACTGTGTCATCACTGCGTCATCACTGTGTCATAACAGCATCATCACTGCATCATCACTTCATCATCACTTCATCATCACACCATCATCACTGCATCATCACAACATGATCACTGCATCATCACAGCAGCATCACAGTATCATCACAGCATCATCACTGCATCGACACACCATCATCACTTCATCACCACTGCATCATCACTGCATCATCACTGCATCATCACTGCATCATCACTGCATCATCATTGCATCATCACAGCATCATCACAGCATCATCACTGCATTATCACTGCATCATCACAGCATCATCACAGCGTCATAACAGCATCATCACAGCATCATCACTGCATCATCACTGCATACTCACTGCATCATCACACCATCATCACTGTGTCATAAGAGCATCACTGCATCATGACTTCATCATGACTTCATCATGACTTCATCATGACTTCATCATCACTGCATCATCACTGCAGCATCACACCATCATCACTGCATCATCACTGCATCATCACAGCATCATCATTACATCATCACTGTATCATCACAGCATCATCACTGCATCATCACACCATAATCACTGCATCATCACAGCATCATTACAGCATCTTCACTGCATCATCACAGCATTATCACAGCATCATCACTGCATCATCACAGTATCATCACAGCATCATCACTGCATCATCACACCATCATCACACCATAATCACTGTATCATCACAGCATCATCACAACATCATCACTGCATCATCACTGCATAATTACTGCGTCATCACTGTGTCATCACAGCATCATCACAGCATCATCACAGCATCATCACTGCATCATCACTGCGTCATCACAGCATCATCACTTCATCATCACTGCATCATCACAGCATCATCACTGCATCATCACTGTGTCATTAAAGCATCATCACTGCATCATCACAGCATCCTCACTGCATCATCACACCATCATCACTGCATCATCACTGCATCATCACAGCATCATCACAGCATCCTCACTGCATCATCACACCATCATCACTGCATCATCACTGCATCATCACACCATCATCACAGCATCATCACACCATCATCACAGCATCATCACAGCATCATCACTGCATCATCACAGCATCATCACAGCATCATCACAGCGTCATCAAAGCATCATCACTGCATCATCACACCATCACTGCATCATCACAACATCATCATCGCAGCGTCATCACTACATCAACACTGCATCATCACAGCATCATCACTGCATCATCACACCATCATCACTGCATCATCACAGCATCACTGCATCATGACTTCATCATGACTTCATCATCACTGCATCATCACAGCATCATCACAGCATCATCACTGCATCATCACAGCATCATCATTACATCATCACTGTATCATCACAGCATCATCACTGCATCATCACTGCATCATCACACCATAATCACTGCATCATCACAGCATCATTACAGCATCATCACTGCATCATCACAGCATCATCACAGCATCATCAATGCATCATCACAGTATCATAACAGCATCATCATTGCATCATCACAGCGTCATCACACCATAATCACTGCATCATCACAGCATCATCACAACATCATCACTGCATCATCACTGCATCATTACTGCATCATCACAGCATCATCACTGCATCATCACAGCATCATCACTGCATCATCACTGCGTCATCACTGTGTCATCACAGCATAATCAGTTCATCATCACTGCATCATCACAGCATCATCACAGCATCATCACTGCATCATCACTGCATCATCACAGCATCATCACTGCATCATCACAGCATCCTCACTGCATCATCACACAATCATCACTGCATCATCACTGCATCATCACAGCATCATCACAGCATCCTCACTGCATCATCACACCATCATCACTGCATCATCACAGCATCATCACAGCATCATCACACCATCATCACTGCATCATCACACCATCATCACAGCATCATCACAGCATCATCACTGCATAATCACAGCATCATCACTGTGTCATAACAGCATCATCACTGCATCATCACTTCATCATCACTGCATCATCACTGCATCATCACTGCGTCATCACTGTGTCATCACACAATCATCACTGCATCATCACTGCATCATCACAGCATCATCACAGCGTCATCAAAGCATCATCACTGCATCATCACTGCATCATCACTGCATCATCACTTTGTCATAACAGCATCATCACAGCATCATCACTGCATAGTCAGAGCATCATCACAGCATCATCACTGCATCATCACTGCATCATCACTGCATCATCACAGCATCACCACAGAATCCTCACTGCATCATCACACCATCATCACTGCATCATCACTGCATCATCACAGCATCATCACACCATCATAACTGCATCATCACACCATCATCACAGCATCATCACAGCATCATCACTGCATCATCACTTTGTCATAACAGCATCATCACTGTGTCATAACAGCATCATCACTGCATCATCACTGCATCATCACTGCATCATCACAGCATCATCACAGCATCATCGCTGCATCATCACAGTATCATCACAGCATCATCACATCATCATCACATCATCATCACTGCATCATCACAGCATCATCATAACATCATCACTGCATCATCACTGCATCATTACTGCATCATCACAGCATCATCACTGCACCATCACAGCATCATCACTGCATCATCACTGCATCATCACAGCATCATCACTGCATCATCACAGTGTCATCACAGTATCATCACTGCATCATCACAGTATCATCACAGCATCATCACTGCATCATCACTGCATCGACACACCATCATCACTTCATCACCACTGCATCATCACTGCATCATCACAGCATCATCACTGCATCATCACTGCATCATCACACCATCATCATTGCATCATCACAGCATCATCACAGCATCATCACTGCATCATCACAGCATAATCACAGCGTCATAACAGCATCATCACAGCATCATCACTGCATCATCACTGCATACTCACTGCATCATCACACCATCATCACTGTGTCATAAGAGCATCACTGCATCATGACTTCATCATGACTTCATCATGACTTCATCATGACTTCATCATCACTGCATCATCACTGCAGCATCACACCATCATCACTGCATCATCACTGCATCATCACTGCATCATCACTGTATCATCACAGCATCATCACTGCATCATCACTGCATCATCACACCATCATCACAGCATCATCACTGCATCATCACTGCATCATCACTGTGTCATCACACAATCATCACTGCATCATCACTGCATCATCACAGCATCATCACAGCGTCATCAAAGCATCATCACTGCATCATCACTGCATCATCACTGCATCATCACTTTGTCATAACAGCATCATCACAGCATCATCACTGCATAGTCACAGCATCATCACAGCATCATCACAGCATCATCACTGCATCATCACACCATCATCACTGCATCATCACAGCATCATCACAGAATCCTCACTGCATCATCACACCATCATCACTGCATCATCACACCATCATCACAGCATCATCACAGCATCATCACTGCATCATCACAGCATCATCACTGCATCATCACACCATCATCATTGCATCATCACAGCATCATCACAGCATCATAACTGCATCATCACACCATCATCACAGCATCATCACAGCATCATCACTGCATCATCACAGCATCATCACTGTGTCATAACAGCATCATCACAGCATCATCGCTGCATCATCACAGTATCATCACAGCATCATCACATCATCATCACATCATCATCACTGCATCATCACAGCATCATCATAACATCATCACTGCATCATCACTGCATCATTACTGCATCATCACAGCATCATCACTGCACCATCACAGCATCATCACTGCATCATCACTGCATCATCACTGTGTCATCACTGCGTCATCACTGTGTCATAACAGCATCATCACTGCATCATCACTTCATCATCACTGCATCATCACAGCATCATCACTGCATCATCACAGTATCATCACAGTATCATCACTGCATCATCACTGCATCGACACACCATCATCACTTCATCACCACTGCATCATCACTTCATCATCACAGCATCATCACAGCGTCATCAAAGCATCATCACTGCATCATGACTGCATCATCACACCATCATTACTGCATCATCACAGCATCATTACAGCATCATCACTGCATCATCACTGCATCATCACACCATCATCACTGCATCATCACAGCATCATCACAGCATCATCATTGCATCATCACTGCATCATCATTGTGTCATAACAGCATCACTGCATCATGACTTCATCATGACTTCATCATCACTGCATCATCACAGCATCATCACTGCATAATCACAGCATCATCACTGCATCATCACACCATCATCACTGCATCATCACAGCATGATCACTGCATCATCACAGCAGCATCACAGCGTCATCACAGCATCATCACAGCATCATCACTGCATCATCACTGCATCATCACTGTATCATCACATTGTCATCACTGCATAATCACTGCATCATCAGAGCATCATCACACCATCAACACACGGTCATCAAAGCATCATCATTGCATCATCACAGTATCATCACTGCATCATCACTGTGTCATAAGAGCATCACTGCATCATGACTTCATCATGACTTCATCATGACTTCATCATCACTGCATCATCACTGCATCATCACACCATCATCACTGCATCATCACTGCATCATCACAGTGTCATAACAGCATTATCACTGCATCATCACTGCATCATCACTGCATCGTCACAGCATCATCACATTATCATAACTGCATAATCACTGCATCATCAGAGCATCATCACACCATCAACACACGGTCATCAAAGCATCATCATTGCATCATCACAGTATCATCACTGCATCATCACAAAATCATCACAAAATCACCACAGTGTCATAACAGCATCATCACTGCATCATCACTAAATCATCACAGCATCCTCACTGCATCATCACACCATCATCACTGCATCATCACAAAGTCATCACAAAATCACCACAGTGTCATAACAGCATCATCACTGCATCATCACTAAATCATCACAGCATCCTCACTGCATCATCACACCATCATCACTGCATCATCACTGCATCATCACAGCATCATCACAGCGTCATCAAAGCATCATCACTGCATCCTCACAGCATCATCACTGCATCATCACTGCATCATCACTGTGTCATAACAGCATCACTGCATCATGACTTCATCATCACTTCATCATCACTGCATCATCACAGCATCCTCACTGCATCATCACAGCATCATCACTGCATCATCACAGCATCATCACAGCGTCATCAAAGCATCATCACTGCAGAATCACACCATTATCACTGCATCATCACAGCATCATCACTGCATCATCACTGTGTCATAACAGCATCATCACTGCATCATCACAGCTTCATCACTGCATCATCACACCATCATCACAGCATCATCACAGCATCATCACTGCATCATCACAGCATCATCACTGCAGCATCACACCATCATCACTGCATCATCACAGCATCATCAGAGAATCATCACTGCATCATCACTGCATCATCCCAGCATCATCACTGCATCATCACTGCATCATCACACCATCATCACTGCATCATCACACCATCATCACTGCATCATCACAGCATCATTACAGCATCATCACTGCATCATCACTGCATCATCACACCATCATCACTGCATCATCACAGCATCATCACAGCATCATCATTGCATCATCACTGCATCATCACTGTGTCATAACAGCATCACTGCATCATGACTTCATCATGACTTCATCATCACTGCATCATCACAGCATCATCACAGCATCATCACTGCATCATCACAGCATCATCATTACATCATCACTGTATCATCACAGCATCATCACTGCATCATCACTGCATAATCACAACATAATCACTGCATCATCACAGCATCATTACAGCATCATCACTGCATCATCACTGCATCATCACAGCATCATCACTGCATCATCACAGCATCCTCACTGCATCATCACACCATCATCACTGCATCATCACACCATCATCACTGCATCATCACTGCATCATCACAGCATCATCACAGCATCCTCACTGCATCATCACACCATCATCACTGCATCATCACAGCATCATCACAGCATCATCACACCATCATCACTGCATCATCACACCATCATCACAGCATCATCACAGCATCATCACTGCATCATCACAGCATCATCACTGTGTCATAACAGCATCATCACTGCATCATCACTTCATCATCACTGCATCATCACTGCATCATCACTGCGTCATCACTGTGTCATCACACAATCATCACTGCGTCATCACAGCATCATCACAGCGTCATCAAAGCATCATCACTGCATCATCACTTTGTCATAACAGCATCATCACAGCATCATCACTGCATAGTCACAGCATCATCACAGCATCATCACTGCATCATCACTGCATCATCACTGCATCATCACAGAATCATCACAGAATCCTGACTGCATCATCACACCATCATCACTGCATCATCACTGCATCATCACAGCATCATCACAGCATCATCACACCATTATAACTGCATCATCACACCATCATCACAGCATCATCACAGCATCATCACTGCATCATCTCAGCATCATCACTGTGTCATAACAGCATCATCACTGCATCATCACTGCATCATCACTGCATCATCACTGCATCATCACAGCATCATCGCTGCATCATCACAGTATCATCACAGCATCACATCATCATCACATCATCATCACTGCATCATCACAGCATCATCATAACATCATCACTGCATCATCACTGCATCATTACTGCATCATCACAGCATCATCACTGCACCATCACAACATCATCACTGCATCATCACTGCATCATCACTGTGTCATCACTGCGTCATCACTGTGTCATAACAGCATCATCACTGCATCATCACTTCATCATCACTTCATCATCACTGCATCATCACTGCATCATCACAGTGTCATCACAGCATCATCACTGCATCATCACAGTATCATCACAGCATCATCACTGCATCGACACACCATCATCACTTCATCACCACTGCATCATCACTGCATCATCACAGCATCATCACTGCATCATCACTGCATCATCACTGCATCATCATTGCATCATCACAGCATCATCACAGCATCATCACTGCATTATCACTGCATCATCACAGCATCATCACAGCGTCATAACAGCATCATCACAGCATCATCACTGCATCATCACTGCATACTCACTGCATCATCACACCATCATCACTGTGTCATAAGAGCATCACTGCATCATGACTTCATCATGACTTCATCATGACTTCATCATGACTTCATCATCACTGCATCATCACTGCAGCATCACACCATCATCACTGCATCATCACTGCATCATCACAGCATCATCATTACATCATCACTGTATCATCACAGCATCATCACTGCATCATCACACCATAATCACTGCATCATCACAGCATCATTACAGCATCTTCACTGCATCATCACAGCATTATCACAGCATCATCACTGCATCATCACAGTATCATCACAGCATCATCACTGCATCATCACACCATCATCACACCATAATCACTGTATCATCACAGCATCATCACAACATCATCACTGCATCATCACTGCATAATTACTGCGTCATCACTGTGTCATCACAGCATCATCACAGCATCATCACAGCATCATCACTGCATCATCACTGCGTCATCACAGCATCATCACTTCATCATCACTGCATCATCACAGCATCATCACTGCATCATCACTGTGTCATTAAAGCATCATCACTGCATCATCACAGCATCCTCACTGCATCATCACACCATCATCACTGCATCATCACTGCATCATCACAGCATCATCACAGCATCCTCACTGCATCATCACACCATCATCACTGCATCATCACTGCATCATCACACCATCATCACAGCATCATCACACCATCATCACAGCATCATCACTGCATCATCACTGCATCATCACAGCATCATCACAGCATCATCACAGCGTCATCAAAGCATCATCACTGCATCATCACACCATCACTGCATCATCACAACATCATCATCGCAGCGTCATCACTACATCAACACTGCATCATCACAGCATCATCACTGCATCATCACACCATCATCACTGCATCATCACAGCATCACTGCATCATGACTTCATCATGACTTCATCATCACTGCATCATCAAAGCATCATCACAGCATCATCACTGCATCATCACAGCATCATCATTACATAATCACTGTATCATCACAGCATCATCACTGCATCATCACTGCATCATCACACCATAATCACTGCATCATCACAGCATCATCATTACATCATCACTGTATCATCACAGCATCATCACTGCATCATCACTGCATCATCACACCATCATCACAGCATCATCACTGCATCATCACTGCATCATCACTGTGTCATCACACAATCATCACTGCATCATCACTGCATCATCACAGCATCATCACAGCGTCATCAAAGCATCATCACTGCATCATCACTTTGTCATAACAGCATCATCACAGCATCATCACTGCATAGTCACAGCATCATCACTGCATCATCACACCATCATCACTGCATCATCACAGCATCATCACAGAATCCTCACTGCATCATCACACCATCATCACTGCATCATCACACCATCATCACAGCATCATCACAGCATCATCACTGCATCATCACAGCATCATCACTGCATCATCACAGCATCATCACAGCATCATCACAGCATCATCACACCATCATAACTGCATCATCACACCATCATCACAGCATCATCACAGCATCATCACTGCATCATCACAGCATCATCACTGTGTCATAACAGCATCATCACAGCATCATCGCTGCATCATCACAGTATCATCACAGCATCATCACATCATCATCACATCATCATCACTGCATCATCACAGCATCATCATAACATCATCACTGCATCATCACTGCATCATTACTGCATCATCACAGCATCATCACTGCACCATCACAGCATCATCACTGCATCATCACTGCATCATCACTGTGTCATCACTGCGTCATCACTGTGTCATAACAGCATCATCACTGCATCATCACTTCATCATCACTGCATCATCACAGCATCATCACTGCATCATCACAGTATCATCACAGTATCATCACTGCATCATCACTGCATCGACACACCATCATCACTTCATCACCACTGCATCATCACTTCATCATCACAGCATCATCACAGCGTCATCAAAGCATCATCACTGCATCATGACTGCATCATCACACCATCATTACTGCATCATCACAGCATCATTACAGCATCATCACTGCATCATCACTGCATCATCACACCATCATCACTGCATCATCACAGCATCATCACAGCATCATCATTGCATCATCACTGCATCATCATTGTGTCATAACAGCATCACTGCATCATGACTTCATCATGACTTCATCATCACTGCATCATCACAGCATCATCACTGCATAATCACAGCATCATCACTGCATCATCACACCATCATCACTGCATCATCACAGCATGATCACTGCATCATCACAGCAGCATCACAGCGTCATCACAGCATCATCACAGCATCATCACTGCATCATCACTGCATCATCACTGTATCATCACATTGTCATCACTGCATAATCACTGCATCATCAGAGCATCATCACACCATCAACACACGGTCATCAAAGCATCATCATTGCATCATCACAGTATCATCACTGCATCATCACTGTGTCATAAGAGCATCACTGCATCATGACTTCATCATGACTTCATCATGACTTCATCATCACTGCATCATCACTGCATCATCACACCATCATCACTGCATCATCACTGCATCATCACAGTGTCATAACAGCATCATCACTGCATCATCACTGCATCATCACTGCATCGTCACAGCATCATCACATTATCGTAACTGCATAATCACTGCATCATCAGAGCATCATCACACCATCAACACACGGTCATCAAAGCATCATCATTGCATCATCACAGTATCATCACTGCATCATCACAAAATCATCACAAAATCACCACAGTGTCATAAGAGCATCATCACTGCATCATCACTAAATCATCACAGCATCCTCACTGCATCATCACACCATCATCACTGCATCATCACTGCATCATCACAGCATCATCACAGCGTCATCAAAGCATCATCACTGCATCCTCACAGCATCATCACTGCATCATCACTGCATCATCACTGTGTCATAACAGCATCACTGCATCATGACTTCATCATCACTTCATCATCACTGCATTATCACAGCATCCTCACTGCATCATCACAGCATCATCACTGCATCATCACAGCATCATCACAGCGTCATCAAAGCATCATCACTGCAGAATCACACCATTATCACTGCATCATCACAGCATCATCACTGCATCATCACTGTGTCATAACAGCATCATCACTGCATCATCACAGCTTCATCACAGCATCATCACACGATGATCACAGCATCATCACAGCATCATCACTGCATCATCACAGCATCATCACTGCAGCATCACACCATCATCACTGCATCATCACAGCATCATCAGAGAATCATCACTGCATCATCACTGCATCATCCCAGCATCATCACTGCATCATCACTGCATCATCACACCATCATCACTGCATCATCACACCATCATCACTGCATCATCACAGCATCATTACAGCATCATCACTGCATCATCACTGCATCCTCACTGCATCATCACTGCATCATCACTGCATCCTCACTGCATCATCCCTGCATCATCACAGCATCATCACTGCATCATCACAGCATCATCACTGCATACTCACTGCATACTCACTGCATACTCACTTCATCATCACACCATCATCACTGCATCATCACAGCATCATCACTGCATCATCACTGCATCATCACTGTGTCATAACAGCATCATCACTGCATCATCACTTCATCATCACTGCATCATCACTGCATCATCACAGCATCATCACAGCATCATCACAGTGTCATCACAGCATCATCACTGCATCATCACTGCATCATCACTGCATCATCACACCATCATCACTGCATCATCACAGCATCATCACAGCATCATCACTGCATCATCACAGCATCATCACAGCATCATCACTGCATCATCACACCATCATCATTGCATCATCACAGCATCATCACTGCATCATCACAGCATCATCATAACATTATCACTGCATCATCACTGCATCATTACTGCATCATCACAGCATCATCACTGCACCATCACAGCATCATCAGTGCATCATCACTGCATCATCACTGTGTCATCACTGCGTCATCACTGTGTCATAACAGCATCATCACTGCATCATCACTTCATCATCACTGCATCATCACTGCATCATCACTGCATCATCACTGTGTCATAACAGCATCATCACTGCATCATCACTTCATCATCACTGCATCATCACTGCATCATCACAGCATCATCACAGCATCATCACAGTGTCATCACAGCATCATCACTGCATCATCACTGCATCATCACTGCATCATCACACCATCATCACTGCATCATCACAGCATCATCACAGCATCATCACTGCATCATCACAGCATCATCACAGCATCATCACTGCATCATCACACCATCATCATTGCATCATCACAGCATCATCACTGCATCATCACAGCATCATCATAACATTATCACTGCATCATCACTGCATCATTACTGCATCATCACAGCATCATCACTGCACCATCACAGCATCATCAGTGCATCATCACTGCATCATCACTGTGTCATCACTGCGTCATCACTGTGTCATAACAGCATCATCACTGCATCATCACTTCATCATCACTGCATCATCACAGCATCATCATTGCATCATCACTGCATCATCACAGTGTCATCACAGCATCATCACTGCATCATCACAGTATCATCACAGCATCATCACTGCATCATCACTGCATCGACACACCATCATCACTTCATCATCACTGCATCATCACTGCATCATCACAGCATCATCACTGCATCATCACTGCATCATCACACCATCATCATTGCATCATCACAGCATCATCACAGCATCATCACTGCATCATCACTGCATCATCACAGCATCATCACAGCGTCATAACAGCATCATCACAGCATCATCACAGCATACTCACTGCATCATCACACCATCATCACTGTGTCATAAGAGCATCACTGCATCATGACTTCATCATGACTTCATCATGACTTCATCATCACTGCATCATCAATGCAGCATCACACCATCATCACTGCATCATCACAGCATCATCATTACATCATCACTGTATCATCACAGCATCATCACTGCATCATCACTGCATCATCACACCATAATCACTGCATCATCACAGCATCATTACAGCATCATCGCTGCATCATCACAGCATTATCACAGCATCATCACAGTATCATCACAGCATCATCACTGCATCATCACACCATCATCATACCATAATCACTGCATCATCACTGCAGCATCACACCATCATCACTGCATCATCACAGCATCATCATTACATCATCACTGTATCATCACAGCATCATCACTGCATCATCACTGCATCATCACACCATAATCACTGCATCATCACAGCATCATTACAGCATCATCGCTGCATCATCACAGCATTATCACAGCATCATCACAGTATCATCACAGCATCATCACTGCATCATCACACCATCATCATACCATAATCACTGCATCATCACAGCATCATCACAACATCATAACTGCATCATCACTGCATCATTACTGCATCATCACAGCATCATCACTGCATCATCACAGCATCATCACTGCGTCATCACTGTGTCATCACAGCATCATCACTTCATTATCACTGCATCATCACTGCATCATCACTGCATCATCACTGCGTCATCACTGTGTCATCACAGCATCATCACTTCATCATCACTTCATCATCACTGCATCATCACAGCATCATCACTGCATCATCACAGCATAATCACTGCATCATCACTGCATCATCACTGTGTCATAAGAGCATCACTGCATCATGACTTCATCATGACTTCATCATCACTGCATCATCACAGCATCATCACAGCATCATCACTGCATCATCACAGTATCATCACAACATCATCACTGCATCATCACCGCATCATCACTGCATCATCACTGCATCGTCACAGCATCATCACAGTGTCATCACTGCATAATCACTGCATCATCAGAGCATCATCACAACATCAACACACGGTCATCAAAGCATCATCATTGCATCATCACAGTATCATCACTGCATCATCACAAAATCATCACAAAATCACCACAGCATCATCACTGCATCATCACAGCATCATCACTGCATCATCACTGCATCATTCCAGCATCATCACAGCATCATCACACAATCATCACTGCATCATCACTGCAGAATCACTGCATCATCATACCATCATCACAGTGTCATCACAGCATCATCACTGCGTCATCACACCATCATCACTGCATCATCACACCATCATCACTGCATCATCACAGTATTATCACAGCATCATCACAGCATAATCAAAGCATCATCACTGCATCATCACAGCATCATCAGAGAGTCTTCACAGCATCCTCACTGCATCATCACTGCATCATCACACCATCATCATTGCATCATCACAGCATCATCACAGCATCATCACTGCATCATCACAGTATCATCACAGCATCATCACTGCATCATCAGATAATCATCACAACATCATCACAGTGTCATAAGAGCATCATCACTGCATCATCACTAAATCATCACAGCATCCTCACTGCATCATCACACCATCATCACTGCATCATCACTGCATCATCACAGCATCATCACAGCGTCATCAAAGCATCATCACTGCATCCTCACAGCATCATCACTGCATCATCACTGCATCATCACTGTGTCATAACAGCATCACTGCATCATGACTTCATCATCACTTCATCATCACTGCATTATCACAGCATCCTCACTGCATCATCACAGCATCATCACTGCATCATCACAGCATCATCACAGCGTCATCAAAGCATCATCACTGCAGAATCACACCATTATCACTGCATCATCACAGCATCATCACTGCATCATCACTGTGTCATAACAGCATCATCACTGCATCATCACAGCTTCATCACAGCATCATCACACGATGATC